>CM071927.1:15172297-15321462 GCA_016081115.2 Rehmannia glutinosa
GCACTTTATTTTATTTAGAATTTCTAAATTTTCAACTTTATTTATTTCGACAGAGCGCACTTCACTGGACGAGTTGCAAACTTGACTTGAGAAGGAAATTGATAAGAAGATACGTAGGAAAAGAGAAGTTTCTAGTGAAAGAGAGAAACATTACTTATGAGTCTAAAGAAGGTGATGGGAGACGATTGTCCTCCAAAGGTGACCGTGCAAGGATGTGAAATACAGAGATGATAAGCACAAGGATGGAGGTTATGCTGATAAATATCAGGAAGATGGCCACAAAGATGACAGGCGAAGAGATGAGAAGTACCGGAAGATGCTGAAAGATAATAAATATCATGATGACAAGTATCGTGAAGATGGTGAGAAAGACAGACGAGAGATGATAGACATCGAAGATGGCGATAGAGACAGTAGACGCAAGGATGAAAACATCGTGATGATGGGAGAATTCAGATAGTAGGCGAAGGATGACAAGTATCACAAGGTAATCGGAAGAGAAGGTCGAAGAGATGATAAGTACCATGAAGATGGTGATAGGGATAATAGATTTAGGGATGACCGGAATATTGAAGATGGTGACAAGGATATTCGACGCGGGGATGAAAGGTATCATGAGGATGGGGACAGAGATGATAGCGCAGGGACAGTAATTATAGAGATGATGGTGATAGAGATAATAGGCACAAGGAAGATAGGTATCGAAAGAAGATATGGAAAGAGACATTCGGTATAAGGATAATAAGCAAGGGGATGGATTTGATAGAGAGAAGAGGGCAAGAGACTCAAGTATAGGGATGAACGTTCCTCGAGAGACCGTTGGCATGTAGCAAATCTGACTCCCAAGCGGTTTCTAGGGATGATGGTTATGCTGCTGATCATCATGTTAGAAAATCAAGTGCATATGATGATAGTCCAACGCTGATGACCGAACAGCCAGGTACCGTGGGATGATCAAGGTAGAGGAGAACTAATGAGAAAGAGGATTATGGTGATATTAAATCTCGAGGCACAAAGGATCAAAGATCTGATGCTGAAAAGAAAAGTGCAAGCAGTGCAAGAGTGATCCAGTTACTGATAGAGTAAGGTCTACTTCTAGAAATGCTGGACGAGAACTTACCTCTAGCCAATGTAGAAGGCGGAGTTCTCCCCACCTCAAGCTCTCATGCTCCATGATAACTATAGGCATTTGTATGCATGTAACAGCATCATTCATTTAGTTGCTTATCACTAAATTGGCTTACTATTCATCTAGTAATGTAACTTAAATATTATGTCAATACATTATGGTAGGAGCATGCAACTGGAAGTGTGAGATTATTTGAATCTTATGATTGTCAGAAGTCAATTATATCAAGTTCATGATATCTTGGTTATCAAAATTTTAAGTCCTAATAAGTTTTGTTGTTATCTAAATATAATTGAAATTTATGATGCCTATCTGGAAGGTGGACCATGCACGCCTTATGACTGTTAGATGAATTTTGATGTCGCTTTTGCTGCAGTAGAATTGAGATTCAGAGTGGTAGATTGAGTGGAATAAATGGTTCAGATGATCATGTGTGCTTGTACACTCATTTTTATGGATTTTAAGCTTTTTATAAGAATATAACCTGAGTATGTGATCGTATTTACAATTTGTTGTGAACATTTTTAGGTCTACATTTTTTTCCTCTGCCTCTCTCATTTAATTTTATGTCTCTCCTCCCTGTCATGTTTTCCTGCTGTGTTCGCTTTTTATTCACTCTCTCTCTCTCTCTCTCTCTCCATTCTTTTGGTGGGGTGGGTTAGGGGATTATTTGCCTTGCAGGATATCTGTTGTGTACTAGGTAAGAATTAAGAGGATTTTGTGTGTTATATTTTTGTGTTGGGTGCTAAACTGGTTTCCTGTTGTTTAACCAACATTGTATTGGATCTGAAACTTACCTTCTGTGTTATTCCTTTTGTATTTACTTTTCCTCTTCTAGATTGACAAACATTATATTAAACTTGACATTGGCCTGTTGGTTTGCTCGCTTGCATGATCAACTGGGACAAGCTTAGTTGTAGCATTTAAAAGATTAATCTTTACGCCATATATGACCTGCTTCTATGAGCTGATGTGTTTACATATCTATTTAATTGTTATCAGGGCCCTGAAGCAAGATGAGTCCAAGTATAGAGATTATAATTATGAAGAGAGAGTCAGTTGACAGCATAACTTCAACTAGAGATTATGCTGGTCCTGTTGGAGGATCTGAGAAGACTTCATCTCGGTCAGTGGAGAAGCTTGGTCAAAAAGATGATGGTCATTTTGGGGAGCTGGTTCGCTGAAAGGCGTCTAAGTCTGATATTCGTCGCTCACCCTTGCAGCTAGTGGATAAATCTCCATCCTCGAAAGTACTGATAGAAGACAATTCAGTCGGCCTGATGTAAGACGAAACATTGATATTGACCAATCAACACAGAGGAGTGGTGGTTCTCTAGATTGGAAGGAGTATTCTGGTAAGGAAGGTAGGGGAAGCCGCTAATGGGTGGGCATGTGATGTAACCCGGAGAAGATTTTTTTACAAGTTGATGCAGATACTGTATCTGTTTCTTCACCTTTTGTAAGAAACAGCCATTATTCTAGCAGTTCCAAGTCATTGCCTCCGCCTCCCCCTTCAGGACAGGGTGATAGCCTTATTAGGGCCTGGTGAAGATGATGGTAGAGGTAAGTCCAATATCCGCCATAGAGGATAGGCGATCCTAACATGGAAGAATGCAAGGAAATGCTTGGAGGGGCTGCCCAAGCTGGCCGCCTCCTGTTGCCAATGGTTTCTTGCCATTCCCACATGCTCCGCCCCTCATGTTGGTTTTCATCGGTTATGCAGCCTTTTCATGCTCCACCAATGTTTGGTGTCAGACCATCAATGGAGTTAAACCATCCCACCCCTTACCATATGCCTGATGCTGACAGGTTTTCTGGGCCTGACGCCCAATGGGATGGCTTAATCAGGTGGATGATTCGTGTCCTCCATTACATGGCTGGGATGCAAGTAACTCCTGTCTTTGGGGATGAGTCTCATATTTATGGGAGGTCAGATTGGGACCATTCTAGAAACCTTCCTGGTAATCGAGGCTGAGACGAAAGGAGATATGTGGAAAGGGCCAAATAGAACTGCTAGCATGGAGATGCCATCCTCTGAGAAAGAGAATAACTCCATTCGAAGTGAGATGAAGTCTTTTGGTCAGTCCATTCAGTCACCTCAAAATGAGCAAGCTCGAGTTGATCAGCTGGTAGACAGCACTGACATTATGCAGTCCACAAAGAGCTTTGAGAAGAATGACATTGGGATTCCCATTATTAGTTCAGATGCTACTGGCGATGTTGCTAAGATGTCAAGAAACTCATGATGTGCGCTCTTTGCAATGTTTACCTTTCCAAACTTGACATTTATGAGCTTACTGAACCTGAATTGTTTAATAAGTGCACAGGCTTGATGATACGGATAAGATATTATCCACTGATGTATATGATTCTAAAATTCTTTATATGGAGGTAAAGTTCAGGCTGCTTACATGCTCCACTGCATTTATCTACTTACGGATTAATAGAGCTAGTCCCTAATATATTGCTTTCCTTTTTGGATGACAGGATGTGAATCTAGAATGGCATCTCATGGGCTTTTGAGTTTTACACTGTTTGCATCTACTGATGAAGCTGTTTTCCAGGTATATTTATTGTGAACATTGTTTGTGCATTTTTTTTGTGAGGAGAAATATTCTCTTGTACTACGTTCCATGTCATTTACTCCATCTTTTGTTGCACTCAAAAGTCTCAATGGCATGCTCTTAGTCGAGAGATATGAACCCATCCAATTGTAAACCTAATGTCAGTAAAATTAAGGATTATCTGCTGCGAATTTATTTGTTTAATGTTTGATATAGTTAGATGGTCCTCAGAAAGAGCAAAACAGTTGTCTTTTTGTACTATTGTGTTTGGTTACAACATAAGTTACTTTCCCATATCTAGGTGTTGGGGCGAAAGCAGTTGGTTGCATTGTGACTACCTTTATTTTGTCTTTTGTTCTCTTAAGTGTGTTCTTTGTTCCCCTTGACCCACCCCCCATATTTTCAACCAGATTCTAATGTACTTTTTCTTTTGAACTGTATCATCGAAGTTTGGATACACTTGGAGCAGTGTACAGTGTTATTCAGATAGATGGATATGTCATTATGTTGCGTATACTTTCCTTACTTTTGACATCTCTGAACTGCAGAAATCAATGTCTCTCTATAAGAGGCAGAAAGAAAAACATTTGGGCTGAATGTGGTGAGAAACCCAAAGTATTGAGTGATTTCGCTCTCCAAATTCTGATCGGGAGGAGGATAATAACATAGAAGATAAAACTGAGAAGCTGTGCCCAACAGAAGACTGTGCAGGGTGTAGAGGATGCTCCTCCAAATTTTGATGTCGATGCTGAAGGTTATGCGGAAAACTGCAACAGAAGATTGATCCACCGGTTGGCAATATAACTGAAAACCCAAGAGCCAGGTTCTGCCTTTGACCATGTCAATATGGAGGTGAATGATGTTGAGGACAAGCCTTTGCCTGCGGAAAGTGTCGAATGATCTGATCCTCCTCTTCCTTTAGGACATGTCGGAGATGTTCCCATGGAGACTGCTAGTAATAAACCAGGAACTGAAGTGATACTAAATATGGTCCTTTTGCTATTCTGATGTGTCATCTGAGGCATCTGAGGCTATGATGCCAGAGTCGGTCATTCCTGGGTCGGTCAATTTAAGTCGGATACATCATTCTCCTGAAAGTACACATTGAGACAATTTATTTTTCTGAGGTTTTTTGAAATGAACTTTAGTATTTTCTTATCTTATGATCTATCTGTGGTTGCTGCTCATCTTAATGAATAAAACTTTGAGTTCTTCTATGGTTCTATCTGTCAAGTTTCTTTAGGTGGGGAAACTTGGTGTTATTTCTTCCTTGAATTTGAGACTATGTTTGGTTATTGGATTTTGGTGAAGAAAATAGAAAGGAAATATCTTCCTCGCTCGTGTTTTTATATTTGTTCATTTCCTTTTTCTTTTCTTCTACCGAAATCAAGATCCAAATATAACTTAAAGGTAGCCTTCTGGCCGGATTCTAGTAAAAGGTGTAAGATGGTGTGTCCCAGAACTTCCTCAGAATGTTGGCCTGTGAAGTGCTTTTGGACTTTCAGGTACTCCTGCTGTTCTCTGTGTTTTTATTTTTTATTTATTTATTTATTTTTTAAATCTCTGTTCGGATTTTGAATGTTGAAGTCTTTGAATTTTAATGACTGAAGATGCAAAAGAAAATGCAAAATATCTAAGTAAAGTGCAAAGTTATACATTTTTTCTTTCTTTCTGGAGAGTAATTTGATTATTCTTTAATTAAGAAAATCCCGAATTGCCAAATTTTATTATATTTTATTTCTGTTTACAGTGGTCTTAGAGCATTCCCAATATACTTTAAATTTAAAGAGCACCTTTACAAAACAAATAGCATCTTTTTAAATTTAAAAGAGTGAATTTTTTTGACATCTTTCAATAGCTCTATTTATATTTAACTCTTTATTTTTCTTTCCCAACATTAATTTGTTACATACATGGAATATAAGAATTAATTTAGGATTTTTCTCTTTCAAAAATTTGTGTGTTTTAGAAAGTGTCATTCAAAAAGGTAATTCAAATGCAAACAACATAATGCATTTAATTATAGAGTGTTTTTAAAACTCATTCTTTTAAATTTAAATATTAAAATCAGTTTGTTAAATTTAAATATTAAAATAAAGAAGTCATTTGAAGAGTTTTGGAATGTATAATATTTTGTCTTATGATATGATATAATTACTATAATACAATGGTGATTTTCGAATTTAATATTGCAATCAAGGCATTGACTGGAACACAGAAATTATGACAAGTTTTGATATTATTTTGATGAATATTTTTTTTCCCATCAGAAATAAAATCAGACATCGTAAAAAATTTATGGAGTTTTATTTAAAAGAAAGGAAGGAAATATTTCCTTCCCATTTTTTTTAATAAGTCCGGAATCATTTTTAATGTGTCAATATTCTAATTTTTCTATCTTATGTATATGTTAATTACATTAAGAATATTAATATATATTACACTGGTTAGTTATCTTGTGATGATACAAAAGTTTGACGTGAAAGACAAATTTTACGTGATATGATATTTGCAGTGGGAAATGTCATTTTGAGAATTAAAACTGAACTTATTTATTTGTTTTCTGAAAATACATTTTACCAATTATTTTTTTGAAAATACAAAGCCTTCATTCCCAAATACATTTCCAGTTTCAATTTTCCAAAGTACAAATTTTTCCAGTAAAACCTGAAAACATCAGTCCTTTGTACGAAAAGAATTTTGACTCCACAATTTTTTTTTGTCCCAATTATCGTTGCACATTCATATCATCTTATCTTTTTTTTTTACTTCATCTTATCTTTTAATTACCAATTATGTCCAACTATTATTTTACCAAACAAATCATCACATCAACAATCAATTTTTACATTTTATGCAGATCCAATCACATTTTCAAATTTAATTCTCCAAATAAAATTTCACAGGTCTCCAAATATAGAAATGAATGAAACGAAATGTCGATCACACATTTTACCACATTTTTTGCGTGGTATGCCCTTTAATTTCATAAAAATGAAATATTTTTCAATATCTCGTTGCTTTGTCCATTACATGTGCATGATTGAATTTTAAATTCGAACGTAGTAATTGTTATATCTAAATAGCAGATAACGAAAAATAAATTTAACAAGAGATACTAAAAACACAAAAATGAGTTTGAAAATAAAATCAAACGAGGCTCTAAGCTATTCGTAGTTATTTCCTATTTTACTTCAAAATTTGCTAAAAGTTTATTTGATGAGCTGTAAAATTGACCTTGGAGGGTTTTCACATTTTCTTTTTTCTTTGCAGGAAAAAAATGCAAAATTAATCATGTATTTATAGAGAGTGTTGCAATATTAGTCCAATAATTTTTGAAATTGCGATTTAAGTCCTATATGTTTTGCAATATCTAAATATATTGAAACAATCGCGTGGTTGTCACAACAAATTGAAATAAAACTTATATAAATTTATATAGATATACACTTTTTTAGTTGAGAGAATAATTGTAGAATATTAAAATAAGTGAACGTTTTTATGCAAAACATCTCATTGGTTAAAACTACCATTAACAAAATGCTTACACAGATATTTTGAAGAAAATAATTCCTTGTAATGACAGGGCCGAATAAAAACATCTCATTGGATAATACCCCCATTAACATTTGTTCAATTTTACAAATTGCCCCTCAAGACAAGAGGGGAGTACTTGTCAGCCCAGGTGAATTTAAATTTCAAAAGGTGTTTATGACACTTTAATATGTTATTTGTAATTTTGAAATATAATTGAATTTTATGTGATTAACTTCAAGGATAAATTTGTAATTATCCAATTTTCTTATGTAACTTAAAGCTCAAACATTGAATTTAAAAAGAAAAAAATACATTATCCAAAATATATCCCTTCAAACAAACAAGGATAAAGTTCCTTTTCCCTATTGATAGGGATGATGATTTCAGTCAAATTAATTGGTGAAGCACATAACCAAATGAAGAGATATGGGCACAAACTCATTTGTGGCCCAAATTTCAGCTCCAAAATTTTGCACTTCTTTTCACTCCTCTCTGTCACCTAGTTGCCACAAATTCATGGCTGCTTCTTTCCATCTCCAAACCCTTCAAGGCCCTCTTTGCACAAATCCCACTTTCTTGGCCAAACAAATTTCACTTTAATCCCACTCGAAAATCAATAAATACCCCAAGCACCCAATCAAAAATGCCCCCACAGCCAAATTCAACCTCTATGAGATCCTTGGTGGCAGAGGCCTTTGCAATGGGGAAGAGGGTCTTCAACAAGAACTGAAAAAGAATGTCACAAAAGAAACATCACCACTTGAAACAACATCATTATCATCCCAAGAAAAGACATCAGTTTTGGAAATATCAGAAGATGCATTTGAGAAGGAGTTATTAGGCCTGACAGGTGGATTTCCAGGGGGTGAAAAGGGGCTCAAGAAATTCATTGAACAAAACCCACCTCCCAAAAAGGAGGAAACTTTAGCCACTTTTTGTTGGGTTTGATGTGAAAGAAGAAGCCAAAAGCACCAGAATTGCCACTGCTTTTGCCTGGTATGATTGCTATTGTCAAGAATCCAAGCAATCCTTTCTATATGTATTGTGGGATTGTGCAGAGGATTACTGATGGAAAAGCTGGGGTTTTGTTTGAAGGTGGGAATTGGGATAGGCTTGTTACTTTCAGGCTTGAAGAGCTTGAGCGCCGCGAAAAGGGCCCTCCCATGGTGAATCCCAGATCAGTAATTCTTGAAGAATTGGTAGAGAAGAGTTCATGATATTTTTGGTTAATAATCTGATTTCTGCTGTGTGTGTGTGTGTTTTAAATGTATATAACGCAAGACTTGACAAGAATTTTCAGTGGCACTCTACATGAGTGTATAATTCTGTAATGATTCACCATCTCTCTTGTCAACAATGCAGTTTACTTCACATGTAAATGATCTGTCAAGTTGTCATAATCCTTTTTTTTCAACTATTCTGGAGTTCACTTGTGCAATTTCTTTCTTCCATCTGGGATCAATATCCTCACTTTGGTAACTACTGATGCATATGTTTAACATTCTATGATTCATTAACCCCATTGACCACCACAGGGGATTTTCTATTCCAAACTATATAGCATCTCGTATTCTAAATATCATTCATACACACCTGGCGTATTGATAGTCATTAATTTACACTGTGCGTGTATTGAAGATACTTGGAGTACTAGATGAAACAAACAAATTTTTGAATAGAATTCAAATGATTCACCACTAGCATTATCTCATCCATAATGCAATTGTTAACAATCTAGAGAAACTGATCTGGACAAACTTTAAAGGGAACTTATGGTTTACACCTCCATAGTAACTTGCAAATTTGCATCTCATTTTGTACCAGGATCCATTCCAAGAGACAAATACATTCCACCATGCAAAATCTGCATTTATTCTAGCCGTTTTTCTCCACGTCAATATGGAAAATATATAACCACTATTTTCCGGTGCATATGCACACTGATGGATCTTTATCAATCAAAATTACAATAATATGATGAAGAAGCATTTGAGTCTCAGCATATTACATTTCATATTCCAACCACAACATTAAAGTGATTTTGAATTCAAAAATTAGAAGGCTCTGTGGAGATTGGCACAGTAGATTCCTGAAATTTATGACAATGGACAAATAAAGACAGTAAATGTGAAGGATTAATATGTAAATCAGTCAACTTGTTTGAATGTTGTCCTCTATTGGCAAGGTTCTGGTGGAGAGTCAGATACAGCCACCCAACTGTCAAAATTCAAATAAAAACACAAAGGTCAACTTAGATTCAGGAAATTAAAAAAAACAATAGTCATCAAATGCAGAACATAAAACTTGTAAATGTATGACTAATGCAGCAAGATGATTGATCTCTTAAAAAAAATCAAAATTGCTTCCTCAAAAGGGCCATGCCAATACATGTCCCCATGCATATGGAACTCTTCAAACATGCTAGTTTTTTTTTTTTTTTGAGATGATAAACATGCTAGCTTTTGATACAATTAGGACAAATAAAGGTCAACAACAAAGAAAACACAAGGGAATTTTTGCATATCAACCCAATTCATTTAAGACAAATCATATATGCATACCATGATAGCTTCAATCTCCTCTTGAGTGACCGGAGTTCTTTTGGGCTGATCAGAAGCCTTTCCTCCCACTGACGTGCTGGATGGAGTCCTTGAGAAGAACTTTCTAACAAGATCATCATTCTTGTGAACATCATCATTTACAGATATTTCCTCAACCTGGCGTGTACCTGAAGAGGAATGTTATTGTAATTGGATAGTGTACACGCAATGTTAAAAGAGATCATGGTTAAGTCTCAGCGTAACACAAAAGTAACAGAGAAAAATAAGAAAATCTACACCAAAAGAAATAGAACACTAGAGAGATTCCCTTGGTAAGGATGAAATTAATTTGGGATTCACAAAATTTCTCAACACATCAGGTACTTACTAACTTATAGTTTCCCACATCTGTTAAGACCTATTAACAACCCATTGAATCACATCACACAATATGTGCTCTAAAGTCTTTAACATCTAATATTGGGTCGGAATACATAACCAAAAACCTTCATCTTATTCATCCAGCTAACTGTTGAAGCTTGAACATGTTAAATTTCATAAGAAATCTTAAACAATTTTCTCACAAGTTGAAATTATGTAAATAACTTATCCACTATACCTTCTAGTTGTAACAACAAAATGTATCGACATAGTAATGGCCCAACAAAAACACATTCATTTGCTTGTTGAGAAAAGAATTATTGGACAGGAAGAACATTACCTCTTATCCATTATAGATGTAAACAATCAAAGATAAACATATTGCTATTCATTTTGCAATCAGTCTTTGTACAATTCGACTGGCACAAACTTAATATAGTAAGTGTAATCCTTCAACAACAACAACAACAATAACAAAAACTATGCCTCATCCCACTATGAGGGTCGGCTATATGGATCATATCACACCATCGTTTTTACGATCAAAAGCCATATTTTCATTTATTTATAGATATAACGTCTTTTTTAATAGTTTTTTTACAAGTATTTAAGTCTTCCTCTGCCTTTTAATTTGGGTGAATGATTCCCTGCCTTTCACACGCACGCTTGAGTGCATTTAAGGGTCTCCTATAAACATGTCAAACAATCTTAATCGCGTTTCTCTATTTTTCTCATCCATTGCTGCTAGTCCCATTTTATTTCTAATGTGTTCATTCCTTATTCTATCTAATCTAGTGCGTCCGCACATCCATCTTAACATTCTCATTTCTACTAAAGTAAGTATAATCCTTCCATTATTAAAAAAGTTATACATCTAATGGCATGTGTATTTTCCATAATATTTCAAAATACCACAACCCCACTCCAATTTGTTTGATAATTATATGTAACTGCAATTCAAGCTGCTGTTATTCATGAATAACTATACAACTTAGAACCATCAAGTTGGAATAGCATAATATCAACCAAACCATTTTTGAGATTGATGATGGCTTTGGCAATATAAAAATGCATAGATCCATACATGTTACTTCCATTTTGGTCATTATGACTTCATAGATAAACACATTTTCTAGAATATCTAATTTTAAGTACTCTAAACTTTTCAAAGGAACATGGATACTTGTAGAGAAAATGCAACATAAGGCCATATGTCTCAAATTCCCATACCAAAAGCAAGAATTTGATCTCTTGCAAAGATTTATAGGAACAAAAATACGAAAACTAAAATATTTAAGTTGGTGCAAGTTTTCATTTCAATTCACACCATTATAACTGCATTTCTTATAGTCAATTCTTATTCAGCTTCTGTTCAATAATAGAGGCAACTAACAACCACTATAGTTGTGCAAAGTCCCAAAAAGAAAAAGAAGAAAAAAAAAAACTAAATACGAACTCTAGAAACAGAAATTCAACTTCCAACCTAAATCACGCTTGTCCATAGAAAGAAAAATCAAAGAAATTCAAAGTTTCAGGTTCGTTATTTAAGCAACGTTTGAAAATCAAGAATTTTGTGAGGAAAACACTAAGAAAAGAAAAATTCTTCTGTTTTGCATGTTTTTGATATTTTTGCTTTTGCTTTTATTTCTTCTTTAAAGTCCAAGGTCCAGATATGGCGTAACGGATTATTCACGAAAACAATTACAACATCTGGTTGCCTGAGTAATTAGCAGATTAGCACAATGAAATTGATTATCCCAGTAAAAAAAAAAAGTTATCCACAAAGTAAAAACTCCATTCAAAGTTGGATCCGGCAAAATCATACAGATGTATCTGAAAAAAGATGATATACCAGAGGGTTTGGAATGCCTTTGAGGAAATTTGATGCGTGGGATTCTCTTCATCGCCTGCCCTGCCCCCATTTCTGCCTCAGCGTCGCGTGTTTGTGTGTGAAGATTTTCCTCAACGACTGCTTACAACGCGTTTTATGTTATTTGTTCCCGAGTTTTCTATTCCTGCATATGTTTATTATTTCAAAAATTTGCTTTATGAATATTTTCGAATGGTACCAAAAAATTAGAAATTAAATTAAAAAATGAAATTTATCTTAATGATTATTGTAACTGTGTAAGTAGTCAAGGGCCTCAAGGTAATGATGACAACAATACGGGTAAACAGGGTATCCATCCGCCCAAACCCTAATGAGACGGATGTGGATAAAATAATTTCGGGTTTGAGATGCATATGAGATGAACAATTAATATCCATTAGGATATGAGTAGGTTTGGTATTCCCTATGATACCCTCTACTAGAACTCATTTATATAATCATGGATATTGAGCGCATTTGTATTTACATGTGTTGGTTTTGATTTAGTTGGTGAATGATGATAGTCAAATAGAATGAGAGAATTAAAATGAGAATGAGTGATGGAGAATCCCTAGCGGCTCCGGAATGAGTGTGACGGGGCCGAAGAGGCGAGGGAGTGATCGCCGGTAAAAGGCACGGACAAGAAGCGGCTCATATGCAAGCTTAGCGTCTTACAGGCGGGAAGATTAATATGAACGATTCGATTCCACACCCGGTAAAAGAGGAGATTCTCGGGAGATCGTGTAGGTATGAGACCACTAGTATTGAGGAGAGCTTAAAAGATTTGATAGGTGCAAGAAAGCACGGACAGAGCGGCTCTCATATCAACAATGAAATGATCTTCTTTTTGTAGGTATGGTGCTACAATCATATAAAAATTTGAAGTTAGCGTGTTTGATCCTTTGTCGGCTCATCATAAAAATTATATGATGGGTGACCCCGCTGATTAATGATGGGTGTGTTGTGTTGGTTTGGGGACAATCGTCGATCCTGGGAAGGCGGGTCGTTACAATGAGAGCGGAATGAGGATTCTCGCTTCTCTAAAACCGGGAATGAGACATATTTTTATTACTTTTTATAGTAACTGTAAATAGGCGGGAAAAATTCAACATACTATTCCAATGACTTCTCCTTATATATATACTAGTCTTTTGCACGTGCGATGCACATGTATATCTGTGAGGTCTTCATTTCGTACTGAACATGCATTTTTTAATAGTTCTATGGATTATATCTCCTGCAATAATTTTAAAATATCATCAGACAACAGGCGAAAAAAATACTATTTAATATTTTTTATTGATGAAGTCACAAAGTAAAATACCATACATCAAAATCATGAAAAAAATACATTCAAAACTATGTATTTGTGTTCGATCTTCGAAATTAATTATTCATAAAATGGCACAAGGTATAACTTCATCGCTCATTTCATTTTAGTCATGTTTAAATTCTTAATATGTGTGAAAGTTGGTGTCGTATTTTTTCAAGGTTATAATAGTATGTTCAGATGCAAATTAATTTTATAGAAAATTATTCATATCCGTAAATTGGGGCATAGATATTTGAAAAGGCCTTTCGTGCAATAAATAAAGAATTAACACATGTATATAGGTATGGATGGCAATGGGTAGGGTACCCACCTATTTAAGAAAGTATCCATATTCATACCCTATAATATTATTACTATCCGTACCCATCCCAAACCCTATTAAAAATTGCACCTATTACCCGTATCCGCCCCAAATTCATTTGCTAATATCCGCATACTATCCATACCCGCCTTAACCGTTTATTTTATAAAAATATAAAAATATATAAATATACAAATAGGTACTCCAACAATAAAAATGAATTATTATATAAGACTATTCATCAACTAAATTAAAAGAAACATAGATTTAATCAATCAACTAATACATCATTTATTCCAATAATTATATCATCATATATCGAGCTCAATCAATCTTGAAAAAAATAAAAGAAAATAACAATTCCATATTTTGTTTACCCAAAAATAGAAATTTATGTTTGGACTATTCCTCTATTTAAGCTAAAAATATATTCCTTAATTATTCTAAAATATTTTGTGTTATATATATATATTATATGAAAATATTTAAATGGTTATTTATATGGTTGGGTATCAACAGATACCCAATACCCATACCCATTATATAAATGGGTTCGGGTAGAGGGTATCCTAGGGGGTAAATCTGCCACTACTCATTTATAAATGGGTATCGATTTTGCATCCCATACACATCCCAAACCCGAATAAACTTTTTCATACCCGTCACATTAGGATTTGGACGGGTGGGCACCGCGCGTCTACACATCCCACCGCCATCCCTATATAGGAGAACTAAGTACAATAATTAAGAAAATATGAGACAACAAAATATGGTTTTGGCAACATTATTAATTTATTAGATTTATTTTTTTGGGATATAGTTTTGCGGATTTTATCATGTACTTTATTTATTCACGTTGTTAAATCAATTTTTATTTTTTTCGAAATTTTGTTGTGGCGAATTAAATTTGTATTATTTGGATTTTCTAACTATTCTGTTTTATTCGGGTTCTCATATTTGGTGTTTTCCAGACCATCGATGCATGAACTCGTATTTTTACAAAATTAAATTTTATTAATTGCATAAAGTTTAAAATTTTAATAAATAATTAAAACACAAAGATACTTAATTTGATTATAAATCATATGATACAACAATAGAAAAAATATTATAAACTATGAAAAACATCTTTAAATATAAAATATTTGGTTGATAACAAATATTGTGAATGTAAATGTATCTTTTATAGATCATGTGAATCTATAAGAAAGTAAAGTTTGGAAAAGGTTTAAATACATAATGTTGAATATTTAATATATATTATTTCCCATAAAATCAAAAAATAAAGTCATTTAAAATTCCATTAATACTTTTTAGGGTTAGAAAGTTGATCAGTTTTCGAAATTATTAAAAGAGAAAAAAATAAAAATCATGTTTTATGTTTAGCAACACAATTTTAGGGGAAAATGAGACACTCCAAAAAACAAATACTTTTATATTTTTATATATACACATACATAAAAAATATCAAACATATAATAGTCCAAATTAAATGTGCAACTTTAAAAGTTGTATATAAAATTAAATTGATAAATATAATAAAAAATAATTTTCTATATATAAAAACTATTATGAGTATAATTTTATATATAAATATAATATTTGGGTACATATTTTGAGATATTTTCTTCAATTAAAGTACACATTTTTTTAATTGAATCTAACCAACTTATATAGAATTCTATATAATTATGAAGAAATATGATAAGCCCAAATAACAATTATACATATATCATAAATAGTTGAATGACATGAATATACAAATTGATGTCTAGTAACACGAATGCATAATATTTAAAACCCATTACATAATAGTGAGTAAATATATCTTATAATTTTTACTTTTATGTTCATTTTTATTGTATATATGCAATATGAGAGTCAAACCTCGTCTTAAAAAGATGATTAATTAAATTTATTATACGTCAAAAATGGATTAAAAGCAAAATAGTCATAAATTTAAAAAAATAATAAATATAATAATTAATGCAAAGATTTGCACAAATTGTAAAGCTAATTTTGCACAATTCTATCTTTTATATAATTTTTAAAAATTATTTATTTAAAGAAAGTTGACTGCCAAAAACAATTAAATTCCAAACATTAACTACTTTTATTTTTTCACATATTTTTATTACTTATTTTAGTAATGTGAAATGGGTGAGAAAAAATATTTGGTTACTATTTTGATAATAATCTTTCTCTTTATATATATATATATATAACACATTATAATAACTAATTTTTTGGTAGGTACCAATTTAAATATTCATATATTATATAATTTATATATAAATGGGTTTTGAGCAGTATGACTAGTATGCGGTACCAACAAATAAATTTGAAATGGGTACATGTAATATATGTTATTCTTAATTAATTGGGTTTGGGATGGGGCAGATTGTATTAACATTATAGATTCAAGTAGAGATATTAACATTTTAATTGTATGATCATTCTATCCATTGTCATCTCTACTTATTTTCTTTTCTATTTTTTTTTTAATATTTCTCTATTTTTTTCTTTTTTTATAGAGATAATTATTTTTAACCACCTCAACTTTACCCTTTTTATACTTCACAACCTAGACTTTTATTTTTAACCTTTGCATCCTCGAACTACGAAAATAATTACTCTTGCAACTTTTGGACCATTTTGCCCCTGGGATTTTATTCTTTAATAACAATAGTTCTAGTTATCCCTTTAAACTCTAATTTGTGGCGGTGCTCCTAAGGATAAATATATTGCATTATACATTAATCATAAAGTTTTTACTCCATAATCAATTTGTTTTTAGATTTTTTCGAGAAATGAGAACCGATTTTTCCAGAATTTGTTTTGTGGCGTTGTTACACCTACTTAGATCCAGGTCTGTCTATTCGTGAGGTTTTAAATGGATCATGTCAAGTTTCCAAACTATCTATAAACTCAACAAGACATACTTATATCCGGATCTCATTTCAAGTAATTATCCTTATACAAATGGTCTTTAGATCGAAAATGAAAATAGTCCATTACGACCATATCAGCCCAACATGCCCGTAAAATTAATAAATCCCTTAAAATTCATACCTCTTTTGACTAAATAAAGACGGGTTAAGTGGTTCGCACACCACCATCGGAAAATTTCGCCCCAGATCGTTTGACAAACGACTCCCACTGTTCAACCTCACCTCGGGGAAGATGATCCGCAAGTTATCCGACTCCTTCGAATCGTTTTCAAAGACACTTTGGTTCGTTTCCTACTCCAAGGCGTAAAAGTAATTCTTCAAAGCGGATTGATCAATAGTACATCATGAACACATGTCAACAAAATACTTTTTATTTTATTAAGAACTTAAAGAAAAATTTATTACATTAGTAATCTCCTTTGGGGAGGAGAATACTTGTTTAGCTTCTCATGTATGAGGCTTGCACTCGAAAATACATAAAAACTTAAAAACTAAAACACTCAAAATATTACAAATTTTTTCACTGGATTTTATTGTAAGAAAACTAAGGAAAATGTTCGATGTCCTGCCTTCCTTCAACCGCATTTTTATATAAAGTCCAGGACTTCAAAGGCGGACTTCAAATCTTGCGATATATATGACGTCATCAAGACGTTACGCTATATCCATCACATTATCGCCTCACGGTGGTTTTTTTCTCCGCGATTTCAAATTCGTACGTGATGTTTGTGGGGAATCTTTTTAAAATTTGGTTTACGTGGTCCCCGAGGATAACGCGTTTTGTGAGTCGGGCCCTTATCCTTTCTAGCCGCATGATCTGCTTGGTCGGGTTTGGGGTCGGAATCCTTTCCCAAACCGGGTTCTTTGTTAGGGGCATGCTTGACAGATCCGGCCGACCCAACGGCCAACATGCGCCATGTTATAGAATTTAGGTAAGTTTCTTTTGCTTGCACAAATCTTGTTTTCCCAGAGAATTCTTCTTTGGTTTTCAAGAGTTCTTCCGCAAACCCCAGTAGTTGATCCAGTCATCGAATTCAAAGGAAAGATCCATTCGCCGAATTCGGAAGAATTTGAATGGATATTTGACTTTTGTCCATTTCGATTAGACAAACCCAGACCCATGCTCGTCCTGGGTAGAAGCTTCGCCTTGAGAAAATGCTCCTACTAACACCGGTCCTTCTTCCTAGGTGAAGCCGCTTTAATATATTTTAAAGCATTTCCATCCAGGTCTTCTCTTGATGAAATGAAAAGCTTCATTAAAGCCTTTCTTTTGGTTCGTGAGCCGACCGATAAAATACAATTCCAAATATCTCCTCCGGCCAAGTGTGGATTATCGCCCAAGTCTCGTAAATCGCTTCCCCAATCCATTTTGGTAATTTTGAGATTTAAGGAATCCTGGTGACAGTATAGATTGAAGCTAAAGCTCCAAAAGTATACCATTCCTGTACTTCATTTGGATGACTTTCTGGTTTAATCCAAACTCGGGGATACTTGCCACGAGATATCAACCATTGTTTTCTCCGGATTAATACCTTGTCTTGAACTAGTTTCTCCATATCGCCTCGATATACTGCATAGGAGAAATCTTAATCTCGTCGGTTGAACCTTAGATTTGCCTTTATCTCGTGGCCTAAGATTCAACTCTCCTCTTGTACACCGGAGGTCTTTGGGTTGACTGAAGACTGGGTTGTGACAGGAGCTTCAACATTCTGATTTGTACACACTCGGGTGATGCATCACCGCAACACTTGTGATTATGGTACTTGAATACATAACCCTCAGGGTTAGAGCCCCGTACTCTCGGCCCCTTTTTGACCGTAGGAGATGCGGCTGGAAGAGAGGCTCTTGCGGCGCTAAGAACAATTGTCCTTGAGCGGCGTGGCATGCTCGTGATTCGACTAGAAACGGATTTGGGTCACCGCTGTTGAAGTCGCCCAAAGAACTCGCATTGAGACATAACGCCCCAAAATCTCGCTTCTGCACTCTTGAGTTTTCCTGAGATGTCTTACTCGTTTAAGGACCTCGCCAACGCGCGCCCTTCCATCTCGTGGTCAAGAAATCGCAAGAATATTTTCATGAGATTTTATAATGACAATATCATAATCATAATATTGACATTCGACTTGCCATCTAAGTAATCGAGCCTTTTCGGTTTTGATTCAATTTTGTTCTTAAAAGCCTCGACACTTGAATTATCAATTTTTAAAGTAAACTTTTAGCCAAGAAAATAGAGGCCATTTTTTAAAAGCCTTCTTTCGATTGCAAGAATTCTTTCTCGTTAATATGCCACCGAGTTCTTCACTAGGGGTGAATAAACCGGTGCAGATTTGCATGGCACTTCCTCGTTTGGTGTGACTTTCGTGAAGCTCGCCGCTTCACCAATCATCAGCATCCGTATATATAGAATCAGTTCGTCCTCGTCTTCGGGAATCGCAAGCTTTGGAAGTCGTTTACAAACTTCTTTAAGTTGCTTAATTCCTTCTTGATGTTCATCTTCCCATTTGAATCTGCATCTTTTTTTTTTTAAGTAATGGGCTAAACACCTTCGTAGTATGCTAGATTGTTAATAAACATTCCAAAAAATTAACAACTCCTTAAAACTCAAGCCGCTTTCTGTCTTTTAGTGTATCAAGGAAATCCTCGTATCTTTTCTACAATATGATTCGTAGAATAATTCCGATTCATCGATTTCAATTCCGAGGAATTCAATGCTGTTTTGTTGCGATTCGCCTTTCTTTTCCAAAGCACTAATCATTTTTTGTGACAAACATCTCGAAAATATTTCCAAATGTTTGAGATGCTTTCCTTCATGTTCTTTGATGCGATTAGAATGTCGCCGATATACACGAACATGAAATCGAAATAATCTTTGAAAAGATTATCCATCTTTCTTTGATATATCGGGGTGCGTTAGCGAGTCCCATGTGCATCACGTTCCAAATATAAAGTGTCCTGTGGTGTAGAAAAGTAAACTTCTTACTTTCTTCCTCCATCTTAATGGTAGAATCCGGACTTGCAATCGAACTTTGAGAATATCTTGGCACCTTTGATACGATTAACGGATGTTCTCTACTGGGATATAGATCCGCTTGAACTCTAAAATGTTATTAATCCCTTTGTAATTAATAACAAAGTCGCTTTCTCTTTTGATTTCTCCATGGTTTTCACTAAGAACCCTGGGCTGTATGGAGAAACTCTGGTGAAATTAACTTAAGGTCAAGATGTTTTAAGTATCTTCTGCATATCCTCACGATCCTCCTGGTTCATAAGATTGGTTTGAATCTTACGAACTCGTACTCCTTTCCAGTTTAACCTTTAAGGATGCTTTAAGCTCGTTCTTATCCCACCAAGCCAAAGGATCTTCATTGTAATTCCTTCGATCTTCTTCGATGATATCCTCGAGTGATATTTGTTCTTCTATGGTTACATCACTCTGTGGATTCTCCATTAGACTCATCCATAATTCTGCAATAGCTTCGGAGTGACTCGTTCTTCTCTCTTTGTACTCTAAATGAATACAAGTTATTATCCCATATCTTGATCCTTCTCGGATGGAACCAAATTGTCATAGGATAATAAAGCTTCACCAAATTTCCTTCGATCCGCCATTTTTGGATTGCGAAGTTTGGCTTTATCACCACGCTTGCCGCGAAAATTAATGGGCATTTTTCTAGAAAATGCTTCCCGATCTCCGGACAATGATCTTATGATCACATAGGGTTGTGAAAATAAGTCTTCTTGTCTCGCCGTTCTCTCCGTAAAACGCTTGAACGTTTGTAGGAAGTTGTTTCCTAGCAAAACATGCCCAGTATCATGGAAATAGATTGGTGGCGTTTTCACTTTTGTACTTTGGGCATTGCTGCGCTCCGATCATGATTTCTCGCTTGTTTAATTCCCTTATTAAGGATAAGAATCCTCTTAGAGAAATCTCTTCCTGCAATAGCCGGTAAATCTTCTCCAATTTCTTTAGGAAAAACATCCCGCTTTGCAAGACATATTCCGACCTAATCAATATAAAATAAATACTCGGCAGATTCAGATATAACATTCAATAGAAATGTATATGGAGAATGGACTAGTGGTCATCTCGATTCTATATCTTTTATTCGCCACCGTGAACTCCATTCCGTCTTGTAATCTTTCCCAGGTTTATGATCCTCAAGAAATTCAATTCAAAAGTATTAATTGTTCTGGGATTTTCCCATAACTCCTGTGATAGTAAGCTCAATTTCTCCTATCTTGAGCTTCTTCGATACCTTCCAACGATTGGTTGTTGGAGATAATATAGAACATCACAAGGAAAAATGTTATCCTTTTGAGTGATGTCGAATATTACTTCAACCTCTCGCCATCCTTCGGACATTTTAACTTCTCTGCTGTTTTAAAAACATCGGGATGCGTGAACTGTGCTTGGTCTCCTTTCTTCCCAACGGCTACTACTCACCATTCTGTCTTGCTGGAAAGACATCCTTCAGCTCAACTCAGACTCGACTATTGTTGAAGATGGTTGATCTTGAATTATCATATCAATCTCCTTAATAGTTGGAGATTCAATGATTTCTCGTAACACTACCCTGGCAAAGTCCTCAAAGATTCTTGGGACTTCAATAAATTCCTTTCTCAAGAATACTTGGAATGATGGGTATTCGAGAGAGCATAGAAATCTTGTATGTGATCGAAAGTAGGCCTGTTTCCTTCTTTCATCAAATCAACCCTTTTGAAATCTTGATGAAGGGTTAGGACTCTCTTGAAGTCTCGATCTCCCAAATTGTATGCGATTCTAGGATAAACATTAAATGCCAATTTTCCCGCATACAAATTTTCAGAACCGCTCCAAGGCATGAATCCTTGAGATGCGAGATTCGCTTGTCAAAGATAGCAAGATTGAGGCGAATCTATTCCTTCTTTAAATGTTGCTTTAATAATTACTCTTATGGTCCGATATGAATCCATGAGAGTGTATTTGCAACTTCTCTTTTAACTTTGCTTTTGATCTCTTGTATTTCTCTAATAGGGACCAACGTATCTCGATCGGAGTTCTTAGGTAAACTCCATCGAATGGCCAATTCTCGGTTGTTACCCTGGTGGATAATTTGGTGTTTTTATTACGAAAACCAATCTTATCAAAGCCTTTTCCATCGCTCTAATTGTAAATCCATCATAGATTTGAAGCTTTGGATCTTCCTTCATAATTCTCATAAGAGTCTTATGAGACACCGTAGTGTGAGAGAGGAATCGACATATCCTCCCGACCGTTTGTTGAAGAATTTCTTCTTCACTCGATCTCGAATCGATTCACTTCCATCATCGTAAGAATAGATCTCTTCTTCATAGATGTTTTCATCCGAGGGAATATCCTCAAATTGATACACATGTATTAAATCCACGATAATAGGCCTTCTTCGATTTCTCGGTGTGGCCTCGAACCTGTCGACTCCTCATTTTTGATTATCCTGGGCAATCCGTTGAGATATGCCCTCTTGCTCCGCATGTCCCAGAATTCTGATCTTTGAAACTTTCATTAGCTCTAGTGTGAGCACGCCTGAAAGTTCTTCTCCTGGATTTACCGTACTTGCTTGATTAGAAATTTGATGATGACGGTCTCTACTCCCCGCTTGCATCGGTCTTTGCCCCGATTTATAACCGGGCTTTTGTTTTGATTAAAACCTTCTAGGTCTCCATGAAGACCTACTTTTTTTTCTTCTACTTTCGGCGGTATGGATGGCTTTGCTCCTTCTTCCTTTTGTGCCGCATTGGTTGACTTCCCTCTTTGTGGGGATATCATTATCTATGCAACATAGAGGAGGCGCTTTGTTAATTTCTTAATCTCTTGTAATTCTTGTGTAAAGCTGCTTGGTAACACCATTCGATAACTTGGCCTTTAGGAAAGACATTTTTCCGGCCACGCTTTACTTCACCCACCCTTGTATTCCCGATAAGCATTTCTCTCCGGGGACTCGGATTTTGGCAAAGAATAGGTATGCGGAACTTCTTTTCTCAATCTTGGATTTCCACCGTATTCGGTGAACAACTTGATATATTTCAATATGACAAATATCCAAAGAACTCAAGGTATAGAGGGCTTGTTTATATTTCTTTCTTTTTTCATCCTCTAATCCTCGAAATAACTTTGTGCCGATGAATGGATTTTGAATAGTTTTGCCATACCATCGACAATTCCTTTAAGTGATTCCGATGTGACCGAACTCTTCGTCGCATCGGTCATATCCAGGCAATCTTCACCGATCCTTCAAGACTCATTTCAAGGAGTAAAATGAATGAATCCTTTGTAAGATCGGGGTTCTGCTGAAATTCTCATAGCCAAGCCCATTCATCAATGAACTTTCTCTGTTTTTAAAATGCAGGATGTCAGATTTAACATCAACCCATACGGATGTATTGGGTCGAGGTGCGATCTTCCATAAGGCCTCGATAAACATTCGGCCTTAGGTAGGTTATGCCAGTTCAAGAGGGGTTTCGACCTCTCCGCGTCCCCGAAAGTGGATCATTCGGTCGTGAAATCCCCGGATGTGGCATCCTTTCGCCCCGAGCTCCATGATGTGAACGTGCACTTTCTTCGACGTTAGGATTAATCGGCGCGGTGGTGGAGGAATTGGTCTACCTTGTGGATCATAGGTAACCAAAGTCGATTCCTCACTGCGTTCATCTTTAAATCCACAATACCTAATCCCGCGAAGGATTCTACAGTCGTGTAGATCTTTAAGATTCATCTTTTCAATATCCATCTTTTTTAATTTTTGATGGATTTTCCTTTGATTAGGGCAATGAGCTTTTCCTCATCTGTCATCTTTCGTATAACTTCGGTTGGTTTCCCTTTTGGTGTAAATAGGGTACCGTACTCAAAATCAATATGTTTCCTTCCTCCGAATGAACTTGGCCATCCTCCTCCGTGTTCTTGACTCGTTTCAATATCATGAAGGATTTCTGTAGTTTCTTCGATATTTCACCATCGTCTCCATCTGGTTTTGGATCTCGATGAACTTGTCTTTGGTAGATGAATATGGCGGTTGCCATAATTCTCGCACCGTCTTCTCGATCTCTCTAAGATCTTGGGAGATCTTAGATTTGTTCTGGGAAGTATCTCGTTCCACTCGGTACTCCATCGGGAATCATTGTTCGATGGGAATTTTCATGAACCGTTTCTTGAAGGTTCATCAAGTGAAATATATAAGTGCGGTTAAGCATCCGAATCGCTTATAATATTCTCGCATTTTTGCATTTTTGCACGCTTAAGGTTTCCGCTTCGGTTCGCTCCTCCTTTTCTTCATGTTGGTATTCCCAATATGAAACGGTCAAGGTGTTCTTAGGCATACATCGTCAATATTTGACGATATGTCCTGTAAGGGGTACATCTCGGACATCGGTCCGGATCCATAATCTCGGAGTAATTTCTCCTCACCAATTGTTAATTACATAAATATAATAAATTTAACTAAAAGTTCTTAATAAACCCAGCTCGATACCATTTTCGAGGATCGCAAGACCTTTAGGAGTAATCAAAGAAAATGCAATGAAATTTATCGTCCAGGTTGCAAAGTGTAACAATTTTAAAGTTTAGAGTGTAAACTACAAACCAACTTTCCTGAAACAGGGGTAAAACCGAA
This sequence comes from Rehmannia glutinosa, assembly GCA_016081115.2. Classification (NCBI taxonomy): domain Eukaryota; kingdom Viridiplantae; phylum Streptophyta; class Magnoliopsida; order Lamiales; family Orobanchaceae; genus Rehmannia; species Rehmannia glutinosa. The sequence continues at coordinate 15,196,529 of CM071927.1, forward strand.
TTTTATGCAAAGTGTAAAATTTCGTCAGAAAGTTTAGGTTGCAATCAAGAACTTTTCAAAGTTCGGGTTGCAAAGTGTAAAACCCGTATAGTTTGGGTTGATTAAAACGTTATCCCTTTTTTTTTTATATTAGAAAGAGGATTGTAGGGGTGAGGAATCGAACCACCCTTAACTAATGATATGTCATTATACCACATGAGTCTTGGTTTGCATCCCTACTTCAAGGTAATATGCTCCTCCTTACAAATTACATAAATATTATTCCAAAATATTTTATTATTTGTGAGAGGAAACATACTACTATATATATTTTGGAAAATGAGGAAACGTTAAATTGAGTACGAAGATTTTACTGCAACATTATAATGTTTCTTACTTCTTCTAATTGACTTTTCCTCGTGACAGGTCAAAGAAGGTAGAGATGCTTGTCATTGATCAAATCTTTTGCACTTGTTGGGGGTCCTTGACGAATTCTTTTTGGGCCTGTAATATACTTTCTATGCAATTTGCTAATATTCAACATAAAAATTGAATAGTTCTAGCACTCAAGTTTCTTCCTATCGAGCCAATGACATTTGACAGGTCTGCTAGTCATCTCAGAATTACCATCTGAAATCTGAACCGTGTTTAGGCATGTAGAATGAGATCATTCCCACACACTATATATATTAAAAGGATATATAAATATTAAAGTTATAATTATAAAAAAAAGGAAAATATTTTTTTGCAACCTGCATGGACTTTGACCATTTTCACGCTTTGCAGCCTAAATTATTTGTTTTTCAACTAAGAACATAAACGTTGCGAGTTTTTACTTTCTGCAACCTCCACCAATTTGAATTGAAATATTCCAGTAATATTCGTCCATGTGACCCGGAATATTCCAAGAATATTCATGGAATATTCCAACTCCGGTTGACCAGAGAATGCAAAATGAAAATTCCTTAAAGTTTAGGTTGTTAGTTGAAAACAAAAATAATTTAGGTTGCAAAGTGTACAAATTGTCAAAGTCCAGGTTGCAAACAATTGTTCTAAAAAAAACTGGGGTTTGGGGGCGATTACAAAAGAAATCCAGAGAAGTTTCAAAATATAGAATCTCCCTTAAGATTTGATCATGTTCTACACTTTTACTCCAATAGTTAGATGAACTGACGAAATTTGTTGATGTCATCAAATATTTACAATTACATTTCTCATCTTTTCTAATTATTACAAATAATCAGGCGGAAAGTTGGGACTATTTGTAATATTTAGAAAAAATTGAATGATGTAATTATAAAATATTTGATAGCGTCAACAAATTCCATCAGGTTAACTAATAGTTGAGTCAACATGTAAGACGAAATCAAAAAAAGGGTTTATGTATAGAATTTTGAGTTTTCTCTGGGCTTTTTTGTAAATACCCAATCCTGAGGTTTTTTTTAATAGTTATCCCATTTATTAAATATTTCTCTATCCCCAACAATTTAAATAGTTGAATGAGATTATCGAAGCAATTAATCGATACATGTCCAAATTTAATTAAAAAACTAATTGTGATTGTCACATGTAACCAAATTAAAGTTTTCTCAACATAGTGCCTAAATCTTAGTATATGTCAAAGCTTTGGAAATGAAATAAATGCACTTAGACTCGTATGCACTGGCGCCTGGCGGAGCTAGGGGTCAATCTGGCGGACCCTTTTTATTTTTATTTTTTAAAAAATTTTATTTTATTTTATTTTTATACGTTTTTTTTTAATTTTTATCCGACCTACCCCAATTTCGTGTATCCCTATTTTTATTTTTATTTTTTTTTTCCTGCTACGCCATTGCTCGTATGTGCCGTGTAAAAGAATCTCTATAGATTGTTGATTATTCCAGTGTGCCCTTAGCACACTCCATGCCTGTCCCAATCCAAGATTTTGTGTATAAATTGTAACACTCATTCTTCACTTTCTGTATCTTAAACATTAAACAATCACAATTCAACCAAATTCAATCCTATATATTTTGCTATACATTTCCATCTCTTCTACCCCTCGAAATGGATTTTCTGCAATTTTTCTCAAATGTGCAAATATTATCCCTAGTCGAAAAATACAAGAATCGCATCACTGTTTCATATATAGAGATGAGTTGGATAATAAGACAGCCCCTCATGTTAAGGTCACCAAGAAAGTGCATTTTGAAGCAAATAACGATTCTGGTACAAGAATTGGGGAGAAATCTGGGATTCAAGTGAAGATTTTAATGACCAAAGAAGAAGCTGCTCGACTATTATCCAAGTGTAAAGATGGAGGAATTATTGAATTCAAGGATGTGAATAATGAGTTAGTTCAAATTATTCGAAATAATCGCATCAATGTTGTCTCTAGCAACAAAAAAGATGAATGATACAATTTTGAGCCGTCTTGAAATAACTAAAGTTCCTTATCTTGTAGTTAAATTAAATTGCCTTGTGAAATTATTGATCCATGTATAAGGGAATTTTGAGACTTATTACTGTATTAGCAAATATCTTCTTTATTAGTTTTCTCAAAACAAATTCGCAAGATATATAGATAATTAAGTTAATTAAGGCATTTATTTATTTTCAAATACAGGAATATATAATTATGCGAGTCAATATCTCGATGTTCTATTTTTTTCTGTTGCATACTTAACATGAATGATATGTGTATTATTACGACATCCTGCAAAGATCTTATGAGTTATGACGTTTTGTCATATTACCAAAAGGGAATTTTTTTAAACTAGATTTATTAGAACTCACAATTGTACTCTTATTTTTGTCCTTATATATTGGCTCACCCACCATGCTTATAATGTTACTAAAGCTTCCTATATGTGTAGCAATTTTCTTTTCTTCCACTTTTAAGTCTTTTTGTTTAAGTGGAAAGACAAGGGAAAGTTACCAACTTTCCCTCCACTCTCAAGAAAAGGCCCGTTAGGACAAATCCAATTGATGATAATATGGATACTATATATCAAAATATATTAAGTATCATTTTGATGGAGAAACAAACTTTCCCTTCATATATGGGATGGTGCAATTCATTTTAAAGAATTGTGGATATTTGCCAAACATGAAAAAAAAAAATTAAACCCCCAATTTTTCCTATAAATGTAGGGTTCATGAATTCCATGAATCTCCACACCACACAATTTATCTTCCCACAATTTTATATATCTTTTTTAAATACTAAAATGCTGGATTTTCTGAATTCTATCTTCCCATCATTGAACTTGGGTCCAAGAAAACCAGGAGTGAAACAATTTGCACATTTAAAGGTAAAGAAGAGATTAGTGAACTTTGAATCGACCCCTTTGCTTCAAAATGATGAAATTGATCAGAACAATTTCAGTGGTTGCAATTATGAAATAGAGGAGAAATGTAGGGCTAAAGTGAAAATTGTGATGAGGAAAGAAAGAGCTGTTCGATTAATTTCAAAGTGCAAAAATGGAGGGATTCTTGAAATCAAGGATGTGGCTCAAGATCTCAAGAGAATACCTGGAAACGCTGTTCGCCTTCTTTCTTTCAATGCCAAAGATGAATGATACATCATTGGATTTCTTGTTCCTCTTTCTATGTTTTTCCCTTTTGGTTAAACTTAAACATTTTTTTTAATTGGGGAAATTAAAAAAACTATCATGAGATTTAACATAATTAAGAAAAAACTTTGTTATCTTTCAAAATTACAAATTCCCCTTGACTTTTGATTCTATTTTACAAATTGCACATCAAAAGAGTGTATTTATAATTTTAAAAGATAACTGAAGTTTTTTTAATTAGGCAGAAGTTACGATACTTTAATTATCCGTTTTTATTGTTTTTTTTTTTTTTTTAAGTTTGTTGGGGGTGGGGTGGGTTGATGCATTATTAAGTGATGAGATCAGTCAAAAGATTGATGTCTTAACATGCTGAAATATGATTGTTTGTTTTGGAATTTGTTTGAGAATTTATGCGGTTTGCCACAATGAATTGTTCACAATTATATACAAATTGTCTTGTGAACGAGGCCTCTAGGCTTTCATTTCAATTTCGAATTTATCAAAATATGATTAAGCATGAATTATCTGCTTAAATTTAGCCTATAATACATAAATATACAATAAAAATTATACTACTATGGACGTTCGATTGATTGAATTTGGACTTTGAAATAACATTTTCTTCAGTTGGCATTACACGACATAATTTATTTAAAGTCTCGTACAAATATTTGCTTTACATAGTTAACTGTTTAGTTGTCAATATATGAGTTTAATTTGCATGAATTTGATACCAATGTGTTGTTCAGGGTAAGTAGATCTTTCCAGGTATTTACCCAACTGGAGTTCTATACCGTTAGATCAACACATACACACACACACATCCACATGGGTGGGTGTGTGTTAATCAATGGTATAGTAAGCTGGAGTTGGGTACCTAAAAGTGGGTAGAAAGATCGACTAAAATGTGTTGTTCAATAATAAAGTTAAGAGTTAAAAACACTTCAATTATGGACAGGATTTTGCGTGGGATCAACATTGTCTTAAGTGATAAGTCTTGATTTAAGGTGATTGACTGGGATTTGATTTCATACGAAACAGTGTATGTTCCATTCCCTACTAATTACTATTCCCATTGTTGACTAAAATTCTCGTGTTTTTAGTCTTGGAACACAACCCACTGGGGCGTACAAATTGTGGCCCAGTCCATGAGATTCAAACTGAAAGTTGCCAGATCTTTCATGTTGAACACCACTCCACAAAAATTGTGGGCATATTATATTCACGTTATCAATATACACGTGTTTGCATTACAATCAAAAAGCAATATTTGAAGAACAAGGAAATACGAATCTTTTACAAAGATTTGAATCTAAGATGAGAAATTAGAGATTTATCTAACTTAATAAAGCCTTTTTTTTAGGAAAACTTAATAAAGCCTTTGATTGCTGCTTGAGTGGAGATTCTTGAAGAACAAAGGCATAAAAGGTACAAAGAGTCAAAGAGTCAAGTAATTTGTAGTAGACAATCACATTATTCCTACTTAATTAATGTTGGAGAATCTGATTAACGGAGACCAAAAAAAAAAAAAAATGAAGAATGGTTTGAGACGTATGAAAATACTTTTCTTTAAAAAGAAAAAATTGAACAAAATATAATAATAACTTCAGTCTTATACCAAGTAGTGCATAACGCAACTAACGCTGCGAAATCTTGGGAGTGTCAATCGGGGGTTCAACACCTAGTTTTTCATTTTCTTTTTGATACCTCCACTCCACTCCTCTCACCTTATTAAATAGAAAAATAATGATAATAACTTCACCCTTTATGTGACCAAGGACTCAAGGACTCATATTTTGTTATGTGCATTGATGAACGTCGTTACGCAGCCAAATTTTATTTACCTAATATATCTAATGGAATTATTTCTTCTCTCCCTCAATATTACTGTCTTTTTTTTTTTTGCCCTGGCCTTTATCTTTTAATAATAAAGCTTATACAACATAAACTAGTAATAATTAAGTCTACCTACTTGATTTTAGCATGGAAAATATTATAAAAATCATCATCTTTTGGACTTGTTTCTCAAAATTGAAATTCCAAACTTAGCATATTAGAAATATTTTTCTTCGTATTAAGTGCATGTGCTTAATAGAAGCTTGTCTTTGTCAGGATGATTGAGGGTTCATTCCAGTGTGTATGGTGTTCCCTCCCTATCTTTTGCTCAGTGGAACCAAAATAATGTAACAAAGATAATTGGTATGTGGGAATGGGGTAGGAATGGAATGAAAGATTCCTTGTTTCATTCTCATTCACATTTTTGGTATGCTTTAGTAATGAGAATAATTATTCCCATGGGAATTCCTATTCCCAAAAAAGTAAGGAATGATCATTCATCCTCTCCCCATGGGTTTATTTATTCTCAATCATCAAGAATGACTCAAATTTTATTTTTAATAAAATTATCTTTCTATAAATGACTAAAAATATTGGATATAATCTATATTTTCGAAAAGTAGTGTTATAAATAAAAAAATTAATTATAATTTAAATATAAGTTATATTTAATATTTTAGTAAATCATAGTCAATTTCTATCAATATTCAATAGTTAAATCAAAATTTTAATATAGAATTCTTTTGTTGATTTTCTATATTTTCTTATAAAAAATAGAGATAATTACAAAAATACCCCGGGTTTGGGATAATTACATAAAAACCCAAAGATTTTTAAAATTATAAAAACCCTCGAGGTTTGATTACGTCTTACATTTTCCCCTTCATAAGCAAAAAAATATCAAAACCCCCGATATTTATAAAAATACTATAGTTACCCCCTTAAATTTAACACATAATCAAACCTGATGGATTTTTTGTAATTTTAAAACATATCTGGGTTTTTATGTAATTATCCCAAACCTCAGGGGTATTTTTGTAATTATCTCTATTTTTTTATAAGAAAATATAGAAAATCAACTTACGAATAACATATTATATAAAATATTTTTGATATCATAGATATAAATCTATATATATATATATATAATTTAGCACACATTAAAATAATCTTACATTAATTTACTAATAACATATTTAATAAAATTTATTTAAAAAAACTTATTTAAGAGAATTTGATACTTTAAAATTATTTTTCTCAATTACTATCCTTAATTTATAATTACCAATCAAGATATTCAAATCAAGTAAAAAAACATCATCCATTCATTTCTCCATTCCTCCTTGTGCATACCAATCATGAGAATCCTAATACTACATCATTCATTTTCTGATGTTATTTCATTCCTAAATTTATTCAATTCCAACCTAATTCTATTCATTCATACCAATCATGCCGTAAGTGAATTAAGTAAATGTAAGTGAATTTACTACAACTCCAAGGGTTAGGAATTAGGACAAAAAGACAATTAATTGGGGCAACCTGTTTTTCGATGAGCACAGTGTATTGTAGTGTGTAGCTAGAGTCATAACTCATGAGTGGTTGACAACCTTATTGAATACAAATTCAACTACCATCATAAATTCATAATTCTGCTAATTTGCCATTTGTTTTAATTTGAAGCATATTGTTTTTAGTAAATTTCATATCATAAAACAGATCTAGACAGAAATATAATACATATACACATCTGAGGATGACTTACCCAGATACGTATCGGATATAATAATCATATACTCCATGAATACATATATATATGTACTCATAGGTGTATCCAATTGAAGAAAAATACGGTCTACATATCCCAATTTGAAAGGAAACAAGGCCATAAATTCTTATAAAATCTACAAATGGAAAACGATAGAATTTATTCAATTGCTGATATTATAAGCATATTTGTTGTGTCTATGTGATCATCACATTTCAAATTTGAGTATTTATAAAATTTTAGTGTTTAATGCTCAAACATTGATTTTTTCTTATTGCACTTAAAACGTCTATATTTGCAATAATATAAAAATATACAACTATATGAATATATATCGTACTTTCGTATCCTTAAAATTTCAATACATAACTTATCTTGTATTCATGTCGTACTTATCCCGTACCACATTAGTGATTCATAGTCTAACAGATCTACTCATCAAACATTAATATTGGACAGATCTGAGTTTTAGATTGACAAGCTCAACTAAAACCCAACCCATATTAACTTATTAACTCATTCAGTGCATTATCTGCTAGGCCCATTCGAAGAAGAAAACATTTGTAATTGTGCCTGTTTTTTTTTTCAACATTTCAATTTCAGAGCACAAGAGAATCTAGTATTGGAAAATTACCTGTAAATGCAGTTCCTATATCTGGTAATGAAATTAGGTAGCAAAAAAAAAGGAAAAAATCAAGATTTGGGACATGAACCACACCAAAAACCTGAACAAGAAATTATTAGTTAATCACATATATGGCTCCTCTCCAAATATATATATGGCCACATCAAAAATCTTAGTACACTGATGAAACTAAGAAAACAAAAAAAAGGGCACAAAAGTAGTAACTCATCTCTCCATTTCCTCAGGAACTTCAGGGCTCTCAATTATGCTATCCAAACATGGTTTCCAAGAAACATTTTTTTCTCTGTTTCTTTGTATCTCCCCCAAAACATCCTCAACTTTTTTACCTTGTCTGTTTTCCAGCTCTAACATCAGCCATTCTAGTTCCTCCTTTGTAAGAACAATCTTGATTCTCATGTTGCCACTTTTTTCTTTCTCAAATTCCACCTCTTCTTCATGATCAAGGGGCTTAATCTCTGTTTGGGGGCTATTTGTGCATGTCTCTATGCAATTTCCCATGCTTTAAATTTTGAAGGAAAAAATTGTAGTTTTGCTATTGGTATCCAAGAATATGGCTCTTTGGATGAGTGTTATGTTTGTTGTAATAAATGTTTTTTCTAGTGTTTTGATAAAAAATGAGAAATGTAGCTAATAATTGAGTAAGAGTTGCTAGGAGTGGTTAAGAAGTGCATGTGAGTGTGGGCTCAATAGGCTTTTTATAGATTTGAAACACCAATTGGGGGTTACAAACAGTGGATCAACTTATCAGCAGTTGTCTTTGTCTTTTGTTTTGACATCATTTACATATATATTTTATTTATTTTTAATTAATTGGCTATTTTTTAATATTAAGCGTATGTATGTAGTAATAATTCGTACAGTTTGATATAACTATTAATTCCATCAAAAAAAATTAATAGGGATGGCTATGGGACTATGGGAGGACCGAGGACGGGGATGACATTGGACGTACCATCCCGTCCCAAAATTTCATTCCAAATACCATTTCCGTATGATTTTCCGCTTTGGGTATTTGGGACGGGGATGGGAAATCCCCGTTCGGGAATGTGGTTCCCCGTTCCGCATTTATTAATAAAAAAAATCTGTAAAATAAATTATTTAAAATAACCAATAACTAAAATAAATAAAAATAACATAAATTCCTAATTTGTAAAAGGAGAATGAGAACAAGTAAAATTATAAAGAATTAAGGGTTTAGCTTTATAATTAATAAAATTAAATATTATAAACAGAATTGATATTATAGTACATAAATAATATACATATATAAATATATTTGGGGAACATGACCATCTACATCTTATCCCCCGTACTTCTAGAGAAGTGGGGAATCTTTATTCCAGTTTCATCCCCAAATTAACTAGGGATTCTCCACCTCATTTTATTCAGGTACTAATGGTTATGGTTCCTACGGGAATTTTCCCATCCCTAACTATTAAGTATATTAGTGTCCTCTCAAGAATATTATTATCCAACTTGAGCATCTACTTCATTTAAAAATTAAATTAACTAGTGCAAATCCCGTACACTTGAATAAAAAATAATATAGTAAGAAATGTAGATGAAGGCAAGCAGACATGTAAAAGAAATTTGGTATAAAAATTTCACACAAAAGATAATAATAATAAGCTTTGAGAAAGAAACAACAAAGATGAGATGAGGAGAAATGTATTGATTGAGATTCTATAAGCAACATAAAATCTGACAGTGTCCTTTGACTGGTAAAAAGGTGATTCATTGAGCTTCTTTTCTTTTTGTCAAGCCGCAATTATTTTCTAAAATTTTGTAAACATCGACTTTTGTATATTTTTTAGTTATTTTTATGGGAAAAGCAAATTTTGATAAAACTAAAAATCGCATGTTCAGTTATTGTTTTATTGCATAGGTTGTAATCGTAATTTCATAATAAGAATCACATTACTGGTATGTCGGAATTGTCCGCCGTCCAATACAACCAAACTCCGATGAACAACTGACCTGAAACCTGCAAAATCATCGTTAAAAAGGGGGTCCGAAAGGATTTTCTGGGGTACCCTCTCCAACGCTCAAGTTAAAATTGTTCTAGAGAGAAGTGTGAAAATAGAACAGTATGAAAGATGTGCATAGATAGTCTAACCTAAGATATACATTTTTGTGAACTATTTATAGGTTGGCAATTAGGGTTTCATACCAACAAGTTGGACTAAAACCCTAGCTTATCTCTCTATTGGCTTCACTCCTTGTGGGCTACACCTTCAAGCCCAACAGATTGGGGACCCTTAACTTTGTTCGTCTCAAGGTCCAGCTCATTCATTAGTTCAGGTCCACTTAAATTGATTCATGAGAGACTCATAGATTATTAAGCCAAATATTGTGTTTCGAGCCCACTCACTCAACCCAATTATCACAAACTTATTTGGGTCCAAAAGCCAAGAGATCAGCCCACTGACCCACAAGTCTCTTGCTTAATGGCCTAGAGATCGGCCCAAATGTTAATAGATCGGCCCAAACATCTGAATCTGATTCTCATTGGATCTTCTTCTAAGTTGGGGATGGACCTCACAGGTCGGCCACCTTGCTTTCTTATAAATGGCCCATCAAATCTTACCCGTAGCTCGGTCATGAACCCTACAGTCAAGATGGGCCTCCATTTAAGCAAGAGCCCATCGATTTGGCTCATTTAAACAGGTCGGTTCAAATTGGTCCACATCAAGTACTTAACCTATAAAAAGAGTGATTAGCTCTTTTTATTTGGGAAAATTACATAAAATACTCTCTTTCTTGTAAACATACCACAAAATATGTTCATATCACTTTTGTACCTATTTTTTTTCTTTTTTACGCTCCTGCATATTTTTTTATTATTTTTACGCTTTATTTCTTTTTTTTTTTGTTCTGTATTGCTTTATATATTATATATGTTGTTTCCATGTTGTTTAAATTTGTTTCTTTGTTGTTTCTATTTGTTTCGATATCTCAAAACAACTTTTACCTATTTTTTATGTTATTTTTTGTTCATGTATTGTTTTGTACATTGTTTTTTATTGTTTCTGTGTTGTTCTATAATATTTTTAATATTGTTATAATAATTTTTTATTGTTTTCATTTAGTGTTCAATGTGTAAATACAATTTTTACCTACTTTTAAGCTCTTTTTACTCATATGGTATTTTTAATATTTTTTACGTTGTTTCTGGATTGTTTCCATACTATTTTTGATGTTGTTCTGATGTTTCTTTGTTGTTTCCACGTAGTTTTCGATGTGTAGATTAATTTTTACCTATTTTTTGTTAGTCCAAGTGGCTACGATAATCTAGAGGGGGTGAATAGATTATCTAGTTTTCAGATTTTGCCCTCTTTTTGAATAATCAACCAAAGACGAGAATGTAAATGCGGAAATAAAACAACACTCGTCGATTTAAAGAGGTTCAACCCACCAGGGCCTAATCTCTACCACCCCAAAGATTCCAGGGATGGATTTCAAAAAGAAAGAAAAGATTTTATTAATTTACCAAAAATTAATACAACACCTTGAGGATTACCACAACCCTCCTTCACCACTTTGAGGATTACCACAATCCTCTTACACCACCTTGAGGATTACCACAACCCTCTTACACTACAAGAAATATGAGATAACATGACGAAAAATATCGTCATATAAACTTGTTTTTTTCACTAAAGGTATTTGGCGACAAAAGCGAGCGTCATAACGATCGTCATTGTAGCCCCCGTCATAAAAGGTATATATGACGATTTTTGCAATTTGTCACTACAAAATTAACCTTTGGTCACGCTAATAACCATTGTCACGATTTGTATCATTTATTGTGACGCCTACATCGTCACATCAACGATAAATTTTTTGTCATTTATATTGTTTCTTTGTCACAAAAAAGTATATTTTTAATGACGAAAGCATGTTTTGTCATCATAGCATTAAACTTTAGTGACGAAAATGATTGCATTGCCAAATTCATCAAATTTTAATGACGAATTTTGGTGTCGCGATTGTATTTATAATTTCGTCATGTATTACATTACGACTTGTCATGAAAGAGGTGATTTAACGTTACTTAAATATTGCGTGTCACTTAATGTGTATTTATAATGACAAAATAACGTGTCACCAATAATTACGATCCAATGACGAGATGTATTGTCACCAAAAGAATATGTAACGTGATGATTTTGTTTGTAATGGAAACAATCACAATATATGACAAAACTTATCAGCGTCGCAATTGCCACTACAAGAAAATACTAATAGACATTAGTTCTGAAAGCGATGTCTATATTAGAATAACCGTTGTTACGTTTTAACACATCACCTTATAACTAATGTTTGTTTTTAAATCGATTTCATATTTCTTAACAATATTGTGTTTTTTCAACCCCTCTAATTAACAACAATAGTATTAACCAACAATTAATTACAATCAAAATTAACAAATATAACTCGCATTCAAAATGTGTACAACGAGTATACGTAAAGGCCAAAATATGGCTATACAAACGAGTACTAAAAAGCCAAAATGTTGCAACATCGACAATTCCCAATTTGTCAACTTACAATGCACTCCTTACTAGTAAAGTTTTAAACAAAAGCCCAGGAGTGCTAGTGGAAATGGAACAGACACATTGTGAAACAACATTCAACCCTCGTATAGAAACATCCTTCGACCCAGGTGGTACAAGCTTCGGTCCCTGGTTACCTAAACAAATGTCCAGATTGCCCTCCATCGCCGACGAGATAGTTAAGCGGAAACAGTAACAATAATCCAACTACTGAGCAAACCCAAAAGAAATTGATCCCGCAATGATATTTCACATGGAAAACAAGGTGTTTAGAGATATTGTTAGTATTATATATGTCATATGTACTATAATGTCACCTGGGAAAACGATGTTTTCAACCATCTAACCTTTCTGAGGAAAACAAGGCGTTTAGAGATATTGTTAGTATTATATATGTCATGTGTAGTATAGTGTCACCTCGGGAAATGAATTAAAGGTTTATTTGTGATAATCTCTAAATAAGGCGATGTGGACCATGATTATATGGGATAATGTAGTATCCCTTTTCATGTAACTCTTTAAATCTTCACTTGTTGTTTTAGTTAGAAACTTTTGCATTAGATGGTCATCAACTAAGTGGGTCACTATAATGGCCATTTTTTCATTTCTTAAAACGGGGACAATTATTCTCGTCTTTGGTGGAGCGAAGTGACAAAATCTTGCAAAGTTTAGAAAATGCAAAAACACAATTTTATTCATTAATAAAAAATAATGAAGGCAATTGACATCGTTCTAACCTAGTTATATGCATGTAATCCTAAAATCAAAACAGTTAATGTAACATCCGAATTGATACCCTTACTCTTATCTACTTGAGATTTTAAGACATGTCGAGATAATTATTGCATTTAAGAAGAAACATACACATCTAACCTATTTAAGAACAAATGGATGATTCAAACATTCTTCAGTGCTCAGACTGAGAAAGCAAATAATCTGAGTCCAACAAAACCAAGTGCAAAAGAAAAATTCAAGAAACACTTAAAAATTCAAGAATTCATCTCTTACCTCATTCTTGTTTTTTCTTGTACTGCTAACATTATCACCTCCACCAATAGTTCCTCCAATAACGCAATGGTTGTCATAAATCCCTTAACTATTAAGACACCGGGAAGTAGTAATAATAACTGAAACAGTCAGCTATAAGATTTGTTCTCAAACAGGCAACCCTCGTCTTTATCAGCTCACTCTCATCAAATTTCAAGGAAAACCCTGTTTCCTAAACCTCTAGCAAATGTAACAAAGATGGCAAAAGAACATGCCAAAGAAATAGCAAAAAAGATTTATGCTCTTTATGACACCATAAAAGATGAAAAATCCGAACTGAAAATGAGATACAATAAGTGCTTGAAGAAGTATGCAAGTGCTATGACTCTACTCAATGAAGCTAAAAAATCCTTGAAACTTGGCGAGGCATCAAATGTCAATTAAATGATGAGGTTCATGGCAATGCCTTATGTTTATTAGCATTAACAGCAATACAACCATCTGCACAACGAAAATTGAAATTAAAGTAAACTGAAACATGCGTGTCGAGTTTCAATTCAAGTGATGTGTGTGTGTAGATGTAATCTAAATTTTGAGCTCATATCATTGGCATTAACAAAGAATACCACCATCGCACCTTACGAAAATTGAAATTAAAGTAAATCAAACATGCGTGCCAAGTTTCAATTCAAGAGATGTGTGTGTGTAGATGTAATCTAAATTTCAATCGACAAATATTTGTTTTTTCATTGCCACCACTTAGCTAAATATATGAAAAGACTTGTGATTAAAAAAATATATATATAGCAAGACACATGTAACATCTACACTCATGATTTTTCTATCTAATAAAGAACTAATATCTTTTGAGTTTATTAATCTCTATTACACCTATCAAATCTTACAACAACCAATATTCAAACACAATAGCAAACAAAAGTTCCATCCATTGTTGAACTTCATCGTTGAAACATTCAAATCAGAAGTTATTGAGCATTCAAATCCGATTCTCCAAACAGAGAACATAAATTCAGAGTTGCATCCAACACATCAGTGAACAAATCCAAAAGTTCACACTCAAAATGTTTTACCCCATCCAAATGGGAATTAATTATGAATACGAGTCCACGTTTTATTTTCAAATATTTTCTTGCAAAAATTGCAATATTCACCCAAAGAAAATTCGTTTTTGTGGAAAGTAGTAGCTCAAGCATGGCTGCAATAGTTTATATAACAAAATAGCATACACCTTCTGAAAGACAAACAGAAAGGAAAAAAAACTTTCTACCGAAAAGCTCATCATAATTATGATGTGCAACATAGAATTTCGAAATTATATGAATTAGTCATTACACCGAAACAAATGAATACATTCAGCATCTTAAACTTCTAATAACTAAGACTCATAAAAGCCTTTGGGCTACCCATAAAACATGAAGGAAGATCATAAAAAGGTAAAGAAAAAAATGTTAGCATCAAAGCGGATGAAAGGCAAAAGCGAAAAGGGGTCATGCAATTGAGTGTTTATTCTCCACCAGGCAAAATCCTATGTTCGATGCTAACAAAGGGATAAATCAAAAGAACCTCAAAAGATTGGTTTATTGTCAATATGGCCCACAAATTATAAGTTAAATTATAGCACCATTTCAAGGGAAAAATTTCTCTTACTTAACTGATGGAGCAAAAAAAGAAAGAAAAACAAATTATGGCTACCAATCACACAAACACTCATAAAACAGCTAACATTCTATTAACCCAATCTCTAGCAATTGAAATGAAAATCAAGTAAAGAATCAGTGATACTGCAAAAACTAAAAGAAGCCCAGATGAGAAAAAGCACCGCAAAACCCAGAAAAACCAATCTTGAAGAGAAATAGAGAAGCGAATAAGGGGCTGCTGATATCAAAAGTCTTCCAAAAAGTTCAATCATGGGATCAAATTTAAGTACAACTACTAATATTCTTTCAGGGGTAAACACGGTGATAATTGATTCATATTCAGAAAAGCTGATTGCGTTATTGTATTAGACAAAGACATACAAATGACAAAAGATAAATTCAGAAAATAAGAAACTATCACTATTGGGTATAAACAAGAACATGAAACATAACAGAAAAAGAACTATAACAACAAAAAAAAGACCTCTTGTTCAAGTACCCTCGATGAGGTCAAGGAGAACATGATTTTCGGCTTTCCATCGATATTTGTGTTCGACACGCGAGAATGGGTTGGAATTCCTCATTTACTACCGATTGCAAAGTTCACATTGTTCCACTAATTAGAAGAAACAAAACATCAATCAAAACAATCATAAGAAAAACACCAATGATGATACCAAAATTGTTAGATCCGAACCGAGTAAAGTGGAACAGAGACCATGGCTAGGGTTTTGAATCAGGCCGCGAGCATGCTGCGTTCTTCGGTGAGCAGCTGCTCGGTTTTTGCTTCATCCACCGAATTAGTTAGATCTTTTTAGCACAATCGTTACTCCGAAACAGATTTCATGGTTATCTCATCGAAGCAGATTTCATGGTTATCTCATCGTCTACCTAATTAGTGACTACAGAACACACGAAAAACACATGAAAAGTGAAACGATATATTTGCTATATTGCTAACCTAATCATCGATATATATTACTGGGAATAAAAGGGGAGAGATGGAGAGATTTACGATACTATGTCTTTGTTTTCTCTACCTTAATTAGATAAGTATATACCTTAATTAGATTAACAAATCAAGCGCCAAAACGAAAAAAATATCCGCCAAATATTTTGTTGACTGTCAAAGTTTTTTCTTTCTTATTTGTTTATCAAATTATTTACTATTTATTAATGTTAACATCAAATAATACTTAATAATTTAAACGTCAAATAAAAATGGCAAAAACTCATATAGGACCGTCTTTACGGGTCTCTCAATTGTAAAAGACATGATCCTATTTTGACCATGGATCCTGTTGACCAAGTCCACGGGTCAACAGTAGCTTTTGCCTCTTTTTTTTTTTTTTTTTCTATTTTTCTTCCTCAGTTAAAGTATCAGTTTTATGAGAAAAGTATCGGTTATTTTAGATAAAATATCATGTTTTTTAATATAGCCACAGATTATGATTACATTACATTGAAGGACAAATAAATATATCAGAGTTAAAGTAACACCTTTGTGAGTAAAAATATATATTTTTCAGACAAAATATCATGTTTTAAGAGTAAAAATATATGTTTTTTAAATAAAGTATTATATTTTTTAATAATAAGTACAAAGAAAGATGAATAATAAATATGATATAGTTAAAGTAATACTTTTATAAGTAAAAGTATTCGTTTTTTGAGATAAAGTAACATATTTTTTTATAGTCACAAATTATGAATATATTACAATAAATATATATATATATATATATAACATAGTTAAAGTATCTATTTTCCGAGATAAAGTATCATGTTTTTAATATAGTCATAAATTAGAAATGAAGGAAAGAAGGAAAAATAAAAATAAATATGATATAGTTAAAGTAACACTTTTATAAGTAAAAGTATCCGTTTGTTGAAATAAAGTATCGATTTCTTAATACGATTTACAAACTAGGAACAAAAAAAGAGGAAAAATAAAAATAAATATGATGTAGTTAAAGTAACACTTTTATAAATATCCATTTGTTGATATAATGTATCATGTTTTTTTAATAGACTTGGTTCGATTCTTTAGTCTTTACATTTATAGATATTTTTATTTATTTTTTAATTACCAAGCGTATTTATGAATGGGTTTATATACATTGTTACACCGAAATTGAACAATAAGTACTAGTGGTGTGGTGGTAGAATACCACCTTAAACTATCAAGGTCGCGGGTTCAATTTCGCTATGGAGTGCTAAAGTGATTTTTTTAAATGGGTGTTGTAGAGGCGGGTGGGATGGGCGGGCCGGGCAGGTGGCGGGTAGGATCCGTAGCTCCTACAAGAGACCTACTCAATAAAATTTACTATGGGATTAACATTAACCATTATCCTAAACTAAATATATATTTTTAATTCAAACCGGTAATTAGAAAATGCAATAAAATAAATTTAGAAAAAAATTGTATTCTTCATAATTGAGCCGATAATTTCACCATCAAGTCCAATGTGAGCCTGCTTTATCCGGCATCGGTATTTCGGCGGGGCCGCAGAGCATGAGGTTGCCAAGAGTGACGGGAATTTGGGATATTTTTGAGGTTGCAATAAGCTTGCAGACGGTGGTGGTCGGCGGTAGACCCTGTGCGAGTGGGTGTGATGGGGAATATTTCAGTCATATTCGAGAATTTCGTTATCTAATTTGTTCAATTTGGTTTTCAAGAAATTCGGACCATCTTCACTTTTGCTTGAAATGTCGAAAGGTCTAGGTTTTGAATAGGCCAAAAGTTGAGTGTTGAATGCTGAGGTTTTGAAAAAAGTTCCATAAGAAGAAATTTCATTCAATTAAGAAGTTTGATCTTCTAGTGCAGTGCTGAGGAGAAACAATGCTCTACTGCATAATGAGAGAAAGATGTTTATAAATTTTATTGCTTCTTCCACTTCGCTCTCATGGTGTTGAATCTTTGAGGTGTTAGAGTTTTTATTTTATTATTATTTTGAGTACGAGGTTTTTGTGAATTGAGAGAAAGATGTTTATAAATTTTGGTATAATGTATCTAAAACCGATTCAATACCCTTGAGTTGTTTTTTTAAAGAATTTTAAAGATCGTTTTTTGCTAAAAAATAAATATGGATAGTTCCAAAAAAACCTAATGTTTGGACTAATTACAAAATAACCAAAAGATGTTTCAAAACTTTTAAAAATCCCTTCGATTTGATTATGCCTTAAATTTAAGGGGTAATTGTAATATATTTTTAAATGTTAGGGAGTTTTGAAATATTTTTTGCTTATAAAGGGTAACATGTAAAACGAAATGAAACCTTAAGGGCTTTTTGTAATTTTCATAATTTTCAGGAGTTTTTCAATTTTCCACGAATTCATATTTATGGTCATTATTACTTAATTTTGTTGAGGAAATAAATTTGTCACCAATGTTTTAGTGTAATCAATGACAAAATATGTTGTGGTCATTAAATAACATATTTTGTGACATCAAATGCCATCACCAATTATTATCATTTTGTCATTAAACACTTCCTCCAAACTTTTAGTGTGAATTACGACCTTTTACAAATAACTATAACACAATTCAATTAATCGTCATGAAATATGCAAATTAGTGACGAAATGTAATATTGATAGTGACAAAATTTAATGATGTCATAAAAGAGTATTTTGAAATGATGCAATTAACAAATAATGACAAATCTTTATGCGTGCCAAAACAAATCGTCATAGAATATGTATTTGTTGACGAAATAAGATTGTAACCATTTTGTTGGAGTGAAAAATGACAAATTATGATGTTGTCATTAAAAGAAATAATTCGTGACACTAAATTTCGTCACCAATTATCACTAATTTGTCATTGAAATATTTTCCGCCAAAATTTTGGTGTCAAATTCCACCTTCTATAAAATACAGTGACGAGTTTCAGTTAATCGTCATGAAATAGGCAAGTTAGTGACGACATCTAATACCAATAATGACAAAATTAAATGGCGTCGTAATAGTGTACTTTACAATGACAAAAATAAAAGTTGTCACTTTTAATTAACAAATGATGACAAATAGTTATGCGTCGAGAAAAATTTCGTAATAAAATGTGTGATTTCTTGTAGTGTTACAACACTTGAGGATTACCACAACCTCTTACAACACCTTTGAAGATTACCACAACCTTCAAACACCTATCACCTAGATCACCCAAGTGTATTCTTACCACAAGAATACTCACAAGGATGTCTTGTGTTGAATGATGACCAAAATCAAGATTACAACTCAATAATGATTGATACAATATGAGTGCAAGTGTAATCAAGAATTGAAAGCCTAGACCTCAAATTTGTGCAAGTGAAAGTCTTAAGGCTAATACAACAAGATATATGAAAGTGTTTGCTTTTTTTTGCTCTTTGCTTGTATGGAGTGTTGTATCTTGTTGCTTGAATGAAGCCTCTATGTAGGTCCCAAGGGGTGTAAGTGTAAGGTTTAGAAGGGGGTTGAATAAACCTTACCAAATTTTCGATTTAGGCCTTTTAAATCTCTGAGTTCTACACACAGAATTTGTGTCCTGATGGACGATCGAATTAGTCACTCAAGAGAGTCAATCTCTTATGATTTCAAATTTGTTAGTAGAATAACTCATTTTGTTGGCTATAATTTGACTCATTTGTGGTTTTGTTTTCATTGGAAGACTTAACACCCTTAAGTTTGTTTAAGCAAGTTTTTGACTTGATTTAGAGATTTATAGATTATCGGATGGATAGCAAATTTATCGTGAGATATAAGCAATTAAAAGTGCAGATATTTAAATGTAAAGTAAATGACAAGAAAGTTTTTATAGAGGTTCGAAGATGGGGTAATTCTTCTACTTCTACTCCTCTCTTCTCCAACTCCGGAGGAATCCACTAAGTAATGATCGGTTTACAAAGTGGTAATGATCCGGATACAAGTCTTGATCACAACGGCCGACTTGATCCTTTGGGACTCGATCGAGACGCCTTGATCACTCACCATTTTGGCTTCTCGACGACTCGAGAACTTCTTCACAGGTATTTTGCGCTTTGCTACTACTGACTCACTTGCTCAAGCACTTTGGATTTGATCACGAAGCCCTCCAAACGCTTAAGACTTGGTTCACCTTGAACCTTTCTACAATCCTTCTTGGAATGTAGACCCCTTGTTTTCGATAGTTTCCTTCAAGGCGATTGAAGTTCTCTTTCCTTCACGGGTAAGTGTTGGATTGATGTTCTTCGAGATGTAGGCTTGAGGATTGAGAATATTTCAATTTTGATAAGCTTGTATATCTCACGTGTGTGTCATCCACGCATCATCCTTTTCTCAATCAAACTCCTCGGCCTTTTTTATAGTGAACTTTCAAAAATTTGCCCGTTGAAGAGATAGGCTCATTTTGAAAATCACTTTGCGATCGTTGGTTTGCACTTCTTGGAATTGCCATTTCCTCGTATGAAATGTTTTATCACCTTTTCGAGTTCGACACGGTGTAGTGCTTCCCATGGTTCATTTCTTTGCACGCTTCGGGGTCGAGCACTCCAAGAAAGGTAGTATGGAGATATTACTTGTTTAAGTAAATCTCTTGATTTACGTGGCAACGGTTCTTTTTGATTATCTCGACTTGATCGCATTTCCTCGCTTTCCCCAGGTGACTTAGAGTCACTTCCAATCATGGATGACTCTTGTCACTTCATCTTGAGACTTGGCTTCTCTTGAGTTGACTTGACTAATGTTTCACTCACCGCATCTCACCGCTTCTTGATCGAGTTCTGCTCTGCTCTTCTTTGTTGTACTCAAATTGTCTCTCACGTGAGTTTTCCTTCAAGCCTTCATTTTGTCTTCTTGCAAGTTGGAGCGTAGGCGACTTAACTCGGCTTGGCACTCTAATTGTTACAATACATTTCAAAGCAAGAATTGGGAGCCAACTTTCTATTCTAAGTTTTACATGGCATTCATCAAAATCTAAACAATAAAATTCTAACAATTTCCCCTTTTTGATGATGCCAAAACTTAAATCATACAAAGATGCAAATAACAAAGATACATACTGAGATAGTGTATTGACATAGAATGTATGCGCATAATCAATCTTTTTATTGATCATATCATTCTTGTACTTAACACAATTGTTTACAAGGTGTATCGAGTATGTAATTGTCTCAAAAAAAATTTATAGCATTATTACGAAGACTTACATTGTATGTATTTACATATAAAATACACGAAGGGTTGGACAACAACACTTCATCTCTTCTTTGTCTCTCTTCTTTCATCTTGATCAAGATCTTCTTCTCTTCTTCTCTCTTCTTCTCGTCATCATTTGCCTTCTTTTTCTTCTCATATGCCTTCCTGGCGGCTTCATCTCTCCTTATTCTTTGTCTCTCTCCCGCCATAGCCGAGTTTGTCTCTTGTTTTCTTCTTCTATCCTTCTTGCATACTCGGCGTTGGTTTTGGCCACTTGCAAGTTCGCCACATGGTCAAGCCCACCAAGAGATCCCCTCCTTTCTTTTCCGGATCTACGATTCAATATTCTTGGCGAGAGGCCTCAGGTCAAGCTTCTTCCTCCATCGCCGCTTCTTCCTCTACCTCGGGCGTATTTGACTGGGGCCTTCTTTTTGAGTGCCAGCGGAGTGAAAGAGTGATCTTAGGTTGTCTGCTTGTCTGCCGCCTCTTCTTCACATAGTGTGAGACCCTTTTCCCAAGATGGATCCCAAGCTTGAGCCAAGGACAAATTTGCAAAATAACCTTGATTCGAGCGTTTTGAATTAAATCAATCGATCTTGGCTCTGTCCCGACATCCGAAATGGCATACGTGTCTCTGTAATGGAATGCCTCCGTGTTCTTTCAAAATGTTCATCACCCTGGCATCCATTCTTCCTTCCACCTCCTTCATCCCTCGCTTCAATTTCTTTTTTCTTCTCACCATATATATATACAGAGTGTTGGAGTGGCGAGTCACGGGAGTTTCCGCTTATAATGTCACCGATTTGTGTGAGGACCTGTTGGGGGTTTGTGCAATCATCAAGGTCATATTCTTTAATCCTTCCCCCTCAGATTTTCCTTTCTTGATTTCAAAATTTCCTCGGTGATTTTCCTTCTCATTTGTTCCTCACATTGCTCCTTTCTTCTCACCTTTGATTTTCTTTGCTTTAAGGTATTCCTCTTCCCCTTTTTGGCATCATCAAAGGATAGAGAACCCAGGGAACATCTTGGCAAGCATGAAGTCGAAGTCTTCGATGGTTGAATTTTGCTTCAAGTCTCGTTGCGTTGTATCTTGCACGAATTGATCGAGTAGCGTTGGATTCTCTGAAATCGCTTCATCTCGGCCATGAGAAGGCTGAATTTTCTTGTCATGTGTTCTTCCAAACGCTGTATATCATTTGCATTTCGCTCACGCAGCAGCGACTTGATCTCGGCGGTGTGAGCTTCGTGCATATGTTCAATGTGTTCCCCGCACTTCGTTTCGCGTCAACATTTCCACTCTCCACTTTGACTTGTTGAATAATGTTCAAGTATCTCACCTGTTCCACACGCATTGATTCAGCTTTGTTGCCACCATTCCTTATCCCGATTGTGATGCCTCTCAAGTCGGTGTGTAAGGTTGGCATCTCTGTTGTCCGGGCGCATATCCAAGGAGGCCTGATGCCTCTCCATCTTTTCAACTTCAAAGAAAGAGTGCCTTGAACACTTCTCGATTTCACTTGGTGATTCTTCATTGCGGTGATGGCCATCTGACGTCGAAATCGAAATCAAATTTGGAACAATGGTGCTGAGTGGAAAACAGGAGTGGTCGTGATAGCGTGCTTGCTCATTTTTTCGACTCTTCGTGGAGTTCTCGTATCTCCGGTGAGAAAGGGAAAGATTCCACAAAGGATTCATCACCGCCATCATCCTGGGATTTGTTCGATGATAAGCGGTGGACGTGAAGTTCTTCTCGGGAATCGATCCATTGTAGCTTGAGGAGCCGAGCAGTGGTCTCGGTTGTTGGGTTTTGTGGTGCGATGGGCTAACTGGCCGAGCCTGTGTCTTAATGACTTCGTTGGTCTCGGTGATTTCTCCTTTTGAGTAGCGGTCCTCGGCCTTATCGAGCGTCATCGGACGATGATGAGATTTCCATTGGTGGCTCATCATCAAAATTAAAGGTCGGCGAGTAGTCTTGGGATCGGACTTGCTCGTGCTCGGAACATCCGCGGTGAGTCTTTTGGATTTGTCATGGGAGTTGACTCGAGCTTCCTTCTTCGCCCGATCCCCGGAAAGGTGACATCGGGGTTGTCCGGGAATCATGAAGTGCGCGATCTCCTTCTCGATGGATCGATGGTTGCGGGAGGGATGTTCTCTCTTCCCGGTTTGTGTTACCGGGAAGTCTCAACCTCCCGTGGGCCTTCATTTCCTCCCAGTCTCTCTTGCTGCGAGGCACTGGTCTTCCCTTTCGACGGTGTGTTGTCACCGCCTAGGGTCTTCTACAAGTGGCATCCATTGGAGTCTCAACCCCATGGATTGCGCTTTCATCGCCAGTGTTAACTCCCGGTACATTCGCGTGCCTCGATTTTCGCATCGCAGCGTCATTAGCTTGCTTCGAGTTGGCACCTCGAGTGAGACAGTCTCAAGTATCGAGCCGTTGATGGCAACTTGTTGTTCTTCTTGTGTTTGAGTTTTCTTTGCTTCGCCTCCTACATTCTTTGTGGAGTCATCTACAAAGATCCTCCGACCTTGCTGCGGTGGAGGAGTTTCCCCCAATTTGGAGCACCGGTGAGTGACTTGGAGTGGGGTCACTCGTCTCCAAACTCCCATTTACATTGCGAGTTGATGGTTCAGTTGGGGCGGTGGTGGCACACCTTCAATAGGGGTTGGCTCGATGGGGTCCCCAGCCTAGGTTTTGCTTTCATCGCCAGTTCCTTACTTGCTTTCTTCCGAGGAGTTAGTGGGGAAGTGGTAGCAAGCAACATCGGTGGCTATTTTTGAACCACTCCCGTTGGATCGATTTCGGTGTGTTCGGAGGACTCTCCTGGTCCCTCCATCGTCTTTGCTCGTGAAGGATTCTTGATTCACGCAATTCCGTGATCCGCAATTTTCGCGGCAACGAAAGATTCTTCTCGGTTCCTCGTCACTTTCGGAGAAGACATCAAGGAGAGGATGGAAGTGTTCGTGCAGTGCGGAGATAGGCGGAATACTTGCCTTTTCTCGTGCTTCCGCTTCTTCTTGACTTGCTTTTTCTCTCTCCTTGTCCTTGTAGATGCGAGAATATCCATGCGTTGTCTTCATCTAGAAGAGGAGCAGTAGATAATCCAAGGAAATTTAGATTTCTTCTTCTTCTATGAATTGGGCCGTTGAACTGTTCCTCGACTTGCTCAACTTCCATTTTCTCCACTCACGCAGACGATTCGGATGTGCGGGTAAGGTGGAGATAGGATCATTACATCACTATCTGCTTGGGTGGTTCTTCTTGAGTTTAATTTGTGTGAGCTAATTGTGTCTTGAGGTTGCCTCTTTGATCACCTTGTGGAGACTTGGTTTGTTTCATCAATTACACATCCGGAGACTCTACTTCTCCGGTAGTCTCCAGTATTTGTGCTAGCCGAGTAGTGACTCATTTGGTTTCTCTGCTCGGATTGCTTTACAAGTCTTCTTCGTCTCTTGGTTTGTACGCAGGGGATTTACAGTTGAGAGACGGTGTCTCGAGTCTTGGGCGGGGGGGCGTGCTTGTGTTTGTTTCGAGGAGTGGCCGTCTAGGTTTGTCGGATCTCCTCTTTTTGACGATCGAGAGAAGGAATTTGTGAGTCCTTCTCGGCCCGCCGCATGGGCGGGTGACACTACCGCCAGGGGGTGACTGCTGCAGGGCGGGTGACTGCTGCGCGGGCGGGAGCATGTTTGGTTTTCTTTCTTTGCAGGGCAACAGACTTCTTGGCAACTGCAGGGGGATTTTCTTCTTGGTTGGAGAGAGAGAGCGGCAATTTGTGTCTTGGGGGTGGTGATTCCCCCTCTCAGCTGGTGTCGACTCTCTTGGCGTACGACGACGCTTCGAGCACCAGAGAGATTAGCTCGAACATCCTCTTGTTAACATGGAAGGCATTCCCATGTCTAAGAGGTACTCCTTTCACCTCCAATAGCGGCCAATCACTAGGCCATATCCGGGGATCCTCCAAATGACCCATCTTCTTTGAAGGACTTGTTTCCCACGTTTTTGGAGTCTGCGTAGATAAACTCAACCGGTTTATCTTTTTTCTTCGATTATTGCACCATCACAATCAATTTTGCCTTTGTGATTGGTCAAAGCCGCCAAATTTGATGTCGATACATGGCAACAATGTCCAACAATTTGTGATAATCCTCCTTTGTGATCTCTTGTTTCTTTGTGAATATTATTTTGTCGCAACATCGGACTTGGCTATTTCTTTCCATGCGTCGCCCAAGTTTACATCAGCCTCTTTGATCTCGGATGCTCCTCCTTTGGTAGTGAGCAATATTGACCAAATCCTTGGTTGTGATAGTGTTGCTTCCGTGATGGATGACTTGATTCTTCGTCGTGAATCTCGGCATTCACGTAGAATTGTGCGACCTCCTCCACATAGGTCATAGGATACTCCGGTGTTAGAAACGGTTTTGATCCTACCCGTTTTTTAGCTTCTCCGCGATTTTCTTCACCAGGGGGTGTCGTCGGACCCCTGCTTCACCATTCGTCGAAATCCACGGTCGAACCGGGGTGTGGATTTGTTTTCCCAACTTGGTAAAGTCATACGTTGGTGCCATTTCTCGAGAATAATTTCAAGAAAAATTGAGAAATAGATTTGAAGCTTGATAGGGTTTGAGAGTGTTTGCCTTTGCCTTTTGAGAGAGAGAGATTGACAGTTTTAGAAATGTGAGAGAGAAAGCGGACGAAAAATGGTTTAAATATGGTTTATGAAAGGGCGCGAGACGGTTTTTTGAATCGTGATCGAAATCAACGGCTTGGATTTCGTGACGCATATTGAGCGGTTGATTCATGTCTCGTATTTAATGTGGCAGCATTTATATCCAATCATAGGCTTGGTGTGCGGCTTTTATGTCCGTACACATCATCATTATCTTTGACGTGTCTCTTAAAACATTCGCATTAAGTCAAAAACGATTGCGTTTTTGTCTCTTTGCTCATAAGTTATTCAAACTTATCTCTTAGTGATTTAACTCGCTTCTCACATTTCTCTTAGTGACTCAACTATCCATTGACTTGGTATAGTGACTTTTCCGATCTGGTGATTTCTTGAGCTAGTTTTTGTTTTTAGCTCTTTTTCACCTTCTTTCTGTTTCATTTCTTTTCTTTGATTCTTACGTGTCTCAAGCTTAGCTCAATTAGCCCCAACTCATGTTTGAGTTCTTCAAATCTTGACTCACATAATGGTTTTGTGAAGATGTCGACTAGTTGCTTATCGGTTGGGATATATTCCAAGATAATGTCCTTCTTTTCAACATGATCTCTTATGAAATGATATCGACATCTATATGTTTTGTTCTTGAGTGCAACACAGGATTTTGAGTGATTGCAATGGCACTTGTGTTATCACACATGATTGGAATTTCTTTTTCTTCAATTTCATAATCTCTCTTTCTTTGTCTCATCCATAGGACTTGGCCAAATTGTTTGCCCCAGCTATGTATTCTGCCTCATTTTGTAGAGGTGGCTATTGAGTTTTTTCTTGCTAAACCAGGAAATTAGTCTGTTTCAAGCATTTGACATGTGCTGAAGTATTTTTTCTGTCCACTCTGCATCCAAAGATAGTCAGAGTCTCGAATAGCCAATTAGCTTGAATCCACCTTCCTTTTGGATACCATAGCCCTACTTCTTGGCTTCCTTTTAAGTATCTCAATATTCTCTTAGTTGCGATCATATGGCTCTCTTTTGGAGCAGATTGAAATCTTGCACATACACCTACAAAGAAAGGTGATGTCCGGCCCGCTTAGCTTTGTGAGATAGAAGCGTGATCCAATAAGTGCTGCTCGTATCTTGTTTGATCTAGGGCTTGCCATCTGCGTCCATGTCCATTTTGATGATGTGTTCATTGGTATTTTTCTGAGAAGACTTCTCCTCCATACCAAATTTTTTTCATTAAATCTCTGGTGTATTTTGTTTGACTTATAAAGGTTCCATCCTTGTTTGTTTCACTTGAAGTCCAAGGAAAAATGTCACTCTCCCATCATGCTCATTTCAAATTTACTTTGCATGAGGTTTGAGAATTTTTCACATGACTCTTTGTTAGTGGATCCAAAAATGATGTCATCCACATATATTTGAACAAGCAAAAGTATACTCTTCTTGTCTTGAATTACGAAAAGTGTTCTATCCACTTTTCCTTTAGTGAATCCATTTTTGGTTAGGAATTGTGACAGGGTATCATACCATGCTCTGCGGGTGCCTGTTTCAATCCATACGGGGCTTTCTTGAGTTTGTACACTTTGTCTCAAGAGTCTTCTCGCTCAAATCCTGGAGGTTGTTCAACATACACTTCTTCTTCCAATAATCCATTCAGAATGCACTTTTTACATCCATTTGATATACAATGAAATTTTTGTGAGTCGCATAGGCAAGAAACATCCTTATAGCTTCCAATCTTGCTACAGGAGCAAATGTTTCATCAAAATCTATTCCTTCTTCTTGGCAATATCCTTTGGCTACGATCTTGCTTTGTTTCTTACCACTTTAACCTTCCTCGTTCATCTTATTTCGAATACCCATTTGGTTCCAATAACATTTTGATGTATGGGTCTTTGTACTAATTCCCATACTTTATTTCTCTCAAAGCGATTGACTCTTCTTGCATAGCTTGAATCCAATGTGTGTCATCCAATGCTTGTGACACATCTTTGGGCTCTATCTGCGAGATGAAGCATGTGAACATTGCTTCTTGTTGAGTTTCGGATCTTGTCTTGACACCTTCTCTCATGTCTCCAATGACAAGTTACGGTGGATGGTCTCTCGGCCATCTTACGTCGGAGTTGAACTAAGTTAATGGATTGATCGACTTGCGGTGTGTTCTTTGGGTCGGCTCTCTCGTGATCACTCACCATGCAGATTTTCACCGCTTTTGAGATTGACTATCTCATCTTCTTACGAATTGATAATCCCTGCTTCGGAACTTCAAAGATAGGGACTCTTCGTAAGGTTGGATGTTTGACTTATCGGTGACTCTTCAATGTCTTCTCCATTTATGTTTGGCTCATCGAATACTACATGAATGGATTCTTCTGTAACCATAGTTCTTTTGTTGAGTATTCAGTAGGCTTTGCTTTCATTTGAGTATCTAAGAAGATACCCTCATCACTTTAGCATCAAAAGCCTTTAGGTTATCTTTGCCATTATTGTGGATGAAGCATTTACATCCAAATATCCTGAAATATGCAACATTTGGTTTTCTTCCATCCCGGATCTCATAGGGAGTCTTTGTCACCGCCTATTTATCATACATCTGTTTTGGGTGTAGCGGTGTGTTGATTGCTTGACCCAAAAACCTTTTTGTAACCTGCTTGTAACTAACATGGTCCTTGCTTCTTTGAGGGTTCTGTTTCTTCTTTCTCGCAACTCCATTCTCACTTTGTGGAGTCCTTGCGGTGATAGTTCATGACCAATACCATTCTCAACACAAGATCTTGAGTTATTATTCCATTGACAAACTCGGTTCTATCTATCGATCTTATTTTGATAATGGTTTGACTCTTCTCATTTTGTATCCTCTTCTTCATTGTGGTAGCTTTTGTAGAGTTTCTTTCTTCTTGCACATGAATATTGTCCATGTATATCTTGAGTAGTCATCTACTACCACCAAGGTGTATATCTTTCCACT
Source organism: Rehmannia glutinosa (assembly GCA_016081115.2). Lineage (NCBI taxonomy): Eukaryota > Viridiplantae > Streptophyta > Magnoliopsida > Lamiales > Orobanchaceae > Rehmannia > Rehmannia glutinosa. Next base: position 15,225,297 of record CM071927.1, read on the forward strand.
TATGCTTTTTGGTTCCTTTGGGCCAAATAGATCCATATGAAGCGGATGCAATATTCTTGTTGAGGATGGGCAAGTCTTTTCTTGAAACAGCGACTTGATTTGTTTTCCCTTCCTCGACATGCATCACATATACTCTCCTTCTTATATCGAGTCGGAAGTCCTTCCACAAGATGACTTCTTGCTAGCTTATTAATCGTTTTGAAGTTCAGTGACTCGGCTTTTTTGTGCCACACCCTAACTTGATTGTTTGTGCTCTTTGCTAGTAGGCAGTCTTTGGGTGTTGCGGTTGACCAATCCACTACATACATATTTTTCTGCATCCGCATCCTTGCGCAAAGACAACTTCATTAGATTCAACATTTTTGATTTGGCATATTCCATGTTGAATCCAACATTGTAGCCCTTGTCGCAGAGTTGGTGATGCTTAGTAAATTGAAGTTTAGTCCTTCAACATATGCAACATCTGTGATTTCTAAACCATTCCTCCGGATGGATCCAATGCCTCTTATTTCACCAGGAGCTTCATTTCCTCCAAATATGACTTTGGCTCCTTTGACTTCCTTGAATTTTGATGATTTCTCTTATTTCTGTCATATGTCCGGGCAATACCGCTATCCATGTACCAGGTTCCTTGGCACTCACATTCTTCCTTGAACCCGCAATCAAGGAAATTAAGTTTTAGGTACCCATTCTTGTCGGGTCCGAGGGGTTAGAATTATAAGATGATCCAACCAACCTATAGCCAAATGATTTGACTCTAAGAGGTTGCCATCTATCGGTGCCATAATCATAATCAATCCTGGCAAATTGCTTGGGGAGTCCAGGTTCATACTTTTGTCTCTTTTGTCGTATGCCTGCATATGTGTTTTAGCAATTGCCTTTCTTGGGTGATTGTGGTGTCTTTGAGTGTAGTGCCTAGGTGCATATGTGTCTTTGATGAAAGCTCTTATGCTTTTGGAATGGCCTTTGTTGAGTTCTAGGCCTTTGCCATTTGGGCTTGTATTCCATAAGTCTAGGTGATAGTTCACATTATTCGGTCGGCTTGGCTTGGATATTTTCTACCATTCCCATCATATGTATTTCTTTTATGAGTTTTTGGGGATTTTTGGTAGCTCTCGCTTCTTCTTTCTGAGTATTTTTTGTTTGGAGTCTTTGAGGACTCAGTGAATCTCTTTTCATTTGTCCTTTCAAAGACTCTCAATCGGGCTTTTTTCCTTTTCCTTTGTAACCAAGGCCGTTCGCTTAGTATTGTGCTTTGGATTGAAAGTGTGTGCATCATTTAGAGTTTTGGATTTTTCGGACTCTTCATGACTTGAAGATCCTTTTTCCAAAATTACTCTTGAGGTTTGACATGGCACAAAGGAATTAAATCTAAGCTGTCTTGTCTCCACATTCTCTTTGACTCATAATAAGATCATCCAATGATTTAGATGCCTTAGTGAATGAGGCAATAACATTTTTGAGGTCATTCTCCCTCTTTTCTATAGCGGCAATTTCGCTTATTAATTTAGCATTTTCCTTTAAACTTTTATTCTCATCACTATTTGACTTAGAGTACTCGGCTCCTTAGTCGACTTTGAGTTTTGATTTTTGAGTAATTTTGTTTTCCTCATTCAACAAAGTGTGTGTGAGGTTTTAATGTGCTCAAAATCTTTCATCATTTTGCCTAATGAATCATAAAGATCAGTGGGTGATGAAGTGTGTGTGTCACACGATCACTATCACTAGTGTCCGAGCTTGTTGAGTTAGATTGTACCTCATCTTCTTGATCTTGTTCTTTGGCCATTAAGCGGATCAAGGCTTCTTCTTCGTGAGTCACTTGAGTAGTCACCACCGCTCTCCACGAGTCATTTGTTTCTCTTGACTTTTGTCTCGTGAGTCTCTCTGCACCATCATTGCCTTTTTCTTCTCTTGTCTTCTTTCTCTCAAGACCTTTCTTTTTCTTCTTCGTTTCTCGTACTTGTTGACTACGAGGATATGAGCTTGATCAATGGCATAGTGACCTGGTTGTCTACAATTCCAACATAGATATTCACCTTTTGCTCATCTCTTTCTATTCTTGAGTTGTCGTACCCTTTGATACTCAACTTGTTGATGATCTGTTCTCTTGGTTGGCCTATCATCCTTGATTTTGGAGGGAGCGAGTGTCTTCCGGAGGATTCACCCTTTCCTCTCTTGTAGTTCTTGTTAAAGAACTTGTTAAATCTTTTAACCATTAGGGCTATTTCTTCCGGGTCAATTGCCTCTTTGACTTGACTCTCCTTCCATCTTTGACAACTAGAGCAATTTGTTTTGGGTACAAATTGTCTCTTCCTCGGGTCTTTCCTTCTCGGCTCAAACTCATAGGCTTTGAGGTCCGAGAATAACTCATGGTTGGATGTCTTTGATAGGTCCATGGAATGTCTCGGTGCCATGACCTTCATCTCCCATTCATTTGGAAGACTTTTCAGGATCTTCATACACACATTTCTCGTGTATATTCCTTTCCAAGTGTAGAAACTGACTCATTTGTGATTTACGTAAATCGAGCATCCAGTTGATCCAGGTTTTCTCCCGAGATCATTTTAAAGTTTTCAAATTTTTGTCTGACCACTTTGAAAGTTTGTTTTCTTTGATTTGCTCACGAGCCTTCACAAATCAATGTCGGTTTGTCCCCATTTCCTTAGCCGTTTTGCAAGATTTCACCTTGTTGAACATGGCTTTGTCCAAGGTTTTGTAGAGAATATCCTTGGCTATATTGTCCAGGTTGTATCTTTTTTTGTCATCATTTGTCCACTCGGTTCTTGGTTTTTCAACCATGGTAGTGCAGGTCTTGATCTTCTTCCCCTTCACCATTGCAACTCTTTGCAATTTTGTGTTCACCTTTAATATTTGCAGAGGCCCATCTTCTATCACTATCCACATCTCATCATGTAATCTTTGATAGATGAGCCTACATACGAATTTTCCAATCATCAAATTCTTCAATAGTGAACATAGGAATGCGTGTTAGATTTGCTTCAATGATAATAATTTTTAATGAAAGAAAAGAGTTTTGAAAGTTTAAGTACTAAAGCGGACTTTTGAAAAGTTAGGAGATCTAGTTGGTAACGGTGCGGAGGGTTCAATGAACCAACCGCTCACGATACCACTTGTAGGTCCCAAGGGGTGTAAGTGTAAGGTTTAGAAAGGGGGGGTTGAATAAACCTTACCAAATTTTCGATTTAGGCCTTTTAAATCTCTGAGTTCTACAGTGTGTCCTTGATGGACGGAGTCGAATTAGTCACTCAAGTAGAGTCAATCTCTTAACGATTTCAAATTTGAGTCATTAGTAGAATAACTCATTTGTTGGCTATAATTTGACTCATTTGTGGTTTTGTTTTCGGCGGAAGACTTAACACCCTTAAGTTTGTTTAAGCAAGTTTTTGACTTGATTTAGTACTTATAGATTATCGGATGGATAGCAAATTTATCGTGAGATATAAGCAATTAAAAGTGCAGATATTTAAATCTTTGTAAAGTAAATGACATGATAAAGTTTTTATAGAGGTTCGAAGATGGGGTAATTCTTCTACTCCTCTCTTCTCCAACTCTGGAGGAATCCACTAAGTAATGATCGGTTTACAAAGTGGTAAGCAGTCCATATACAAGTCTTGATCACAACGGCCGACTTGATCCTTTGGGACTCGATCTGGAGACGCCTTGATCACTCGGTGGCTTAAATGCGACTCGGCTTCTTCTTCACAGGCGGTTTGCTTGCTACTACTGACTCACTTGCTCAAGCACTTTGGATTTGATCACGAAGCCCTCCAAACGCTTAAGACTTGGTTCACGCCTTGAACCTTTCTACAATCCTTCTTGGAATGTAGACCCCTTGTTTTCAGTAGTTTCCTCTTCAACTGATTGAAGTTCTCTTTCCTTCACAGGTAAGTGTTGGATTGATGTTCTTCGAGATGTAGGCTTGAGGATTGAGAATATTTCAATTTTGATAAGCTTGTATATCTCACGTGTGTGTCATCCACGCATCATCCTTTTTCTCAATCAAACTCCTCAGCCTTTTATAGTGAACTTTCAAAAATTTGCCCGTTGAAGAGATAGGCTCATTTTTGAAAATCACTTTGCGATCGTTGGTTTGCACTTCTTGGAATTGCCATTTCCTCGTATGAAATGTTTTATCACCTTTCGAGTTCTAACACGGTGTAGTGCTTCCCATTGGTTCATTTCTTTGCACGCTTCGGGGTGAGCACTCCAAGAAAGGTAGTATGGAGATATTACTTGTTTAAGTAAATCTCTTGATTTCTCGTGCAACGGTTCTTTTTCGATTATCTCGACTTGATCGCATTTCCTCGCTTTCCCCAGGTGACTTAGAGTCGACTTCCAATCATGGATGACTCTTACATCACTTCATCTTGAGACTTGGCTTCTCTTGAGTTGACTTGTGATGTTTCACTCACCGATGCATCACCGCTTCTTCTTGATCGAGTTCTGTCGCTTCTTCTTTGTTGTACTCAATTGTCTCTCACAGTGAGTTTTCCTTCAAGCCTTGATTTGTCTTCTTGCAAGTTGGAGCGTAGGCGACTTAACTCGGCAGCGGCTCTAATTGTTACAATACATTTCAAAGCAAGAATGGGAGCCAACTTTCTATTCTAAGTTTTTACATGGCATTCATCAAAATCTAAACAATAAAATTCCTAACACTCTATTTATAGGAGAGGTCTTGGCTTTGATTTCCAGGACATTGGCTCCTCCTTAGGGAGTGATTTTTGCAAAAGAAACCATTTAAAATCATCAATATAGGCTGTTAGAAATCAATCCCACAAAATAGGAAAAGGCATGTATCAAAACATAGAACGGATAGTTCTTTGTCAAACATGGGGTTCGACCGGTCGCAGTGAGAGATAAGATTGAAATTGAATTTGCGAATTTTTACACCGGGGGACGGTCGAAGGGGGTGCGACGGCCGTCATCCGTGACGGTTGCCCTTGACAAGCGTTTTTAAAGCAGAGAAGTGCGGAACAAAAATCCGACTTGCGTGCAAGTCGCCCCGGTCGACCGGTCGACCACACCGGTCGCCCACCAGTCGGCCAAATTAATCGCTCGCCCTTTTTTTTCTTACGTCCCATTTTCTGTTTCAAAACTCAACTCAGTGCGGGTTGCCCTATAGGCGACCGGTCGAGCTGAAACAAAAGTGTTGTCCAATTTTAAATCGAATATTAACTTCAAGAAATACTCCAAAAAATAGTAAAAACATTTTAGATCGATTGGAAGTGTTGGGACAACATTTAGGGACATTGTTTTGGTATAAAAACTCATTAGAACAAAATCATCAAAATCATGATAAAAACATTTATCTAACAAACTCCCCCTTTTTGATGATTACAAACCAAAACAATTTTCAAGAGGGCGATTTGAAAAACAAAATAATTTTCGGTTTAAGAGTAAACTATCCGTTTAAAAACATTTTACAAAAGCTCCCCTATCAACAAGCACATTAAGAAGAAATATTGCATAAGCTAGAAGACAAGCTTTTACAAAATAAACAATAACTTCATGAGCTTAGAAGCTCCCCCGTCACAAATACTTAATGTCCATGCAAACAAGTCCATAAAACAACCATTGGACTAAGTTTTCTTCACAACTTATGGCCTAAACAAGCCATAGCTTATAGCTTCTATTTCGAGCTTTTATTAGCTTCTTTGAGCTAACGAGCCATTTTCTGTTTCTCCCCTTTGGAATCATCAAAAAGAATGTGAGGACAATAAAAACATCATACAAATATATCAAAGTGCGCCAAAGAGACGATTTATCAACCATTGAGCAATTTTAGGCTTAAAAACCAAGGAAAATGGGAGAAATGTATCATGAAGAGTTCATACGCTCGTTTTATTTCCCAAAACATGATCTCAAAGAGTATAGAAGACTTTTTGGAAGCGAGAGAATCATGTAGAAGTTGAAATTTTCATTGAAACATTTCATCGAACACATTGTCAGGCGTGAAAAATAAAAAGAGTTGTATATAGCCCTTGTAAATGATCCAAGCCAAAAATTTTCATCACCAAATCATACCAATCATCATACAATACAGACATAACAACTAAGCTCATCATGATCATAAAATAATTTCATCAAGTAATATACAAGAAAGGCCATAAACTCGAGGTTCAACCCAATTGAGCAAAGTAAGGAAGATTCTTACCATTTGATCGGAAAAGATGAGCAATGATGATGATAAACATGCTATATAAGGTCCAAGATATAAATGGGATGCATGAAAATCAATTTTGAGTGACAATAGTGTGCATTTGGCAAAGGGGACGAAAAATGGCCAAAATGAGTGAAAATGACTAATCAAGACAGAAGCGATTTTAAACCAAAAATGGCTTAGAGGCGCCGGTCGTGGTTGAGGCGACCGGTCGGCGTTGAGGGCGACGGTTGCCCTCAACCTCTTCGATTATTTGTTTGACAAATTTTTCAAAATCCGAATTTTCAACCAAAAAACCGATTTTTAAGCCCCTAAGTTTTAAAAACATGCAAAATGCAAACGTAGACCTCATTCAATATGCATTATGCCTAACCGAGCTCGTATTGACGCAAAAGTCTCGGAAGTTAGCGGTTTTGTAAAAATGTCCGCTAATTGATCTTGAGATGGCACAAACGATATCTCAATTTTTCGTTTTGAAACACAATCCCTTAGAAAATGATGTCGAATCTCAATATGTTTAGTACGGTTATGATGAACCGGTTTTGAGCAATATTTATAGCGGATACATTATCACAAAAGATAGGTACGTTTTCAAAAGAGCATTTGTAATCCGCTAAGGTTTGTTTCATCCAAAGAAGTTGAGTACAACAAAATGCGGCGGAAATATATTCGGCCGGCCGTTGAAAGAGAAAACAGATTTTGCTTCTTTGAAAACCAAGAAACTAGGCAATCGCCTAAAAATTGACATGATCGGAAGTACTTTTCCGATCATCAATATTACCGCATAGTCCGAATCACTATAACCTTTAAGAGAAAAGATTTCATTCTTTGGATAAAATAAACCATATTGAATAGTGCCTTTCAAATATCGAAAAATCCGTTTAACGGCACTCATATGAGATTCTTTTGGATTGCTTTGAAAACGAGCACATAGGCACACGGCATGAAGAATGTCCGGTCTACTAGCGGTTAAATAAAGTAAACTACCAATCATACCTCGATACTTGGATTCATCAACCGTCTTGCCTTTTTCATCTTTGTCAATTTTGACATTGGTTGCCATAGAGTCGAGACGGTTCTTCCTTCTTCAATGCCGAACTTCTTCAAAAGTTCTTTTGTATACTTTGATTGCGAAATATAGATACCTTCTTGGCATTACTTAATTTGAAGTCAAGGAAGAAGTTTAGCTCCCCATCATACTCATCTCGAATTCACCTTGCATTAACTTGGAGAATTTCTTGCACAAAGATTCATTAGTAGCACCAAAGATAATATCATCAACATAAATTTGCACAAGTAAACAATCTTGCCCTTTTTCAAAAACAAAGAGTGTAGTATCAACTTTGCCTCTTGTAAAACCATTTTGCAAAAGAAAAGAGCTAAGTCTATCATACCATGCACGGGGGTCTTGTTTTAAACCATACAAAGCCTTTTTAAGTTTATAAACATCATTAGGCCTAGAAAAATTTTCAAACTCCGGAGGTTGTTTTACATAAACTTCTTCTTGAATAATACCATTTAGGAAAGCGGATTTAACATCCATTTGGTAAAGTTTGAAATTTTTGAAACAAGAATAGGCAAGTAAAATACGAATAGCTTCTAAACGTCTACGGGAGCAAAAGTTTCATCATAGTCAATACCTTCTTCTTGACAATACCCTTGAGCTACTAACCTTGCCTTATTTCGAACAATGTTGCCTTGATCATCGAGTTTGTTTGAATACCCATTTAGTACCAATAATTGTTTGAGATGGAGGACAAGGTACTAATTCCCATACATCATTTCTTTCAAATTGATTCAACTCCTCTTGCATTTCCAAAAACCAATCTTCATCCTCAATAGCTTCCTTAGCATTTTTAGGCTCTTTTTGAGATATAAGAGCTTTCTCGGCAAAATTCCTTCGAGTCATTACTTTATCAAGGGGATCACCAATAATAAGATCTTTTGGGTGATCTCCTTAAATTTCAATGCTACGGGAAGATTGAAGTATCACCCCTATCTTCTTGAGGAACATTTGAACTAGAAGGTTGATCATATGAAATAGAAGGTTCATCATTATGAGCATCACTTTGAACAATAGGTTCAACAATATCCTCTTCATCACTATCGTCATTGGGTATTCTTTCAACACCCGAGGCTTCATTAAATTTGACATGAATAGATTCTTCAACAACCATGCTAGTCTTGTTGTAAACCCGATATGCTTTGCTCTTGGTTGAATACCCCATAAATATACCTTCATCGGCCTTAGGATCAAGTTTGTCCAATTGATCCTTAGTATTCAAAATAAAGCACTTACATCCAAATATTTTGAAATAACTAATATTTGGAGTTCTTCCTTTCCAAAGCTCATATGGAGTTTTATTCATTTTAGACGAATATAAACTCGGTTAATGACATAGCAAGCGGTACTTACGGCTTCGGCCCAAAAATACTTTGGAAGTGAAAATTCATTGATCATGGATCGACTCATTTCTTGTAATGTTCGATTTTTCCGTTCGGCTACTCCATTTTGTTGAGGTGTCCTTGGAGCCAGAAATTATGAGCATATCCTTTGGTTTCACAAAATACTCTAAATTCACCGTCAAATTCTCCACCTCGATCGCTTGAATAGACTTGATAGTATCTTCTTTTTCATTCTCAATAAGTCTACACAACTTAACAAACTCATTAACGGCATCGTTTTTATTGGTAAAAAAAAAGAGCCCAAGTATATCTCGAATAATCATCGACTATAACAAAAGTGTAATGTTTTCCACTTATACTAGCCGTACCAATATCCCCATACAAATCAAGGTGAAGCAATTGTAGAGGTTTGGTAGTGGAAATTTCATTTTGGGCTTAAAACTACTCTTAACTAATTTGTTCTTTTGACAAGTGTCACATAAGCCAAGATTTTCAAAATTCAATTTGGGTAGTCCTTTTACATGTTGGTTTTTGTAAATATTTTTCAAATTCTTGTATCAACATATCCAACATGTCCGAGTCGCCTATGCCATAAACTCGTTAAATCATTATTGGCGACAAGACAAGAAACATTTTGACTAACCAAATCACTAGTACAAATTTTGTAAAGATTGCCTTTTCTATTTGCTTCACAAATAATAAGCATTTTTCTTTATTAAAAGAAACATCATAATTTGAATCACAAAGTTGGCTAACACTTATCAAATTAAACTTAAGCCCTTCTACTAAAAGAACATTACAAAGAGAGAAAGAAGAGTTACCAATTTCTCCATTTCCAAGAATTTTTCCTTTGCCATTCGAACATGATCATACCCTCTTCTTGGAGCTTGATGTTGGTAAAAGCTCTCTCCTCCCGGTCATATGGCGTGAACATCCATTTGTCCACGAGCCATTTCGAATCCTCCATGGTTGTTATAGCCCCTATTACCTACAAAATCATTTCTTTTAGGTACCCTATAATTTTGGGGTCCATGGGGGTTAGTCTTGAGACCTTTGGGTCTCCAAACATGTCTTGAGCTATTTCTCAATTTGCAATTATTAGCATAATGTCCAACTTTGCCACAATAAAAACAAGTAGGAGTATTATAATTATTGCACGTACAAAAGTCGGACCTTGGTTATTTTTCTTAAAAACACTTTGAAATGGCTTATAACCAAGTCCCGATTTGGAATGCTCACCTCTTTGTGCATCTAAAATTTTTGTGACTTTATCCGTACTTATGTTGAAACGATGCACGTCATTTTTCAAACATTCAATATCTTTTGTGAGCGATTCCTTTTCGGTTTCAAGAGAATGAATTCTAGTAAGAGTAAGAGCATGAGCTTTGTCTAAAGATTCATAAGAGGTAAATAATTTTTCCTTTTCAACCTTAATCTCCTTATGCTCCTTTTTCAAATTTTTGTATTTAACGATTAAATTTTGAAACTCAATTTGCAATTCATCAAAATCACATTGCAAGTCATCAACTATGGAGGAAGTAGAAGAATTTGAGTGTACCTCATTGTTTTCATCGTCTATAGCCATGAGACCGTGCTCGGTTTCTCCTTCCTCATCGGTTGTTTGAGTAGTTCATCCCATGTTTTGACTTCCGCATTTAGAGCCTTCTTTTTGTAAAAGGCTTCCTTTTCTTTTGCTCCTCTTCATCGAGCTTTGGGCAATCGGCAATGAAGTGCCGGGTTTTCGCATTTAAAGCAAGCATTATCTCTTGGTTTTCTTGCTTTATTTTTATTCACAAATTTTGCAAATTTTCGAACAAGTGCGGCCGTCTCCTCATCATCATCATCATTATCATAGTATGCATTATTAGAAGAGGAAGCAAGACCTTTAGGAATATTTTGCATACCCGATTGATTGATGGTTGGTTTGGTATTTTTCCTCTCCTTGAGATAGACTTCATAGATGAGGAGGTTCGATGAGCTCGTCAAACTTGAGTGTCTCAAGATTTTGTGCTTCCGTGATTGCCGTCACCTTTTTCGGACCATGAGTAGGGAAGAGCATTCAATACCTTAGTCACTTTCTTCTTCGGAGATGACTTTACCGAGGGCCACAAGAGGATTGACAATGTTGTCAAGCCTTTCCACCATCTTGGAGATGCTTTCACCATCATACATGTTAAAGTTTTCAAAGTCTTTAACAAGCATGGTCTTTCTAGCTTGCTTGACCTTCTTTGTCCCTTCATATATAGTCTCCAATTTTTCCCAAACCTCATGTGCCGACCTTATGCCTCGTATGCGATTGTACTCGGTGGCGGTAAGTGAGCAATGCAAAATATTTAAGGCCTTACCGTTTAGAGAAAGCCTTCTTATCATTTTCATCGAACTCCTTGAAAGGTTTAGGAGTCGAGGTGCCATCCTCCATTTTTTTCGTTGGTTGATCAACTCCTTCAATAACCACATTCCATATGTCAAATCCGCACCCTTGTAGAAAGCACTCCATACGGTCTTTCCAAAATGCGTAGTTGTTGGCGTCGAACAATGGTGGCTTGTTGGTGGAGGCGCGGTGGTGAGATAAGCGTCATTCGTAGCCATGGATCTTTCCTCTTTACTCGGGCGAGCTAGCTAGCCAAAGAGTTTGGCTTTGATACCACTTGTTAGTCCAAGTGGCTACGATAATCTAGAGGGGGTGAATAGATTATCTCGGTTTTCAGATTTTGCCCTCTTTTTGAATAATCAACCAAAAGCGAGAATGTAAATGCGGAAATAAAACAACACTCGTCGATTTAAAGAGGTTCAACCCACCTATGGCCTAATCCTCTACCACCCCAAGTATCTCAGGGATGGATTTCAAAAAAGAAAGAAAAGATTTTATTAATTTACCAAAAATTAATACAACACCTGAGGATTACCACAACCCTCCTTCACCACTTTGAGGATTACCACAATCCTCTTACACCACCTGAGGATTACCACAACCCTCTTACAACACCTTGAGGATTACCACAACCCTCTTACAACACCTTTGAAGATTACCACAACCTTCAAACACCTATCACCTAGATCACCCAAGTGTATTCTTACCACAAGAATACTCACAAGGATGTCTTGTGTTGAATGATGACCAAAATCAAGATTACAACTCAATAATGATTGATACTGATATGAGTGCAAGTGTAATCAAGAATTGAAAGCCTAGACCTCAAATTTGTGCAAGTGAAAGTGCTAAGGCTAATACAACAAGATATATGAAAGTGTTTGCTTTTTTGCTCTTTGCTTGTATGGAGTGTTGTATCTTGTTGCTTGAATGAAGCCTCTATTTATAGGAGAGGTCTTGGCTTTGATTTCGGACATTGGCTCCTCCTTGGGGAGTGATTTTTTACTGCAAAAGAAACCATTTAAAATCATCAATATAGTGTTAGAAATCAATCCCACAAAATAGGGAAAAGCATGCAAACGCAACGGATAGTTTCTTTGTCAAACATGGGGTTCGGCCGGTCGCGAGAGATAAGATTGAAATTGAATTCTGCGAATTTTTACAGGGGGCCGGTCGAAGGGGAGTGCGACTTGGCCGTCACCATTTGTGGACGGTTGCCGCCCAGCGTTTTACGAAGCGAGAGAAGTGCGGAACAAAAATCAACTTGCGGTGCAATGTCGCCCATCGGCCGAGGTCGGCCGACACACCTGCCGATCGCCCACGTCAGTCGGCCGCATCGCACTTCTTTTTTCTTACGTCCCATTTTTGTTTCAAAACTCAACTCAGTGCGGGTTGCCTATGGGCGGCCGGTCGAGAACTGAAACAAAAGTGTTGTCCAATTTTAAATCGAATATTAACTTCAAGAAATACTCCAAAAAATAGTAAAAACATTTTAGATCGATTGGAAGTGTTGGGACAACATTTAGGGACATTGTTTTGGTATAAAAACTCATTAGAACAAAATCATCAAAATCATGATAAAAACATTTATCTAACATTTTTAACTCATTTTATTCATATGGTGTTTTCTATATTGTTTCTGGTTTGTTTCTATATTGTTTTTTTGTTGTTTCCATGTTTTTATGTTTTCATACATTGGATCAAAAACTGAATAGCATTTTTTTATTCATGTTGTTTCTATAATATTTTTTAATTTGTTTGGTTTTAATATATGTTGTTTTATGTGTATAAGATTTCGAGTATGAAACAGATTATTTAACGGGACAAACTTTAATTTTTTACTAAAATTTTATTGGAAGAACATGTTTGAAACATGTTCGAAACAATCTTGAAACAACAATGTAAAAAAGTCGGAAATTTTGGCGGGAGCATAAATTTGTGTAAAAAAAGGGTGAGAGCGTAAATTTGTCCAAAAAATACCGGGAAATATTAAAAAAAAAATCATTGTCTCCAAAAAGTTGGACAATTGTGTCAAAAGCCCTTTTTATTTCCCATGCAATTTTTTTCTCTTTCACAACAATCACCCTAATAAAAAATATATATGATTGGAGTCAATTTTTAACTATTTCGTAAAATAAAAACAGACCCAATATTCAAACAAAATATATAAATCCTCATAGGATTGTAATCATAAATGCATTTTTTGTTTTTTTGTTGAAATCATCATAAATAATTAATGTTTTCATCAACCATCAATGGACTATTTCTTCACCAAAGGAGTCAAATAAAAGCAGCTGGGTCGCTTTTAATCAATGAAAGTGATAGGGCTCCGTTAAAACTTAAATTTAAAATATATTACAGACATTGAACAAAAAAAAAAAGTTCCCATAAATTTCAAAAAGACCATTATATTCCTAAAATATATAATATATTCATTTTGGTAAAGGAAGCAAACGAGTAACAAGAACCAGTCAGCAAATTCATGAAAATTAGTCCACGTAGAGTGTGTTAAGATCTTACAGGTAGAAAGGAAATATAATTTTATTTTATTTTTTGTAGCCCCTTTTAGACTAATTGATGAAATTAGCAGAAATTCTGGCAGCAAATCGGGTTGACATGGTCTAAAAGGAACATATTTAATCACGTAAAATTCTCTAGGTGCTACACTAAATTCCAATTAGTCTATTGGTATACAGTGAAGTAGTTCTAAGTCATGTCAACATGGTTGATTAGGGGTGTTCATTTTTCGAATGGATCAGAAATTCGATTCGATTCGAATTCGAATTTTAGTTTGAATTAGGATTTTTGAATTTGAATCGAATTTCGAATCAACTCGAATTTCAAATATAAATATTTGAATCGAATAACGAATTGATGTTTTTTGAATTCTATTCAAAAATCTAAGTCGAGGTAAAATTCGACTAAATTCGAATTCGTATTTCGATTCGAATTCGTATTACAATTCGGATTCTTATTTTAATTCGAATTCGTATTTCAATTGGAAATTTATATGTATATATTTCACACTATACATAATCATTTATTGTATATATGTAAATTATACACACACATTTATAATATATATAAATGAATAAAACACTAATGTTTAAATGAAAATATAAAATTATAAATATATGCTCTTTCCTTCTTGTTTTTCAGTTTTTGTTAGAAATAATTATACTTAATAGTATATGAAATCCATTTTACATTACTAGATCATATTCAAATAATTATTGTTTGTGCTAAAAATATATTTTAGGAAAAAACTATTTATTTCTTCTGATCTCACATGGAGGGCATGTGGTGAAATAATCTATAAGAATATTCCAAAAGCTATGTCCATTTTATGGAAAAATACAAAGCTTATGTACATACACTATACAACATACATTATATATTTATACAATATAGTCTTTGATTTTTTTATTTGTTTTAAATTCTTATTACAATATGCATTATATATTATACATTTGTACACTATATTACATATATTTATCTTGAGATCATATTAAAATATAAACTATATGATAACACACACTACACACGTACATTTTGTCAATTTGATACCTCATACTTGAGTATAAAAGTTATTTATCAAGTAACTAATCTTGGTATAAAATTGGCACAAAATAATTTATTAAATTTATATAAGGGAGTTCGTTATGAATTTATGATAGTCTTTAGTTAAATTAAACAATGAAAAATGGTTAGTCGATAATTTGTAATTTTAAAAAAATAAAATCGGAATTTTATTGGGTGTAGTCCAAAAATATTATGTTATGAATCCAAACTTTATTCACTTTATCGATAAATTTGGATTTTGGATTGACTCAATTCGATTCGGAAGTCGAGAAATCCAATTCGTTTAAATTCGATTGAATTAATCGAATTAGGATCGAATTTCGAATTGAGGTTTAAAATTTTTATTCGATTAAATTCGATTCGAGGAAGTCGAAGAATTGAATTCGATTCGATGAACACCCTATAATGAAACATTAATGAAACCAATAATTTGGTGAAGAATACAAGCTTTTTCACCTTTGAATTGATAAATATTCCATTAAAGTTTTATTTAGTTGATTTATGTTCGGTTTTATTTGAGCTCAAGGTACATTTATAACATTTACTTCTACTATTTTTTTTATTTTTATTATTTTTTAAGAGAAAAAAAGAAAATGTGATGTGTTGCAAAGAGAGAAGATAAGATTCGAACATGAGTGCTTTCAAGATCACGCCATTTGACCACTTAGGCTACATGTAAATCTCGCACAACTAAAATTAAATATCTTAAAAAGTGTAACTCTCTTTAACTCTGTAACTTTTTTTTTTTTGAGAAGGCCACAATCTTTTGAGAAGATAGTGGAAGAGATTTATTGTCTAGTTTTTATTTGTTCTCTTGTTTAGTTCATATTTGTCTCCCTTTGTTGGGGTTTCCATCTCTCATTAATAAGTGGGAGTTTTTTTTTTTTTTTATTTAAAATATGTTTATGTTTTAAATACATATAGGTTTATGATTTTGTAAATCTTACATTTTTAATCTTTGTAATCAATTGTAAAATTCTTTTTTGAATGAAATTGATTGATTTTTATTTTTTAAAATGATATCTCAATGTAATGAAATGAAAAGTTAGTTGTACTAAATGAGTTTTAGATTTTTAAAATAAATACTATTTTTATAGATTTTTTTAGTACAATGGAGAAAATTGGGGAGGGATTGAGAACACACTGTTTCGTATGAGATCGAACCCGAGTTATTCACCCTTACAATCTACACGCCTCAACCACCTGGGCCTTGAGTTGAAAATAAATACTATATATACACGCACAAACACTGTACGTATTCTCTTGAACCAGTGTTTTCGGCTTGAACTATGGTTTGTTTGTTTCTGTAAGATGAACATTTGAATTTTTAAAAAAATCCATTTTTGTATGTCCTTTTTCTATTATCTCATTAAGTGTAATATTTGACAAGGGTGGGTGCACATGGTCAATCACGGGGTTTCTATGTTCACATGTTAGGGCATTTATTATATGTTGTTACTATGTATTTTAGTCAATAATTGATACTGCAGAGCTACAGCACACTGTAAATTTTCTTCCCCAACACAACAAAATCGCTCTCACCAGATCTGGAAAGGGAAAACCAATCCAGACTCACCTCATAAAGTCGTTTCTCAACTAAAACACGCTTAAACATTTTAGTGTTGTTGGCAGCCTAAATTTAATTATAGGCAGTTGGGCGTTAAAGCAATGAATTTCCTCTTATAAATGAGACATTGAATGCCTAAATGCCACTCCATTATAAGGTCAACACTAGGGGCGTCAATTTGTGACACGACTCGATAACCCGATACAAATCTAACACGAATTTAGTAGGTACATGTACAACCTTTGACAGGTTCGGATCAAAAATCGAGCCAGACACGATTAACACGGAAATAAATAGGTTATGTCAGGTCAACCCGCGTGTCCACACGATTTACCTATTTAACCCATTTAATTTTATAGTGACATATTGTTTTAATATTTTGTGATGCTTTAGTTGGTTATATGATAATGGAAAAATTATTAAATGTATTTTTTTTAATAATTTTAATAATATAATATATTTCTTATTTGTAATTTTAGCTTTTTCTCTATTTTTTTATTTTTTTCGTGTCGACTTTAAATTATATAGGTTTTCTGTGTCGTGTCCAGGTTGCCCGTGTCATAAACGGGTGGTGTTCATATCGTGTATCTTGACTCGAATAATTAAACGGGACGTGTTCGTGTTCGTGTCAGACCTATAATACCCGTATCAAAACACGACCCGCGAACACGAAACACGATACGACTAACACCACTAGCCAACACCAATAAATCAAGTACTAATGTGAAATGCTTAAATAAAAAAATTACCAATAGGTAAAGGACATAAAAAAATTTTCTTCGAGCATGATCTTATAAACTGTGGCAATTAAAAAATTCAAGAACATAACAGATTAATGTTTACCATGCTATCGCAAAATCAATAAAAAGAAATAAGGGATAATTACAAAAGAAACCTAGAGATTTTTGGAAATTACAAAAACACCCTTGAGGTTTGGAAATTACAAAAACACCCTTGAGGTTTGACATTTCTCCCTTCATAAGTAAAAAAAAATATTTCAAAAACCCCTATAATACTTTTAGAAATAGTACAATTACCTCCTTAAGACATATTCAAAACTATAGGGCTTTTTGTAATTTTGGAACATTTATGGGTTTTTTGGTAATTAGCACAAACCTCAGAGGGTCTTTTGTAATTTTCACAAAAAAAAAAGGCGTAAGCATGACTGCATATGACATAGTGAACAACACTATTAACGAGATTGATGCAAAGATGCATGAAAATTAATTAGATTGTGTGGTTGAGGGGAATCTGTGTTGTTGAAATATGACAAAAGGTTGGTCTATAAGATAATAATTTCCTAATCTAATTTGTCCTTACTAGTGTTATTTCTTTGACACATTGCTATCTGGCTTAAAGACAAGCAAGAATCTAAAATTTAATCCAAGATTTTATGCATGTAGAATCAGTCATAACATGAAATGTTTCCTATTTTACTTTTCTGATAAACGGTGGATTGTGATGTTTGGTCTAGTCTATGTAATCTAGGTAGAAAAGCCATTTATTCATATATATAAGTAAATAACCTTTTTGACCGACGGTGCAGGGCAACACAATTTTGTGATATATGTTGGGGAACCCCAACACCAACCTATTTTGTCCTCACTAGTACAAAAGTCTCAGACATATTGTGCTTTGCTAATATATATATGATTACAAAAAGTACCCATGAAGTTTGATTTCCTCCAACATTTTATCTCTACCGTTAGTTAACCCAAGACAATTTGCTCACGTAATAACAAATAGACCTAAAAAATTTAAAATGTCTCTGCAGTACATTTTACAGATTATGAGACAAAAAAGATCACTTGTCTGTTCACAAATGATGGCAAAATACCCCATCTTATTACGAAAAGGAAACAATTTCGACCCCTGGTTTAAACTGCGGAAAATGTCCAAAAACTATGGATTGGAGACAAATAGACGCCAAACTAGATGAGGGTAATTTTGTCTATCTACTTT
Source organism: Rehmannia glutinosa (assembly GCA_016081115.2). NCBI lineage: Eukaryota > Viridiplantae > Streptophyta > Magnoliopsida > Lamiales > Orobanchaceae > Rehmannia > Rehmannia glutinosa. The sequence continues at coordinate 15,243,366 of CM071927.1, forward strand.
TTTTTTCCCTATAAACTACAGAAAATGTTCAAAAATTATGGGATTGGAAACAAATAGACGGCAAACTAGATGGCAGTAATTTTGTCTGTCTACTTTCTTTCAACTTTTTTTTGGAAATTCTATTAGGGCCATTTTCGTTAGTTTAACCCAGTCCTCAAACCTCACGAGTAGGGATGTAAAAGAATCAAATATTCTTTATTCGATTCGCGATTCGAATTCGAATATCAAGATTCGAATTTGAAAAATTCGAATAAGAATTCGAATAAGAATATATTTTTCGATTCGTATTATTTTCGAATTCGAATAACACAAATTTCGATTCGAATATTCGAATAATATATATTTATATTATATATTACTAATAAATACATATATATATTAGTATTGATATTATATATATAGGAATAGGATCAAATGAGACCACATAATTAGAGTAAGACAGTGTGAACTAATCCTATCCACATATTTAAAATCTTAGATGGTTGAGATTTAGCTGATTTAGTGGCATTTTTTTTTTATTTTAAATCAAATAAGGGCAGATTGGTCATTTTCTTATTAGTAGTTTTCACCCCCAATTGGTAACTCCCCCAAATCCGTTCATCTCTCCCACAAATCAGCCGCCAATTTTTTTTTGGCTTTTCGAATTCCCTATAAATCGCCGGAGATGAGAGAAATGATGTCTCCGACTCCGACGTCGTATCGAAAACCTAAATAATGACGAGAATTAGCAACGCGATAAAACTTTCATTTAATCGTAGAAGATAAAAGATGTAACAGAGAACATAATCTAATCGGTGAGGGAGGGAGGCCCTTGGGGGAATAGAGGTATTTGCCGGTCAAAATCTGGTGGCGATCGAAGATTTGAAGGAAACCAGCCATACAACCCATTTGTTTATCTATATGCTTCTCCAAATTATGCTCCTTCACCAACCCTGCTTTTGAGTTATTGTAGAATCAGCTAGTTCAACAAGAAGCTAACAATTTCCAACCGATAATAAAAACATTAATAGAACTATTTCGTATTTTGCATATATATATATATATATATACACACACACACAAATATGTTTATTTTTCGCCGGAGTTCGAGAGATATATTTGAGGTTTCAGAATAAAGGACATGATCGGAGGATTGGTGAAGAAGACGATGCTGGCGTGGAGAAAACGACGGTCTACTAGGAGGCAGTGAGGATTATTGTACACTTAGATGTTTTTCGATGTATACTTAGATGTGTTTTGCTGTATAAATAGTTAATTTTTGATGTATATATTTATGTTGTTGTATACTTATTTTTTTGTTGTATACTTATATATGGGTTGTTGTATACTTATATGTGTTTTGTTGTATACTTATATTTTTGTTTGACAATTGTAATATGCAGTAAAATTATGTTAAACATACAACAAAATAGTGTTAAGTATACATCAAATATATGCTAAATATACAACACAATAATGAGCGTGATTTTCTCTCTCTCTAATTGATTTACTTAATCCACGGTCCCCACATGTTAATGAGCGTGATTCTCTATCTATATATGATTCTTTAATTAATGGTCCCTACATATTTTTGTTTGACCATTTTAATATACAATAAAATTATGTTAAACATACAGCAAAATAATGTTAAGTATATAGCAAATCATTGATAAGTGTACAACATAATGCATGGCAGAGCACATGCGTGATTTTCTCTCTCCAGAGCGATTTTCTCGCGATTTTCTCTCTCCCCACGTGATTTTCTCTCCCCTAATAACTGATTCCATATTTGGATGGTCCCCCACATGTTTGTTTTGACAATTATACCCTTATTTTGCCTTAATTAAATGTTTAATGTAATTTTAACCCTTATTTATCTTAGCCATTAATATAGATAAGGGAGGGTTGAGATGAGTCCACATTGTCTCACTATAATATGTGGTCTCATTGTATCCTCCCCCTATATATATAGGGAGAGAGTTATATGAGACCACTTCATAGGGTAAGTCCATAGGGACCAATCCTAGCCATATATCTAATTTTTTCAAGGGCTGCGATTTAAGAGGCAAAATTACAAATTACAAGCTAGTTAATTAAACACATGGGTAAATTAGTCATTATCTCAAAGCAATATTCATGGGATTCACGTATTCATGGGATTTACGCAATCCTTCCAAATCTCAAAACAAAATCACGTAACAATCCTCCTCCTTCTTCAATTCTTCAACGCACTACTGTGAGAAATTCTTCATCTTTCTTCTTCAAAGCATTACCAGGGGCTAAAAAAAGTTGCAGACAATTCGCCATAATGCTAAAACTCGACTACAGTTAGAAGGTTGCTTATGAAGATGTAATTTGTTGCTTGTATAGATGTGTCATGGTACTTTTAGATATATTAACTACATAAGCAAGTCATGAGCAAAAAATCCATACTACATAAGCAACAAGTCTATACTACATAAGCAACGAATATACACTACGTATGCACCACGAATACATTAACTACATAAGCAAGTCATAAGCAACAACCCCATATTACATAAGCAACAAGCTTATACTACATAAGCAACGAATATACACTATGTATGCACCACAATTGCATTAACTACATAAGCAAGTCATGAGCAACAAACTTATACTACATAAGCAACATGTCTATACTACATAAGCAACGAATATACACTACATATGCACCACAGATACATTAACTACATAAGCAAGTCATAAGCAACAAACTCGTACTACATAAGCAATAAGCCTATACTACATAAGCAACGAATATACACTACACATGCATCTAGGGGTGTAAACGAGTCGAGTCGAGCCGAACATGGTATTGTTCGAGCTTGTTTGAATTTTAATCGAGCTTAAAAAATTGTGTTTGAGCTTGTTTGATTATTAATCGAATCGAGCTCGAACGAGCTTTGGTCGAGCCGAACACGAATCGAGCTCGAGTAGCTTGATATTTTTACACATATTTTATTCTTTTTTTACTAATCGAGTCGAGCTCGAGCCGAGCTTTAAATCTTATCGAACGAAAAAATATGTTCAAGCTTGGTTCATTACTTTAACGAACCGAGCTCAAACGAGCTTTTAACGATCGATCTCGAATCGAGTAGCTTGGTTCATTTTTCAGCCCTACATGCATCACAGATACATTAAATGTATAAGCAAGTCATAAGCAACAAACCTATACTACATAAGCAACAGAGAAATTTTTTTGAGATTGAAACGCTGGAGAGAGAGTGTGCGTGAAGAGTGGGTGAAATTGCGTGAAAGATGGCATGAAATCTTAGTAACTGATTCTAAAGTGCCAAATTACCACCCTACCCTTTTTAATTACTAAAACAAAAAAAATAAATATAAAAAAGCCCTAAAAATCTGGACCACCCAAAATTGTTGATATATGGTTAGGATGTGTCCCTATGGACTCACCCCAAGTAGAGCTGGCAATGAGTGGTCGGGCGATCCGATCCCGAGCCGTCGGGCTTTTGCCAAATTCGGTGGTTGGGACGCGAAAATGCTTTGGCCCATCCCATGCGTAAAACTTATGTACAAATTTTCGGTCGGCCCGAAAAAGTCGGGCTAGCAGGCCATTCGGGTAGGGCCAAATAGGCCCGACTTTTTCGGCCTAAATTTTTGCCACCCAAACCTCGGGTCTTTGGTGGCCGGCCCACAGGCCGGGCTAGGTTTTGCCACCTCTAACCCCAAGTAGAGTACCTATTTGATCTATATCCTATATATATATATATCATAATTCCTATGTTAATTTTATTACCAACTAGTACTTATTTGATAAGTTTTTTATTATTCAGATTTTAATTTATATTATAAATTAGTCACAATTTAAAGAAAAAACTATATAAAATAATTAAAAAATTCGAATACGAATATTCGAATCGAATCGAATATATTAGTCGAATCAAATACGAATATATTTTTCAATTCGAATAATAAACGAATACGAATACGAATATTCGAATATTAGTCGAATTCGAATCGAATACTGTAAATATTCGATTCGATTCGATTCTTTTACAACCCTACTCTCGTGTACTATTTGTGATTTTGAAACTTAGCTAGATTTTTTTGTACTTACTCGAACTTCAATGGTACATTTTGTAATTAAACACACACACGTGTTTACAATATACATGTATCCAACAATGATTTAGGTTAATAAACGAGCACTTTTGAACAGCACACGCAAATTGCACATGCATGCAAGCTCTCACATACAATACAGGAAGGTTATAGATTGCTAATAATTACATAAGATCAACAATCCATAAGAGCTAACATCTTAAGGCTATCACATAGATTGAGCAGTCAAACCATGCTAACCAGTTTTTTCCAAAATTAAGTAGTCGCTCCAACATTAACTACATAAGGATAGGTAAGTCCGTTTCTGAAACCTGATGCATCATAAACGCTATATAACTTACAGTTCACGTTTTCTCTTCTTCGCAAGGTTCTCGAAAACCTGCTGAACATCCGCAGTTGTGATGGGCTTGGACGGGTCATTGGATTGCTGTAAAGCAAATTTCAAAATAAATCATTAACGTTGAGAACATGAGAATATGTATACGAAAAACAATTTACGAATGAGCAGATATACCAGGAATGAACAAAACTCATTCTTCATGTCAGCAATTCCACTTAAGATTTCCATCTTCGCAACATGACCTAGATTATTGAGAAAGTTCTGTTCGACACCCTCTTGTTTCTGCAAATTCTCATTCCTTTTCAGCTTTGCCATTTTCTCATACTCAGCAATTGAATCCTCTTTGTCAACTAAGAAACCAATTCCCTTCTGGGCATAGAAGTCGAAACATTTTTCACATCTGCAGAGGGATTCTCGCCAATTTTTAGTAAGGAACATGGGCTTGCTTTTGTCTATAGTTGGAGGATTTTCAGTCAGGTCGGTTCCAATGATACATTTGGTACTTGCGCCAGCAACTTCAGTGCATTCGTTAACTTTTACATCTGGTTTAGCTTCTGCTGATACAGTATCTGAATTATCATTACCTATATTAGTGTCGAGAGAACATATTTCATTCTCAAGCTTCCCTGATGATATTACGGGAGGATCAATTTCGAGAACAGCCTTTTCCTTCTCAGAACTTGAAAGATCCGGTGTTGAAATAGTTTGAGGATAGTAAGACAAAAAGGAGCAAACCATTGCACACCCCTGGCAGATAAAATCCTCGTATAGAGGCTCGCCACTTTCATCTCTTGGGATCTATCTCACAAAACAGAAATATGAGCAGCATGTAAGAATTATAAATATAGGAAGTATCTGTAATTTGAATTGACATATTCTCTTATCAGTGAAGTAAGCCATATATCCCTTCGGACAACAAGAAACAATTTCATTGGAAACTTAATTAGTAATAAGTGAAGACATGTCTCCTCCGTGCCATAGTCGTTGCACCCGAAGTCAGTTGAGAAATATAATGAATGCGTAATACCAAACATAATAAGCAAAGTTGCACCACACTGATTAGTGGTCACAAATTAGGTGGATGCATGTTACGGTGTCATGATATCAATCAGATAGGTTATCTTAGAAATAATTTTTTTTCAAAAGCTGTTCAAGAGGAATTCAGAAGGAAATTTCATTATTAGCATGGAGCATAAAGGTTACAGATCAAAACAGTACGCTACCCCAATTAACCATGAACATGTGCACAACTATATACTGATGACCAAGCAAAGCAAAGACAGCATCTTCGGAACAAGAATTTCTAATGATATCAACTGTACGTTGGGAAAAATTTAAGCTATCAATGGACCCTTGGGAAAAATTTCTAATGATATCAACTGTGTCTTGGTATAGAGAGAGGCTATGAAACAATGATCCTCGCTAAGTATGAATATGTATCCTCAGAAATATGAAATGATAAGGGAAAATGACTATTCCCAATGTATAATGGAAATTGAATTATTAAGGTAAACTAGTAGTTCCTTAAAGAGAAAACAGGTGATTCAGCTTTGAACAAGATAATTGTGTATTTTACAGAACAAAAGTGCAGGAGAGTATTCCTAGCAAAAAAGTGTCCAACTATTCCCATGCATGAAAAGTTAAAAACAGAAAAGCCTGGCAAAAAATGAAGGGGGATAAAACACACCAAAAAAAATTAAAATAAAATAATAATTAAATGATAAAGGTTGTGAGATGAAGATGGAGGTGACAAAAGACTTCATACGAAAAACTACATTTGGATGAGATATTAGCACTAAGGAGAAATATTGAAGAAAGCGAGAGGGAGAATCAGAGGATACTAAAACTGGTGTATATGCCGACAATCCAATTGTCCAAATTCTATACAAGTCTAGTATTACTTTCTTCCAATCAATAATCATGTTTCTCCATTTTAATAATCTTGCAAGGTCAGTTTAGACCTAAGTAAGCAGACGTGATATAGAATAGCTCTTCAAGTAAATACATGTTTGGAATTTGGGTCAGGTGCATTTGTTTGGATGGCTGTCTTTACTTACAAAAGCATTATACTACAAATTGATGCTTCAACTAAGGTTAAGACCACATGCATAAAACTAAGATGAAGATATCCCAATCAAAAATGACCACAACTTCCTGACAAGCAATTGCACCATCAGCCAATATACCAAACAAGAGAAAAATGTGGAAACCTCTACGCACTTCTCTCTCTCCATTTTTTTCTCTTTGTTCTTTTTCTTTTTCAGGTTGGAGGGCCGCTGGTAGAAGCCAAGGGGAAAAAACTTAGCCACTAACCTTATCAGAAGACTGGAGTCCGATATGCTCCTCATGAAACCAGTCCTCGCAAATACAGCATTGGATCATCTCCTCCTGCTCTTCAGCATCTGGATTGGGGTAGGGCAGATCACATGTACAGTAAGTACCTTTGAAATTATGGTTGTACACATTGTTCGGATTTTCCACGTCTTTGCTTGCCAAAAGCTTGCAGAAGAACTCCCCAAATTTTGAATTCCCACAATCACACCGAAAATTTCGTTTCGTCCATAGTTCCACAATCTTGTTTCGAATAGCAAATAAAATAACCATCAAGAACAAAGTTAAGGGTAATTCAATAAGGAAATAAAATTGGAACTGAAGAAACATTGAGAAGAAATGTCCGAAATTAAATTCTTATATCCATGATTTTGCATAGTTCCACGCCTGAACGCATTACTGAGCATTTTGTTAGTTTTGTGCCTTGATTCAGAAAAAAGGAATACATATTATATGCATAGGGCTTTATTAGGGAGTAATCTGAGTTTTGCATCTCTACATTGTGGTCAGTCTGATTTTGATTGGCAGAGGGAGGGGGCATGAGAAGAGCATTACAAAGAATTTAATTGTAGTCAAACAATGGACATTAGCATATTGAAACAACAAATATAGGACCAAATTAGAATTATTAGAAGTGCACGAAAAATCGAAAGATTTTCTGGTAAAGCTACAGGATTGCTAGGTATTTAGCTAATAAAGAAATACTAGTGCAGAATGAGCATTGACATAACCATATGGAGAAATGACACTATCACACTACAAGTAATGCAAACCATTCTTCCATTTATGTTATATTGCTTCAGAAAATATCTTTTTCTTGTTACGAGAAATCATAACAATTTATGAAACTATCATGATTATGTCAAAAATAGCCATGTCCAATCACAATACTACTATATACAAAATCAATGTTAAATACAGTTTCCAAATGCTTCGCACAAGCTTCCAATTTTTTTCAGCCAAACCGCTTTAAGGTATCAAGATATTAGTTACCATCAAAAGCGAAAATGGATATTCCTCAATCTGAAAATTCATTTACCATGTCGTTCCTTTGAACAAATGACACTAGACATGAATACAAATGTCCAAATCTTGTGAAAAAGGTTAGTTGACTATTCAATGTCTGATAGAGCAGACCAAAAGAAGTAGATCCATGAAACCGACACCAAATAAGTATGAGGCAAGGCTTTGATAGATGAGTTTATTTTTCTTGAAAAGGTACCAACAATAGCGTATTGCAGCCAATAATGGGTCCTCACACCCAAGTCCAAAGTCAAGACACTTTTGGATTGATCATCAATATAATAAATCTAACCACTTATCCAACACGCGCACCGTCCCAACGTGTGCCCAGTGGTGGACACAGTATTTGAGACGGGGGGAATCTATTTTTGAAGACAATTACAAGAATTTTTGCTCAAATTTTCCGGGAGCGCCCCCTCTTAGATCTGCCACTGTGTGTGGCACCATACCTTACAATAAATACAGATTCAGAAAAATCAGATAAATCTTTTAAACTGATGGAATTGTCAGCGCATTGAGAAGCCAATGCAGCTCAATCAAGTAGGATAAAAGATAATAATCCTTAAAATAACAGGCAGGCATCAACGCAATCTGAAGAACAAGAACCAGTCTCCTATGACTACATTTTAGTTCAATCACAACATTGGGTGCCATTTCACATCACTAAAATACCATCAGAATTAGCCAATAAAAACTACAGAAATATGATGAGGAGCGAGGAAAAATCACTGAAATTAACAGAAAACAGCTTGGAGAAGATGTTGCAGTTTACATTCAAGTACTACACTCTTTGCGGTAGAAACAATAAAAGTAGCCTAATCATCCAGGGAAGGCACTGGTAAATTATGTTGTAAATAAACACATTATTAATCTTAATGGTAAAATAGGAAATTAATCGATATGGAGCATCCAGGGAAGGCACTGGTAAATTATGTTGTAAATAAACACATTGTTATTAATCTTAATGGTAAAATAGGAAATTAATTGATCTGGCATTTACCTCATGGCCCTCATGGCAAGACAAGGAACAAGCAGTGCAAACTCCAGCATTCCCATCAGGTGTGCAGGTCAAACATGAGAAAATTGCCTGCCTCTTCATATATCCTTTACTATAGGTGCACTCCTTGCCTTCATCACCTCCAAGAACCAAATCTGCTTCCTGTATAATATATTTATGGAAAAGGAGAAGAAACATCAGCTAGTCAAAACACCAAAAGTTATACTCAAAATAACAGAGTAAGAAACTTAACAACCGTAACAGTTCTTAGAGCAGAGCACATTGATGACGCATATGAATAATGGATCTAAAGTATTTAGAAAACTATACATCTTATTCAGTGTCCAATTGACCAAGCAACCTTCTTATTGTCTACACAAATGATTGAAACAAAAGATCTTATCATAGTTTCACTTGCATGGGATCAGAAAAGCATCTTAAAAGATGAACTATCTGATTCTCTCCCAAACTATTGAAGTTATAAGATAGCATAATTGACACGTTCCAAAATATTAATGGCTTGCCAAGTGAATAAAACAAGATCTAGCGAAGGGTCCAAACTCATCCATGATGGGACCGACAGAAGCCTGTAGGAATCACAAATATGAAAAATGCAAAGCAACATATTACACAATCATACAAAGCTGGGGCTCTACAAGACATTATTTCTCACTCCCACTTGGCAGTTTTCTTTGAGCGACATTTCAAGTAATCGTTTTTGCATGATTTTGATATATTTAGAACTTAGCAACAAATGAGTATCTTTGCTACTTTTGTCCTCCACAAGCCAGTTTATAAAACCACTTTGTCTCTTCAGTTATTTTGTACCGTAAATTAATCTTGATTAACCTTCCAATTATATGGTTTCACATTGGCATGCATTTTTTCTCCAAGCCCAAAAGATTCCGAAGGTTGACTTCGACAAAATACGAAACGACAATTTCTAGAGTTATTTCACATTCATCCTTAGTTGTTAAATGCACGCCTAGCCCAAGGCGCAAGGCCTTGCGCCTTTACAAGACCAAGGCGGCAATGTTGGCCGGGCGCGCACTTCAGCGCGTCAACCCGTCTCGGTGAGTTGCGCCTCAGTGACAGCTTCTTTAAGAAGTTTAAAAAAAAGAGTGATTTTGTTGGCAAGAAAAGCGATTTTCAGTATTTTCCTTTGGGTGGGGGACGTTGGGACAGAAAGATGGCAAAAGAAACAGAAGAAAAAGGAAGCACTTGAGTCCGGAGGGCGGAGACAGAAACAGAGGAAAGGAATAAAACAAGGAATAGGGTTTTTATAGAAAATCTTCAATTACTCTCTCATGATTGAACATCTTCCAACTTAACTTGAAGATTGATTAGTTTGGCTTAGTATGCTGATATGCTTGTTTAAATAAATTTTGTAAATTTTAATTTGAGATTTGGTACTTAACTTGGTCACTTGAAGGACTAATATGCTAGTTATGCTACTATGCGAGGCACGCCTCGAGGCGCTACCATGGTCGTTGCGCCTCACGCCCTTAACAACTATGCATTCATCATTATAAATGCTAAACACATATGCAACTTGAAAACAAAGACAATTTAACCCCTTCTTTTCGGCACTATATGTTTCCTAAGGCTACGTTGCATCCATGAATTCATTACTCACCCATACACAACCAACACGGAATTAGAACTTTAAGAACCTGTAATGAATAAGGTTGGTAGTTGGAACAGATTATAAATTTTGGACACTTCAACATCAGAGAAAAAAAATTTAGTGCAGCCACTTGTAAGAAACGGTTGATCAGTATCAACATCCATACATTAGTGTAATCAAACTCAAGGTTAATGAAAACCAACTCAAAAGGGCAATAAACAGGAAGCTTGCATTATTATGCAAAACCAATTCATCGCAAATTACAATTACAAGCCTCACAACCACCATGTAGTACATTGGACTCTATTAGTTATCTTAACTTTACATTAAGCATAACGACCTTGTGCCGAAATAAGATTATAGTCCCGTATTTCATCATTCTTTCATATCCTAGAGCTGCAAAGAATTCATTTTAAATTCTAACTTCTTTTCATACAATCAAGACTAGATTTTCATTGTTCCACAAAGCTTGGAACTCCTAATAAAGCATAAGCGATAAGCCCAGACTTAATCTTCTCTATGAAAACCAAAATTTCAATATTAGTGTTACAATCAGATACCAAGTAAATACATATGCTAAAAAACTTCAAATCAGTAAATAAAGTTGAATTTTAAGTAAACTCCAAGGAAAAGCACTCACCAGCTCCTCTTCTTCAACAGCTTCAAGGTAGTCCTTGATTGAAATCGTGGGCTCACCCTCAACCTCGTCATCAAACACGTCGGCCATTTTCTGCGAACCCTTAAAACAGAAACACAACAACACCACGTAACTTTCGCAATAGAATATCCCAATTATATATTTTTTTTAAAAAAAAACCTTAGTCTATTGAATTTACAGGAAAATTAAATGGAACGTACTTTTGTAACAGAGCCCTGAAGAGAAACCCTAGAGTGTAGTGAAGGAAGAAAGGAAATGGGGATTGATTGTTATTCGAGACTATTTAGCGCGTCAATTTAAGGGTGAAACGGAACGAGATAAGATCGTCTTTATGAAATGGAATGAGTAAGAGTAAAGGCATCTGAAAATGTAAGTTAGGGTTCTTATATCAGAGAAGTGAATATATGCAATTTAGGGGCCTAAGGGGAATTTTCCCGCCAATTTCAGCCCCATATTTTAGGCTTCCGGGGCAAAAGTTTTTTGCAATTAGGGAATTTTTTAGGGTCAAAATTCATCAAAGCAAATATATAGAAAATACTGCCCCCCGGAGCATAGTTTCAACTGGTAAAGGACTTGAGTGATGTGTTATCTGCTTGCTGGCGCCTGAAGCGTGGAGGTTCAAATCCCTTTGGTAACAAAGTGGAGGAGAATTTCTTGTGTGGTGACTTGGTCTATGACAACTCAGGACAATGACTTGTTGAGGCACATTCCGCGATTCACCTCCTCCACAAAGCTCTAGGCAAGAAGCGACAAAGAGAACCCTCGAGGGGATGGGGTTCATAGAAAAAAAATTTATTTTTCCAATAAAAAGGAAAAAAAAGATAAAGTAATACACAGTGTAAATTAATTTGAGTGAAGCTTCTTTTCTAATGTTTGAGAAATTAAAACAAAAAATGAAAAAGATAAAATACGCCTTAGCTTGAACAAAATAAATAATTGTGCATGATAAGTTTAAGAGTTAACATAAAAATACTTATATTTAAGACAATGTACAACAAAAATCTCCTATAATAAATAATTTTCTTGTTGTAAAATGGGAGATAGTAGAGTGGGCACACACACTCATATTGGATCGAACTTGGGTCAATTATTCTGTTAGTACGAGTCTCTATCACTAAAGCACAAAGTTGATCCGTAAAAAATAAAGTTTTATACTCATCTCAGTTATATTATATTATATTAGTTTATAAAAGAACTTACACATGCAAAATACCAAATACCAAGTACCAATACAACAAATGAGATGGGAATGGGATGGTCTTTCTGAGGCATGCAATAGAGAAATAGATTATAAATCAAATAATGTGGATACAGGACCCCTGTCCAGACGGGCCGTCTCACCCGGCCCACCAAGGAACTCTGAGAGATGCATAGGCCCAAATAAAGTGCAAGGCCGATCCCAGTTTGAGGATTCAGAGCGTTTATGGTAGGTCCAGTTCTGATCACATCCAGGCTTATGGATCCAAATTCGTACTTCACAAAATCAAAATTGATACACTAGGATCCCAATATTCGAATCCAACCCGATCCAATTGACTTCCATACGCAGTAGTCCAAGCTTAACAAATATCAAATAACAAAATTCCAAATTCATGCTGATGGTGGAATGATTTGAAGTTAAAATTTTTAAATTCATTGGATTTTGGTTTGAATGGATGATTTGGAAAATGATTTCAAACTACTTCATGAAAGATGGATTTGAAATTCACCACAATAATTCAAAAATATCGTGAAATGTGAGTTTAAGAATTTGTAATCAATTGGTATTATGAGATCACACAAATAACCTCATGTTGCATTTGGATTGAATAATTTGGATTAAAGCGAATGATTTCAAAGGACTACATATAAATTGGATTGAAATCCACCATAATGATTCGATTGAAGAAAAATAGCTCAAAATATGAGTTGAAGATTATAAATTTATTGTATTATAACAAGCTCAATGGACTCGTTATTGTGGATTTGTAATTATCAATTTCAAATGTACCCATATAAATGAACCTTTAATGAATTCGTCATTATAGATTTAGTCCTCGCCTTTAAATCCTTTCATCCAAATATAACTCGATCATCTCATATACAATATATTCAAGTTCGTAAGCTTTTATTGTTTTTTGGGTTATTGTAATAGATTCCAAATATATCTTATATGAAATTATTTAAACAAATCATCTCTCAAATCCAAATCTTTTCAACCAAATACAACCTTAAATTATTGAGTAATGCATCATTTTAAGTTATATGAGTTGAATTCTCAATTAATAAAATATAAAAAATGCACTCAAATTGATCTGCATTTAAATTATTCCGATATCTTCAGTTTGAGATCAATGAGGCTTGTTCGGTGCTACCCAACCCCAATTGGTAGCACCCATGCAACTTTCCTCAGATTTCAATAACCGGCATGTGCCCAACTATGACACGTGTATTTATTTTTTGTTTTTTTCAAAAAATTAAAAATAAAAAATAGACGCAGATCAAAATCGCAATAGAATTGAGTACTTACTACTCAATTGTGTAGCATCTAATTAACTACAAAATATTAATTATTGATTTAGGGCAAATATGTCCTTTTAGAATAATTATTCTACCAACATTATTTTTGTTCCCTGGCCTCCAGCAATAATCCAGCTATTCCTATTAACTATTCGACCTTGGATGATTAATTATTGTTAATAGGATGAGAATGTCCATATAATATATCTTCCTCTAACAGCCAAAGTGATATCATTAAATAAAATATGTATATAGGACCAAACAACTTCAATTTTTTATGTTTTTTTTTCTTTTTTCAGATAGAACGTAACACGTTATATTGAAGAGCAATTTTCCTTGTGAACAAACGCAAACGGAAAGCTTATAGATAATAATAATATCAATAATTTATTGTTCAATGGTTGTTAGTTAAAGTAGGTGGACCAATGTTGTTAAAAAATGGTTTGGTTGATGTCGTTGTTTGTGTGGAGGATTAAATAATTAATTGATGGAGTATATAATTGTTGTTAGCTATGTGTTCTTTTCTGTTCTTGTGAATTCTCAATCATTCAAAATTTGTATTAAGTTTTGTAATTTATATAGTATAAGTATGTTATGTGTATAAAATTAATTCCAAATCTATATTGAAGAAAATATCTTATAAATATGATAATATGCTATATGAAAATTGAAATATAAGATGCAGTATAAAATTGCAAATTGAAAACTTATTCCGTTCACTACAAGAATATTTCACTTTACCGATAGAATTTACCGACATAAATGATTTTGTCACTAAATTTACAGTTGCATAAATAATACCTACTAAATAAAAAATATTATTCCCGATACTACTCTTTCTCTCCCTTCTCTCTTCTCCTTTCAAAAAAAAAAATCTTCCATCTTTCCATCATTCATCCATTGAAGAGGATGGGGGGAATCACTTCATTTAATTTCTTGCTTGTTCCTTTTAGTTTCCCTTCATAGGAATTATGTTTCCCATAGTAGAACTTTAGTCTCCTTTTATGGGAGTATTTAGTTTCCCATTGTGCGAAATTTTTTTTCTTTTTTTTTCTTTTTTTTTCATTCTTTTTTCAGATCTAGTCATTTTGGCAATAGATGTGGCCTTAGGTTTCAGACCTGATCATTTTGGTGGTTGATCGGCTGCAAGGGGTGATTTCTCACGCCTTACTATTGGAGAACAATACGTAATAAAGTTGGATCCGGTCGTAATGAAGAAAACACGAAGAGAATGTCACAAAGTGGGCTGCTAGTCATTTTATGGAGTTTTAGTTTATGTCACTTGTAGCAACACTTCTCTCTTTTCTTCTTGTTTTTCCATTACTATGTATTTTCTTTTTGGTATGTACTTTACTTTTTAACCGTTGTTGTAGCTTTTTGTCTTGAGAATTTTGAATGTTGATGTGTATATAAATTGGTCTAGCAGATTCCCTGCTGTTTGGCTCTTCGTGGTCATGAGCTAGTTGGCTTCGTTGTATTGTTGAAAATTTGGTTGTAAATCATTAATAAAAGCCTATCGTTTTGGAAAAAATATATTGACAAATTAAATGACAGATCACCGTTAGTTTTTAAATTTACCGACATAAATATTATTGGTATTTACCAATATTTTTTGGTTTTCGTATATAAATATTTACCTACAATGATATTACCAACAACGATTTTACATACACTTTACAGTTTTCTTAAAATTTATCAACATATAATTTTTTGTAGGTAAATTGGTGTTTTCTTATAGTGATTGGTATATTGGATAAGCGCTAGGGGCACCAACTGGAAGGTCGGTAGTTTGAATCCAGTTGAACTTGTTCATTAACATAACGTTTCAATCATGAACATATTTTCTTGTTCAATAAGATGCAGCGTTCGACTTGATCAATAAAAAATAAATTATTTGTGAAAATGTCAATCTGTTATAATTCAATAAATTTTCAGCTCAACTAAATCTCGTTAAAACTCGATTCGACTGATAATCAAATTAAACTTAACACAACTTTTGAAACTTGATAAAAAAATCAAATAAATAAAAACAGTACCATTTTCGACTATACTCAGTTCATATCCTAGTTAAAAATGTCTAACTACTACTAATCCGTTTGAAGGTAGAGAATCAGGGATTAGTCAATGCTAATTAATTATTATATATTGCTTAAAATATACATAATCAGACAGCCAAAAACGAACCACAGTCAGGACTCAGGAAAAACACTCGATCCAGCTGCACAATTCAACACAAGCAAAATTTCAAAGTTCCACTTAAATTTTCTTATTCGGCAAAGACAAGGGAAAAGTACACAGAGACTAGTTATAATATAATGAACATTCATTTATAGTGTTAAGTCAGGAAATAAGTCGACCTCATCAACTTGTTAAGTTATTTTTTATTTATAAAGTGTTGGAAATTTTGGTTTTGATAAAGTGGGTGTCGACCGACTTTGACCAAATTTTCAGGTGGCTAAATATTTAATTCTGGAGGAATTAAATTATATATTATTAATCTACGTTCGAGTAGATGTTCGTAGTATTTTTATTTCTCAAACCGAATTTGGTGATCGAGAAATAATACACGAAGGTAGCCACATAAATGGTCATTATGTAAAGATTATGTAAAGGGAGATGAAAGGCTTTTGCCTTATCCCACATGGAATACAAATCATAGTTTATCCTAGTTTATTTACTAGAAGGTATTATTTGTTGTATAAACTATAACATAAGTGGATGATCACAAGTGGGGCACACACGCGCGCGCGCGCCCGCCCGACCCTACCTCGACCCAGATCGGGCTCGGGCCCGCCTGTGCCTGGGCTTGGACATGGGCTTAGGTCGGCCCTATCGGGTCCAGTCCACTAAAGTTTTACCACTCAAAATGGGCTTGGCCCAAATTCAAGCCGATATTTGTTCTGTTGGAGCCCAATGAATCTGACATTGTAGGGTGTCATTCGTGTGATGGTGTTGGAGTTAGTAACTCCTAAGAGTGATCATCCGAAAAGAGCCCAAGATTGTCTGTTATGGAGTAGTGGGGTGTAACATCCGGGATGTTACAATTGAATTAATGCCCACTACTTTGTTATCTCCCGCAGTGTTGGTTGGCTATATATACCTTGTTGTGCATCAGCGATTTGGAACACATAATTCTTACTCCATAAAAAAGCATACACTCATATATTCTGCATTCTGCACTAAGTCCAGCAACCAGTCTTCAACACATTTCTAGTTTGCAGGTGCTTCTGTGTTAGTGGTGCTACTACCACGTAAGACGTAAGTCGCTTCATCTTTGGAAGCAATACGTCAAACCGTGAGCACTAGCCGAGACGTAATTGCTTTGCGGAAAGAGATTTATCTCGACTCGACTTCTGAAAGTTCTATTGACAAGTTGTAATAGCTAGTTCATTTTCCTGTAATTTTCTATTTCTGTAATTTGCCATTTTGAAGGCATTCCCGATTCTGTATTTTTGTAATCAACAATTCAACAATCGCAAAGCAATTATCGAACTTCACGATGGCAAGCTCAAGCAGAACCCCGATCATCCCTCCTGCTCAAGCTGAGAAACCCGAAAAATTCATGGGTTTCGACTTCAAGAGGTGGCAGCAAAAATGTTGTTTTACCCGACTACCGAGTCCGCGGCGAAGATGTCGACCGAGGACGTTCTCGTTGTTGCCGAGAACGAAATGAATCTTTGAAAAACGCGCTGCGTTTGATGCATGGGGCCAGGGTGATTTTCTGTGCGTAACTATGTCCTAAACGGACTTAGTGATGCACTTTACTGAGTGTGTATTGTCTTTGTGAAATCCTCCAAAAATTGTGGGATTCTTTGGAGAAGAAGTACAAAACCGAGGATGCCGCACAAAGAAATTTGTTGTCGGTAAGTTCTTGGATTTTGTGATGGTTGATTCTAAAATCGTGATGGAACAAGTTCAAGTTCCAGTTGATCTTACATGAAATCTCTGCCGAGGAATGGATTTGCCTAGGAAGCATTCCAAGTGGCCGTCTTGATTGAGAAATTGCCTCCAAGTTGGAGGGATTTCAAGAATTATCTCAAACATAAGCGAAAGGAGATGGGACTAGAGTGTTAGTCCAGTGGCTACGATAATCTAGAGGGGGTGAATAGATTATGCCGATTTTTCGCAAATCGCCCTCTTTTTCGAATCAACAAGTAAATGACAAGAATGTAAATGCGGAAATAAAACAACACTCGTTGATTTATAGAGGTTCAACCCACCTAGGGCCTAATCTCTACCACCACAAAGATCTCAGGGATAGATTTCAAAAAGAAAAAAAAGATTTTATTAATTACCACAATTAATACAACACCTTGAGGATCACCACAATCCTCTTACAACACCTTCAAGGAGATTACCAAAATCTTCCTTCACCACCTTTGAAGAGTACCACACTCTTCAAACACCTATCACCTAGATCACCCAAGTGTATTCTTACCACAAGAATACTCACAAGGATGTCTTGTGTTGAATGATGGACAAAATTCAAGATTACAACTCTATGAAACCAATACAAAGATTGAGTGCAAGTGTAATCAAGAATCAAAAGCCTAAACCTCAAAGATGTGCAAGTGAAAGTACTTAGGCTATTACAACAAGAATATAAAAATGAAAGCTTGAACAATTTGCAGATTTCTTGTTGTGTATTTTGCTTGTGTGTGTTGTATCTTGTGTCTTCAATTCATCCTCTATTTATAGGGAAGTCTTCACCAACATAGGCTCCTTCTTCTTCACTTTTGTCTACAAAAAGAGGATCACAAGATGTAGAAATATTGTACAAAAATAAAAAGTAAATCTTGCCGATAATGTTTTCAAACGACACAAGTTTTTTGTCAAAAATTACATAGAGGCGGTCGGTTGCCTGTTTAAGATTTCGAACATTTGAAAAAAGATAGTGCGATCCAGACAGTCGAAGGGGGTCGACCGATCGATCGGGGTGCGACCGATCGCCCCTGACTTGACCGGTCCCCTCTTCGTTTTTATGAGTTCGTAACGTTCGTTTCAATTCTCTTTGCTTCGTGTGCAGTCGGCCGACGCTTTGGATGCGGCCGACCTCCAAATTGAAATGTTGTCCGATTTTTATCAAATATAAACTTCAAGAAATACTCCAAAAAATTAGTAAAAACATTTTAAATCAATTTGGAGTATTTGGACAACATTTATAAACATGGTTTTGATGTAAAACCAATTAACATAAAATCATCAAAAATGTTGTCCATTTTTATCGAAAAATAAATTCTAAGAAATACTCCAAAAATTAGCAAAAACATTTTAAATCATTTAGGAGTATTTGGACAACATTTATTAACATTGTTTTGGTATAAAAACTCATTTAAACATAATCATCAAAATCTTGATAAAAACATTTATCTAACAAACCCCTTTTTGATGATTACAAACCAAAACAATTTTAGGAAGTTGATTTTAAAACAAAACAAATTTTCCGGTCTAAAACATAAATCCATTATAAACAAGATTCATCATAAGTACAAACACACAAGGATAGGAGCAAAGATTTTTCAAAATCATTTTTGCACAAGCTCCCCTATCAATATGCATATCAAGAACAAGTATACAAGCAACCAACTCAAAGCTAAAAGCTTAGCTTTTACAACTTAAGCTTGAATATCATGAGCTTATAAGCTCCCCTGTCACAAAAGCATCATTAGTCAAGTATAAAAGTCCATAATACATCACATGGACCAAGTATAATACATAGCTTTTGGCTTTTAAGAGCTTTAGCTTATAGTTTTTTCTTGAGCTTATTTACGCTTCTTTAAGCTTATGAGCGTTTTTCTTGTTTCTCCCCTTTGGAATCATCAAAAATAATGTTAGCACGATAAAAACATCATACAATTATAACAAAGTGCGCAAATTTATAGATTTATCGAAAGCATATTGAGCATTTAAGCTTAAATTCGAGTAAAAAGGAAACAATTGCTCATTTGATTTGTAGAAGCTCATTTGATTGATAAAACATGATCTCTATGAACTTATAAGACTTTTCAAATCAAGAGAATTATGTAGGTGATGAATTTTTCATTGAAACATTTTGTCGAACACTGGCGCAAGGCCGAATAAAACAAGAGAAATATAACGCCTTTGTGATTCGTTTAAGCCAAAAAATTCATCACCAATTTCAATACAACAATATTCATTCATCATCAATCATCATAAACAACATATTAATACAAGAATTTCAACAAGATATCAAGATACAAGCACATTCTCAAGGGTTCAACCCAATTGAGATTAAAAGGAGAAATTCTTACCATTTAATCGGTAAAGAAGAACAATGATGATGATAATCGAGCCTCATGAAGTCCAAAATATAAAATGTATGCAATAAAACAAATTTGAAGTGAAATTTATGTGAAAAATTCAAGGGGACGAAAAATGAACATAAAAGGCCAAAATGGTTGTAATCAAGAAGCGATTTTAACCAAAAAAAGAGCTAAGGGCGACCGGTTGGGGGTGGGCGACGGTCGACGCGTCATGGGCGACCGGTCGGCCTTCCCCAATCAGCCCATTGATGTGGTTTTTTCTGTTTTTCCAAAATCCGAGTTTTTTTAACCAAAATCCGATTTTTCACCCCTAAGTTTTAAAAACGTGCAAAATGTAATCATAGACCTCATTCAATATGCATTATGCCTAATCGAGCTTGTATTGACGCAAAAGTCTCGGAAGATAGCGGTTTTGTAAAAATGTTCGCTAATTGATCTTGAGATGGTACAAAAGATATTTCAATTTTTCATTTTGAAACGCAATCCCTTAGAAAATGATGTCGAATCTCAATATGTTTAGTACGGTTATGATGAACCGGGTTTTGAGCAATATTTATAGCGGATATGTTATCACAAAGGATAGAAACACTTTCAAAAGAACATTTATAATCCGCTAAAGTTTGTTTCATCCAAAGCAATTGAGTACCACAAAAGGCTGGAAATATATTCTTAGGCCGTTGAAAGTGAAACACAATTTTGTTTCTTTGAAAACCAAGAAACTAGGCAATCGCCTAAAAATTGACATGATCCGGAAGTACTTTTCCGATCATCAATATTTCCCGCATAATCCGAATCACTATAACCTTTAAGAGAAAAATTTTCATTCTTTGGATAGAATAAACCATATTGAATAGTGTCTTTCAAATATCTAAAAATCCTTTTAACGGCACTCATATGAGATTCTTTGGGATTGCTTTGAAAACGAGCACATAGGCATACGACATGAAGAATATCCGGTCTACTTGCGGTTAAATAAAGTAAACTACCAATCATACCTCGATATTTGGATTCATCAACCGACTTGCCTTTTTCATCTTTGTCAATCTTGACGTTTGTTGCCATTGGGGTAGAAACGGTTCCTCCTTCTTCAATGCCAAATTTCTTCAAAAGCTCCTTTGTATATTTTGATTGAGAAATATAGATTCCTTCTTGGCATTGCTTAATTTGAAGTCCAAGGAAGAAGTTGAGCTCCCCATCATGCTCATTTCAAATTCACCTTGCATTAACTTAGAAAATTTCTTGCACAAGGATTCATTAGTAGCACCAAAAATAATATCATCAACATAAATTTGCACTAATAAGCAATCTTGCCCTTTTTCAAAAACAAATAGAGTAGTATCAACTTTACCTCTTGTAAACATTTTGCAAAAGAAAAGAGCTAAGTCTATCATACCATGCACGGGTGCTTGTTTCAAACCATACAAGGCCTTTTTAAGTCTATAAACATCATTAGGCCTAGAAAAATTTTCAAACCCCAGAGGTTGTTTTACATAGACTTCTTCTTGAATAATACCATTTAAAAATACGGATTTTACATCCATTTGGTAAAGCTTGAAATTTTTAAAACAAGAATAGGCAAGTAAAATACGAATAGCTTCTAAACGTGCTTACGGGTGCAAATGTTTTATCATAATCAATACCTTCTTCTTGACAATAACTTGAGCTACTAACATTGCTTTGTTTGAACAATATTGCCTTGGTCATCGAGCTTGTTCCGAAATACCCATTTTGTACCAATAATGGTTTGAGATGGAGGACAAGGTACTAACTCCCATACATCATTCCTTTCAAATTGATTCAACTCCTCTTGCATTTCTAAGAACCAATCCTCATCTTCAATGGCTTCCTTAGCATTTTTAGGCTCTTTTTGAGATATAAGAGCTTTCTCGGCAAATTTTCCTCGAGTCATTACTTTATCAAGGGGATCACCAATAATAAGATCTTTTGGGTGATATCCCTTAAATTTCAATGCTACGGGAAGATTCAAGTATCACCTTTATCTTCTTGAGGAACATTTGAGCTTGAAGGTTGATCATTTTGAGTTTCATCTTCAACAATGGGTTCAACAATATCCTCTTCATCACTT
Source organism: Rehmannia glutinosa (assembly GCA_016081115.2). Lineage (NCBI taxonomy): Eukaryota > Viridiplantae > Streptophyta > Magnoliopsida > Lamiales > Orobanchaceae > Rehmannia > Rehmannia glutinosa. Next base: position 15,265,294 of record CM071927.1, read on the forward strand.
TCATCATTGGGTATCCTTTCAACACCCAAGCTTCATTGAATTTGACATGGATGGATTCTTCAACAACCCCACTAGTCTTATTGTAAACCCGATATGCTTTGCTCTTGGTTGAATACCCCATAAATATTCCTTCATCGGCCTTAGGATCAAGTTTGTCTAATTGATCCTTAGTATTCAAAATAAAACATTTACATCCAAATATTTTGAAATAACTAATATTTGGAGTTCTTCCTTTCCAAAGCTCATATGGAGTTTTATTCATTTTAGACGAATATAAACTCGATTAATGACATAGCAAGCAAGCGGTACTTACGGCCGGTCCAAAAATATTTTGGAAGTGAAAATTCATTGAGCATGGACCGACTCATTTCTTGAAGTGTCCGATTCTTCCTTTCGGCTACTCCATTTTGTTGAGGTGTCCTTGGAGCCGAAAAATTATGACTATATCCCTTGGTTTCACAAAAGACTCTAAATTCGCCGTCAAATTCTCCACATCAATCACTTGAATAGACTTAATAGTATATTCCTTTTCATTTTCAATAAGTCTACACAACTTAACAAACTCATTAACAATATCGCTTTTATTTGTAAGAAATAGAGCCCAAGTATATCTAGAAAAATCATCAACTATAATAAAAGTGTAATGTTTTCCACTTAGACTTGCCGTACCAATATCCCCATACAAATCAAGATGAAGCATTTGTAGGGGTTTGGTAGTGGAAATTTCATTTTTGGGCTTAAAACTACTCTTAACTAATTTGTTCTTTTGACAAGTGTCACATAAGTCAAGATTTTCAAAATTCAATTTGGGTAGTCCTTTTACATGTTGGTTTTTGTAAATTGTTTGCAAATTTTGTATCCAACATGCCCAAGTCGCCTATGCCATAAACTAGTTAAATCATTATTGGCGACAAGACAAGAATCATTTTGACTAACCAAATCACTTGTACAAATTTTGTAAAGATTGCATTTTCTAATTGCTTCACAAATAATTTTATCATTTTTAGAAATAAGGCATTTTTCTTTATTAAAAACAACATTATAATTTGAATCACAAAGTTGGCTAACACTTATCAAATTGAACTTAAGCCCTTCTACTAAAAGAACATTACTAAGAGAGAAAGAAGAGTTACCAATTTCTCCATTTCTAAGAATTCTTCCTTTGTCATTGCCGAACATGACCATACCCTCTTCTTGGAGCTTGATGTTGGTAAAAAGTTCTCTTTCCGGTCATATGGCGTGAACATCCGCTGTCCACGAGCCATTTTGAATCTTCCATTGTTGTTATAGCCCTATAACCTCGGTATTTTTCATCGCCTATGGCCATAAGACCATGTTCGGATTCTCCTTCCTCGTCGGTTGTTTCAAGTAATTCATCCCAAGTTTTGACGTCCGCATTTAACGCCTTCTTTTTCGGAAAAAGGCTTTTTCTTCTTTTGTTCCTCCTCCGCTAATTTTGGGCAATCGGCTATGTAGTGCCCGGATTTTCTCGCATTTGAAACAAGAATTGTCTCTTGGCTTTCTTGCTTTATTTTTGTTTACAAATTTTGCAAATTTTCTAACAAAAGCCGCCGTTTCTTCATCATCCTCATCACTAGCATAATAAACATTATTAGAAGAAGATGCTAAGTCTTTAATAATATTTTGCGTACCGGTTTAGAGGTGGATGGTTGAGAATTTTTCCTCTCCTTGAGATATACTTCATAAATAAGGAGGTTCCCAATGAACTCATCAAACTGAGTGTCTCAAGATTTTGAGCTTCCGTGATTGCCGTCACCTTTTCGGACCATGAGTGGGAAGGGCATTTAAGACTTTGGTCACCTTATATTCTTCGGAGATGACCTTTCCAAGAGCCACAAGAGGATTGACAATGTTGTCAAGCCTTTCCACCATTTTTGATATGTTTTCACCATCATGCATATTGAAATTTTCAAAGTCTTTCACAAGCATTGTTTTTCTTGCTTGCTTCACTTTCTTTGTGCCCTCATAAATGGTTTCTAATTTTTCCCAAACTTCATGTGCCGATTGTATGCCTCTTATACGATTATATTCGGTGGCGGTAAGAGAGCAATGTAAAATATTTAAGGCCTTACCGTTTAGAGAGAAAGTCTTCTTGTCATTTTCATCGTACTCCTTGAACGGCTTGGGAGTCGTGGTACCATCCTCTAGTTTTGTTGTTGGTTGAGCAACTCCTTCTATGACCACATTCCAAATATCAAATCCGCACTCTTGTAGAAAGCACTCCATGCGGTCTTTCAAAAATGCGTAGTTGTTGGCGTCAAATAGTGGTGGCTTGTTGGTGGAGGCGCCGGTGGTGAGATAAGCTTCATTTGTAGCCATGGATCTTTCCTCTTTACTCGGAACGAGCTAGCCAAAGAGTTTGGGTCCGATACCACTTGTTAGTCCAAGTGGCTATGATAATCTAGAGGGAGGTGAATAGATTATGCCGATTTTTCGCAAATCGCCCTCATTTTCGAATCAACAAGTAAATGACAAGAATGTAAATGCGGAAATAAAACAACACTCGTTGATTTATAGAGGTTCAACCCACCTAGGGCCTAATCCTCTACCACCCCAAGATCTCAGGGATGAATTTTAAAAAGAAAAAGATTTTATTAATTACCACAATTAATACAACACCTTGAGGATCACCACAATCCTCTTACAACACCTTCAAGGACATTACCACAATCTTTCTTCACCACCTTTGAAGAGTACCACACTCTTCAAACACCTATCACCTAGATCACCCAAGTGTATTCTTACCACAAGAATACTCACAATGATGTCTTGTGTTGAATGATGGACAAAATTCAAGATTACAACTCTATGAAACCAATACAAAGATTGAGTGCAAGTGTAATCAAGAATCAAAAAGCCTAGACCTCAAAGATGTGCAAGTGAAAGTACTTAGGCTATTACAACAAGAATGTAAAAATGAAAGCTTGAACAATTTGCAGATTTCTTGTTGTGTATTTTGCTTGAATGTATTGTATCTTGTGTCTTCAATTCATCCTCTATTTATAGGAAGTCTTCACCAACATAGGCTCCCAACATGGGCTCCTTCTTCTTCACTTTTGTCTACAAAAAGAGGATCACAAGATGTAGAAATATTGTACAAAAATGAAAAGTAAATCTTTGATAATGTTTTCAAACGGCACAATTTTTGTGTCAAAAATTACATAGAGGCGACCGGTTGCCCTGTTTAAGATTTCGAACGTTTGAAAAAGATAGTGCGATCCGGGAAAGGTCGAAGGGGGTCGACAGGTCGATCGGGGTGCGACGGTCGGCCCCTGCTGACCGGTCCCCCTCTTCGTTTTATGAGTTCGAACGCTCGTTTCAATTCTCTTTGCTTCGTGTACCGATCGACGCTTTGGGCGACGGTCGACCTCCAAATTAAAATGTTGTCCGATTTTTATCAAAAATAAACTTCAAGAAATACTCCAAAAATTAGTAAAAACATTTTAAATCAATTTGGAGTATTTGGACAACATTTATAAACATGGTTTTGATGTAAAAACCAATTAACATAAAATCATCAAAAGTGTTGTCCATTTTTATCGAAAAATAAATTCTAAGAAATACTCAAAAATTAGCAAAAACATTTTAAATCATTTAGGAGTATTTGGACAACATTTATTAACATTGTTTTGGTATAAAAACTCATTTAAACATAATCATCAAAATTTTGATAAAAACATTTATCTAACATAGAGGATCCGATTGTCAAACTCTAATTGAGGGAAGACAATAGGAGGATTGACTCTAAGTCCAAGCTTGTCCCTATGGTGTCAAAAGCCAACTTGATGGAGCACGGCTCGTCAAGTAACTCAAGAAAAGGCCTAACGATTAACAGTGCAAAACGGCGGCATTTGGAAAATTCCGGGGAGCTTGCTACAACTATGGCATACCGAACCATATGACAAAAGGATCGCGTCCAAAGAAAAAGAAAACCAAACCGAGTCCAATGCCAATGTGGTTGAAGAAAGGAAGGTTCGACAGACGTTGACATGTCGGGTGGTGTTTGAAGCCAATTTGGTGGATAGCTTTGAAAGAATGGTTTGTGGATCGGTGCCACTTGCCATGTCGATTCGATAAGGATGCATTCTCTTCTTACATCTCATCATTTGGAAGGAAGCTCCATATGGGGAATCATGCCTCTTTTGATGTTCTTTGGCGTTGAAACGGTGGTGCTAAAGCTTACTTCGGGAAAGGAGTTGAAGTGAAGGATGTGCTACATGTCCCGGACATCCGCAAAAATGCGGTTTCGGGTTCTTTGGTCAACCATGGGTTTAGACTAGTTTTTGAGTCTAAAAAGTTTGTACTTAGCAAATTTGAACAGTTCCTTGGTAGGGGTTATCTGACAAAGGACTGCATTTCAAAAATGAATGTAACGTTACGCCGTTTGGCGAGAATATGAATAAGAATGAATCTTCTTCTGCTTTTATATTGTTAAGTGCTCTAATTTATGGCATATTAGATTAGGACATGTAAATCAATGCTATAAAAAGATTGGTAAATTTAGAATTAATTAATTTACAAGCAAACTCACAAAGAAAATATGAAGTTTGTGTTGAAGCTAAAATGGCTAAATTACCGTTTCATTCGGTTGAAAGGAGCATTTCACCTTTAGAGTTGATACACACTGATGTGTGTGATCTAAAATTTGTGCAAACTAAAAGTGGTAAAAAATATTTCATCACATTTATTGATGATTGCACAATGTTTTGCTACTTATATTTGTTAAGAAGCAAAGATGAAACATTAGAAGCTTTTAAGAATTATAAAAATGAAGTTGAAAATCAACTTGGCAGTCGGATTAAAATAATTCGGAGTGATAGAGGTGGCAAATATGTTGCACCATTTGAAGAACTATGTACCCGATCGGGCATAATTCATCAAACAACAAAGACCATATTCACTACGATCTAACGGTGTTCTTTGAACGCAAAAACCAGACTCTAAAAGAGATAATGAATGCCATGTTCGTAGTATTTTTTATTTCTCAAAACCGAATTTCGGCGAGTGAGAAATTAATACACGAAGGTAGCCACATAAATGGGCATTATGTAAAGATTATGTAAAGGGAGATGAAGGTTTTTGCCTTATCCCACATGGAATACAAATCATAGTTTATCCTAGTTTATTTATTAGAAGGTATTATCTCATTGTATAAACTATAACGCAAGTGGATGATCACAAGTGGGCCACACACGCGTGCGCGCTTCGCCCGCCCGGCCTCGGTCGGGCCGGGCCTAGGGATGTCTTGGGCTTGGGCTTGGGCCGGGTCGGGTTTATTGGGCCCTGGTCCAGGTCCACTAAAGTTTTGCCACTCGAAAATGGGTTTGGCCCGATTCGAGTGACTATGGATTTGTTGGAGCCCAATGAATCGGACATTGTAGGTGTCCGCATTCGTAATCGTTGGAGTTAGTAACTCCTATAGTAGTGATCATCCGAAAAGAGCCCACTACTTATGCGTTATGGAGTAGTAGGGTGTAACATCTGGGATGTTACAATTGGATTAATGCCCACTACTTTGTTATCTCCTGCAGGTGTTGGTTAGCTATATATACCTTGTTGTGCATTGCAGTTTGGAACACAGAATTCTTACTCCATAAAAAAGCATACATTCATATATTCTCGCATTCCTCGCACTAAGTCCAAGAACCGATCTTCAACACATTTCTAGTTTGCGGTGTTCGTGTTAGTGGTGCTACTACGTAAGACGTAAGCCGTTTCATCTTTGGAAGCAATACGTCAAACCGTGAGCACTAAGCGGGACGTAATTGCTTTGCGGAAAGAGATTTATCTCGACTAGCACGAAAGTTCTATTGACAAGTTGTAATAGCTAGTTCATTCTCCTGTAATTTTTGTTTCTATAATTTGCTATTTTGAAGGCATTCCGATTCGCACTTTTGTAATCAATAATTCAACATAAAGTTTGTTTTATTTATTGAAAGTATTGCTTGTTTTTATTTCTTTTTTTTTATCAAAGTTCAAAATAAACACATACCAAAAATATTAGGGGTGGCAATTTGAGGCAAGACATGATAACACGACCACGAAATTAGCGGGTTTGGGTCGGTGTTTTTGGGTTTGGGCCATTATCGGGTCGACCCCATAAAAACGATAAGAAATTGGGTCCATATTGGGCCAATCCGATAAGCCGATTAAACCCGATAGCTTATCTAATATCTTTTTTTACACATTTCTTTTCTCATGCTAACTTCCTAAGGGGCTTCATATGTGATAAATATTTGAAGAAAAAATAATACTATACTACATTAGTAAATGGTTTAACGAGCCAAGTGCTCTAAATTGTTCAAATGAGTCAAAATGAATATTAATTAATAAATAAATATAAATAAATTTGCTTATCAGGCTTAACGGGTCGTGCCTAAGCTATCGGGTTTTTATCGTGCGTGTTTTGGCTACCACTTTCAACCCATTAAGCTTATCGGTACATGTTCGGGTTAGTGTTTATTGTCGATCGGTCGTGCTCTTATCGAACTAACCCGATAACGACACGGCCCACCAAATTTGTCACTCCTAAAAAATATGTATATTTGAGCCTACTAATATATTATGTTTTTTTCATGCAAAAAACATCGTAAGGCAATACTTTTAAATTCATATCGATTTTTTTTTTAGTTTTCAATCTAAGTCGCCCCACTTTCATGTATTGGCCCACCCCAATATCACGTCCTAACTCACCATTGTGTAATATCCCAATTTTTTTTAAAATAATAATTACAACACTTAAATATCAATATTATTGTTATCTTTATTAGACTAATAATTATCAATAATATTATGTGTATCCTTTCTTGATAAAATTATATACATGTTATATTTATTATGTTTTTATTCTTTATTATGATAATTATCAATATTATATAATCAATATTTCACTTAGAGGTTTATTTAGGGGTTATTTAGCCTTTTAGGGGACAAATTAGGGGTTACTTATTTTAGGGGCTAAATTTAAGTTTAGGGGGTAAGATTACTTAGTATATATATGTTTATAACTTCATACGCAACTTTTACACCAAATCTCAAATAATTATAAGGTAGTTATATTTTTCTACTTATTATTCATGTTTCATCTCTCTCTCTCTCTCTCTCTCTATATATATATATATATATATATATATATATATATATAGGAGAGGATCCTGTGAGACCACTCTCTTAGGTTAGTCCATAAGACCAAATCTAGACCATCCAAATAGTAAACCAATGGCCAAGATTCGTTACAATCTATACAAAGTTTACGAAAGTATCTATATAATAGTAAGGGTAAAATTGGAATCCAGAAAATTATTAATTGTAACCTCCTCCTACATTATAGGAACGTGATCTCATTATTGATCACGTTCCCATAAATCACGCTTATGAGATAACCATATGCGATCAGAACTATCGTCCCTTCTCAACGCCAACATTACAACGCCATTATCAAAATCTCTGCAAATCACCATTGTCACCCAAACTCGTCCTGCAATTCATCCACAAAAATAGTATACTCGACGGATATCTAACAATCGGCAAGGAATCATCATCCGTTTGATTGGATAAAATTATACAATGGAAAAAAGTGTTGATTACAACGCAACTGAGGAATGTCCTCCCGGTAATTTCTGAGAGATAGAAGTTATAATATTCATACGCCTGTGAATCAGCAACTGATGGCTAAACTATATGAACTTCTATTATTCTTGCTTTGTATGTTTAATGTGTTAATGTCGTATAAATAGTGTGTCACTATTGTATATATATTTTTATATCATTGCATGTTACCCAGTTGTATGTAGGTTGCAGCTGAATTAATAGTTTGAATGTTCAGAACAGATAATTTGCCCGTTTAGAATATAAGTGAATAATTTTGCTTTGTATGCAAAAAAATAGATACATGTATTCTTGTTGCATTGTATGTTTAGTGTATGAATGTTGTCTATTTAGTGTGTAAACATTGTATATATAGTCGTTATATGTCCGCATACTACCCACTGTATGAATGTTGAATATCACTTAGTAGTTTGTATGTTTATAACGGATAATTTGCGTATTTAGGGTATAAGTCTAAATTATTGCTTTGTATGAAAAAATATAGTTACGTATTATAGTTGCTTTGTATGTTTAGTGTGTGCATCTTGTTTACTTACTTTGTAAACATTGTATATATAGTTTTATATGTTTGCATATTACCCCCTTTGTATGAAGGTTGCATCCGAATCGATGAATTTGTATGTTTAGTACGAGATAATTTACCCGTTTAGAATATAAGTCTTGTGTATATAGCATTATGATATGCATACTTACGCCTTATCTCGCTTATAGGACATTAGTTACCAAATTCGTTGCATGTTTGATCGGCAATTACAACGTGTATATATTTATTTCACATTTGTATATATATAAGACAACGATTGTATATGTACATCATCCGTAAGTTGTTCGGGTAGGATTTGTATGTCATAATAAATTAATAAGTTTGTATACTTATAAATCAAAAACGTGCTTGTATAGACTATTAAAAATGTGTGAATGTTATCATAAAACTGTATATATAATTTACACATTTTGTATTATTGACTAATATCCTTTGTGATGTCAAAAAATAACGTAGGACAACGGCTCGAAATCTCGCCAGGATCAACAAAATATTGGATACCAGAGGTGGAACACGGAAAGATTCCGCAAGTGGGAATGCATTTCGCTACATTGGAAACCGGTATACAATTTTACCGGGACTATGGAGCACTTAGCGGATTCGACATCAGAAGGAGCACAACAAAGCGATTCAGTAATGAAGTCATTCGCCAAAGATTATGTTCTATGCAATAGAGAAGGCTTCAAAAACACAAAAAACACCATACCGCATAACTGCGGATGAAAGTGAAAGCTTGAGACAACACATGGGTCGCGAAAAAGGACTTCAAATCGTGTCGGATGCAATGCACGTTGCATTTTCGAGTACACTGGTAACGACGCATATAAAATACGCAGTTTTGAAGAGCGCCACACTCACCCAATGGCAGTGGATACATTCAAGCAGTTTCTTAAAGTTAATAGAAACCTTAACCGGTCATCGCAATTTATCATCAAGCGCACGAAAGCTAATATAGGGAGTTCTAAACAACACGAGTTATTCAGGGAGATGGTGAGCGGATATCCACAAGTCGGGGCACTAAAGGTTGATTTTAAAAACTTCAAGCGTGACTTGAAAGCATACATCGATGGTGTAGGACGCTTGGATTGGTAATAGACAAATTGTTCGCAGAAAAGGAAGTTAACGAGGATGGCGTTCGATTACGATGTAGACAAAGATGAACAATCGACAAAAATTTGTTTTAGGCGGACCAAAAAGCTAAAAGGAACTACGACACGTTTGGTGATGTGATTTCATTTGATGCTACATACAATACTAACAAAGTTATATGGATATTCATGTTTATTCTTTGGTGTAATTGTATACTTAATTTTATGCAATTGTATATTTAGTTTTAAGAATTGTTTATATTAAAGAATTTTATGCAAATCTGTTCCATTGAATAAATACTAGAGTTGACTTGTATATTAATACATCTAAATTGTATACATATAATTGTTTTGTTGTTTATTTGTTCATTTGTACTGTATGCTACATAGATTGAAACTACATACTAAGTTCAGTGAACTATATGCTAAATTTAGTTAGTACATCGAATCAGATTTACAAACTCCTATGCTGTTGTATATATAGTTTGGTGAATTGCATACTTGTTTAGTTTAAGTTGTATACTTACTTTACTATAAATGTATGATTAAAATTGTTTTCGTTGATGTTGTATACTTAGTTTATTATAGTTGTATACATGTTCTAATTTACCAGTATAGATTTATGTCGTAAACTTAACGTAACAAAAATGTGCAGGTATAAAATGGTTTTGCCCCATTCACCGTAGTCGATAACCATCGCCGATGTGTGACATTTGCAGCTGGACTTATATTAAAGGAAGATGAAGAGTCGTATACATGGCTGTTCACAAAGTTCTTGGAAGCCGTTGGCCGGGAGCCATACTATATAGTAACAGACCAGGATCCGGCAATGAAGAAAGCAATACAATCGTATTCAAGAAAACACAAACGATTGTGTATGTGGCACATAATGGAAAAGGTTAGTGTAAAAGTCGGTCACACCTTGTTCAAGGATAAAAATTTCATAAATCGTCTAAATTCAATCGTGTGGGATGGCAGCATTTCAATACCAGATTTTGAGAGTCAATGGAATGAAATTATGACTGACTTTAGTCTAAAATCGCATCCATGGTTCACGATGATGGCTCAAAAGCTACCTTAAAAACCGTAGGCAAGTGCACCTATCATTTTATAGTATAGATTATTGAGTACCGAGTGTCATTCCCACGAGGATTGTAAGTACTAATAATTACCGTCTTTTTGTTATTTAATCTAACAATTTTCAGAGTTTTTGTTTGATGAAAAAGGAAAACAAATTATAAATTGTAAAAATGAAGGAAGATTTGTAAAATAAGAAATCAAGAGATAGAAATGTGTTTGAATGTAAATCCCTCAGAATGTTTTTGTGATTTGACAAGTTAAAAATACAACCGTAAGCCCTTAAGCAAAAACCAACCTCTTTTAATAAAATCTCATGTCTTGTGGACCGTAGAAATTCCCAATTTAAGTTAAACCCTTTCTCAAGCGAAAAACTTCTAATCTCAAGTTGATTAACTGAAATCTCTTTCTAGTTAAAACCCCAAGACAAAGATTATAACGATTTGTGAATTCCCATATTAGGTTTGACCCTAATCCGGAAGATTTATGTCGTCTATATCTAGGATTGCATGCAACTCTTTTCACTTATATAGGTTCTATTTCACCATGAATCTCTCGATTTCCGGATGAAAAATAAACTTCAAATCAATATTGCGCATATATCAATTTGAATGAACGAAGAATAATATAAGTGAATCACACAAAATATGAAGATTTTATTAAAAACATACACACCTTAATCACAAATCCATTCTAGAGTTCATTACATTCAAACACTAGGAGTTTAGCTACACATGATTTTGACCAAAGAATAAATTACACAAGAAGATTTAAGTATTGTAGACATAGTGTACTTATCTTTCTCAAAATCTCAATTGACTTCTTTCTTGATTGATGATGTTGCTCCAAGCCTTCTTTCTCCAATATTGCCCCAAGCTTTCTCCTCCAAGACCCCTTGATCCCAATTCTACTTAATGAAATGAATACAATGAATATTTCTGAGTATCTAATGAATTTCTCTCCCAATTTCAACCCTTGGCTTTTATAGGCAACCAATACATTGATAGTACTCTCTTTTATTAAACAATCACCCCATTTTCCTTGTTGGTTGGTGAATTCTTGTATTCAAGTGATGAGGAGGGGACATGGAGACATGTTTCAGCAAAATAGGGTGTTAAAAGTGTACAAAAGTGGCCAAAATGGGTTGGTTGGTGAGTTTTCCCCAAATTCCGCAAAGAAAAGTTGCAAAAAGAGGTCCGGACACGCCGTGTCGCCCGAATCGGCCGTCCGTGCTGTTTTATCACACAGGAAGCGCGGGGAGACATGGCCGTGCTTCCCAACACGGCGGCCGTGTCTCTCGACACGGCCAGTGTTGGGAACACGGCCTGGCCGTGTCGGAGAGGCTGTTTTGTGCGAAAAATCGAGTTTTTAGCTCCCGAACACGGCCGTGTTGCCCGACACCCCGCCCGTGTTGGACCAAAAAGGCCCCGAAATGACGCGTTTGACTTGGAATTTCGAGCGTTTTTGCATCCTTAAACTCCCGGTATGTTTTGACATGAATCCATGGTCCGAAATTCACCAAAATTAGCCCGAATGGTCAATCTACATCAATAAAAGCACCTCGGAGTAATATGAACTATGTACAATCAAAAATTTACAAAACTAACAATAAAATAACTCGAATTCTACTCAAATATACACATAAAACATGCATAAAAAGACCCTTATCAAACCACCTCCAACTTTGAACTTTGCTTGTCCTCAAGCAAAACATTATATCAAAAAGAGGGATTCAATAAATCACAACATACAAAGATGATTGTTTTTCAACATATTGAACATAAGCGATCAAGTTCTTGGCCTTCTCAACCTGAATTAACCATTAAGTAAAAACATAGTTTTGTAAAGCGATCGATTGTCAAAAAGATCAGTAATATCGGGCATTATTCAGACTTGAAATCATCACTCCACAAAATCGATAGTTATGAACAACTTCAATTCAATAACGCCATGAAAATACAAGAATTCAATAGATCATTGTAGTTAGCCTATTAGTCATATAATCAAGCTTCTTGAACTTTATTGGAATGAGAAGTCAAGGAGTATTCATTCTCCTTTTTTTTTTTTTTTTCTCTTTTTTTTTTTTTTTTTGGGACCTTTCGAGACATGCTTCCACTAGGTTTATATTTTGAATTTCTGTTCAAACACTCCTAGGGTGGTTTCCCATACTCATATTCGTGTCGCCGTTTTACGTAAAAGACAAACATGGGGCTCATGAATGCTCCTAGTTACTAAGCAACAACAAAAGAGGAGTATAACCTCGTATTGGTCCTTTTTTATTTTTTATTTTTTTTCATTTTTCTCTTTCTTTTTTTTTTTATTCGCAAGCTTGGTTTAACAACTCGTTAACCACTACTAAATCACGAGTTCTCGAGGCGTTCATAGCGCTAGGTATCGTCGTATATGCCTTAACACATCAAGTATTTATGGTGTTAGAAATCTCATCAAAATTTTACCTGCATCCACGTCAATCTATCCTAGACAATCAATTGCTTCACCTTGAAAACACAAATTAACAAGTTAATGTAGGTATAATTGGGCCAAGTTATTGACTAGCAACATTCAATTTGTTAAAAATAAAAATAAGAAACACATTTCTCACAAACAAGCATACAAGCATTCCGAAAATGTTATTGTACCCACCTCCAACTTTTAAAATTTACATTGTCCTCAATGTGAAACAAAGAAATGGACAAACACACACCAAACACTCAAAAAGCAAAGAAATTAGAATGATATAAAAGAGGTGGAAAAAGAAAAATACGACCTTACTACAATAGTGGAATCGGTGTTGGGCGATCATTGGGTTGTTTTGGCACGGGACCTTCAACTCGCATCTTCATACCTAATCAAAGTTAAGCAACACACAACTCGAATACCGTGAAATCTCAAATATTCTCAATTAGGACAACCAAGAAGATGTTCAAGAGTTTTTTTTTTTTATATTTGAAAATAACTCTAAGGACTTGTGATTATTTTGAAAGAAAATAAAATAAAAAAAAAAAAAATGAAAACAATTGCACACAAACATCGGGTTGCCTCCGGGTAGCGCTTCTTTAACGTCGTATAGCTAGACCATTTCACCTAAATGTGAAGATTTAATCGGGCGGAGCCTTGAACTTATGAAAAATTTATCTCTTTGAACAACATCGCCACTCGACGATTTTCGAACAATTGACCTTCATGGTCCTATTTTTCTCGCATGTTATTCTCAAAATGGGATTCATCAGTGGAAACTTTTGCACATTGAACATCACATACTTTCAAGGATTTATTAGAAGACATATCAAGCAAAGAATCATTTATCCTTGTCTCATCAAGTTTATAGGAAAACAAGTATCATTTATAGGATTTCTCAAAGGAATTTTAAAGATAACTTGTTCACCCCCTACTCTCAAAGTAAGCTTTCCATCATGCACATCAATGAGAGATTTAGTAGTAGCCAAAAAGGGACGCCCTAGAATTAAGGGAACTTTATATCATCATGCATGTCAAGAATAATAAAATCAATCGGGAATATGAATTTATCAATCTTAACTAGCACATCTTTAACAATACCTCAGGATGTTTAATCGATTTATCGGCTAATTGAATGTCCATCCTAATTGGTTTAAGTTCACTTAATTCCGCATGCTTGAATGTTTCATAAGACATCACGTTGATACTAGCTCCCAAGTCGGCTAGTGCCCTATCAACAGTAAACCATCAATTGTGCAAGGGATAATAAAGCTTCCCGGATCATTAAATTTTCGTGGTAGTTCATTGGAAGGACATTTATCATTCAATCGCACATTTGATAATTTGTTAAGCTTATTTTCACTAGGAATGATGTCATTAAGATCCCTAACATGCTTTGAATGAAGGTCAACAAATGGAATGTTGGCATGTAATTGTTTGAAAAGAATCAAGGTACGCACCAAATTTTTCCTCCCTTCTATCTTCTTCGGTTAGACTCGGTAAGGGATCTTGGGCTTGTATTTTGCAATCTCTTTTTCATGAGCTTTTCTTTGGGCATGTCATCCTCCACGATTTCGCATGGCGGCATTGGTATAATCATGCTCATGTGGAAAAGCGATGGTGATTGCCTTTACGTGCTCCCTGGGTTTGGCTCGGTAGATTACCCGCAAACTACCTTGTGGCCTTTCGGAAATCATCTTTGCAATCGCCTATTTGATTTTCCAGATTATGGATAGATGCCTTTTGATTTCTCAAGGATGTTTCCACCGCTTTGGAATCGGGTATCTGTTGATTGCACAAACTTTGTTATAAGATCTTCCAAGTTAGCTTACATTGATTTGGGCCGATATCAGGGAGACGTGTGTAGATCAAGATTGGGATTAGGTCGTGGTTGGCCTTGGTTTCCCCAACCGAAATTAGGATGTTGTCTCCACCCAAGATTATATGTGTTCTTTGTAAGGATTACTTGGGTAATTTCGCCTTGATTCCCAGCGTAATTAGCCTGTTCACTTGAGGTATGTGTGTGAGCGATCGATGATTATGCAATCCTCCACAAGTTTCACAAGATAAAACATGCGGTGGTGGTGGTTTAGGAGCCGCTAGATCGTCGATCTTTTGGGTCAAAGCTTCGACATGTGCAACTAGTGTAACCATTTGCATCCGCATTATAAACACCACTTGTTCAGGTTTACCTCGTGCACGGATTGCCATTGATAGCCATTCATGGCCATTCCCTCTATCAGATCTTGGCGCTTTTCCACGGTGTTTTATTGTTCAAAGTTCCCCCCCCGCCGCATCAATCATTTGCCTTGTTGACGAGTAGCCCATTGTAAAATGTTTGGACTTGCATCCAAATAGGAAGACCATGATGTGGGCATTTCATAACAATTCTTTGAATCTCTCCCAGTGTTGTCGTACAAGGTCTCGTCATCTTCTTGAGTGAATGAAGAGATTTCATTCCTCAATCGTGCGATTTTGGCTGGTGGAAAATATTTCAAAAGGAACTTTTCGCCATGATGTTCCACGTTGTAATCGTTCCTTTGGCAAAGTATTTAGCCATTCTTTAGCCCGCCCCAAGAGTAAATGGGAATAGGCGTAAACGGATGGCATCATCGAGACCCCATTGATTTTGAATGTATCACAAATTTCGAGGAAATTTGCGATATGATTATTCGGATCTTCGTCTGGTAGGCCGTCGAATTGAACGAATTGTTGCACCATTTGAATGACATTTAATTTGATTTCAAAATTATTGGCGCAGCAATGGGCCTTACGATGCTAGATGACGTGTCGTCCATGGATGGTTTGGCATAGTCATACATAGTTCTTTGTTCATCCTCCATGACGAAATCTTTACTTTCGTTAGTATCCTCTTCGTGGTCCCGTGTTAGTACATTCCTCTCCGTGATGCTACCGGCAGGCGGTGTCACGCTTCCAAATTCGGGCGACGGGTAGGCATACACTGCGGTAAACAAAGAGGATAAGTATAAACCAAGACTTACAAAGATAGATAAAAAGAAAGATAATGGTAAAAATAAAAAATAAAACAAATGATTAAATTAACAAAAATAAAGCGTTCTTAATATTACAATCCCCAACGCGCTTGAAAAAAACTTGATGGCTCAAAAGCTACCTTTAAAACCGTAGGCAAGTGCACCTACATTTTATAGTATAGATTATTGAGTACCGAAAGTGTCATTCCCACGAGGATTGTAAGTACTAATAATTACCGTCTTTTTGTTATTTAATCTAACACTTTTCAGAGTTTTTGTTTGATGAAAAGGAAAACAAATTATAAATTGTAAAAATGAAGGAAGATTTGTAAAATAAGAAATCAAGAGATAGAAATGTGTTTGAATGTAAATCCCTCTAGAATGTTTTTGTGATTTAACAAGTTAAAAATACAACCGTAAGCCCTTAAGCAAAAACCAACCTCTTTAATAAAATCTCATGTCTTGTGGACCGTAGAAATTCCCAATTTAAGTTAAACCCTTCCTCAAGGCGAAAAACTTCTAATCTCAAGTTGATTAACTGAAATCTCTTTCTAGTTAAAACCCCAAGACAAACATTATAACGATTTGTGAATTCCCATATTAGGTTTGACCCTAATCCGGAAGATTTATGTCGTCTATATCTAGGATTGCATGCAACTCTTTTCACTTATATAGTTCTATTTCACCATGAATCTCTCGATTTCCGGATGAAAAATAAACTTCAAATCAATATTGCGCATATATCAATTTGAATGAACGAAGAATAATATAAGTGAATCACACAAAATATGAAGATTTTATTAAAAACATACACACCTTAATCACAAATCCATTCTAGAGTTCATTACATTCAAACACTAGGAGTTTAGCTACACATGATTTTGACCAAAGAATAAATTACACAAGAAGATTTAAGTATTGTAGACATAGTGTACTTATCTTTCTCAAAATCTCAATTGACTTCTTTCTTGATTGATGATGTTGCTCCAAGCCTTCTTCTCCAATATTGCCCCAAGCTTTCTCCTCCAAGACCCCTTGATCCCAATTCTACTTAATGAAATGAATACAATGAATATTTCGAGTATCTAATGAATTTCTCTCCCAATTTCAACCCTTGGCTTTTATAGGCAACCAATACATTGATAGTACTCTCTTTTATTAAACAATCACCCCATTTTCCTTGTTGGTTGGTGAATTCTTGTATTCAAGTGATGAGGAGGGGACATGGAGACATGTTTCAGCAAAATAGGGTGTTAAAAGTGTACAAAAGTGGCCAAAATGGGTTGGTTGGTGAGTTTTCCCCAAATTCCGCAAAGAAAAGTTGCAAAAAGAGGTCCCGGACACGCCGTGTCGCCCGTAGCGGGGGCCGGCCTTTGTTTTTATCACACACGAGGAAGCAAGCGGGGAGACATGGCGTGCTTCCCAACACGGCCAAAGCCGTGTCTCCGGACACGGCCGTGTTGGGAACACGGCCTGGCCGTGTCGGGAGGCTGTTTTGTGCGAAAAAATCGAGTTTTTAGCTCCCGGAACACGGCCGTGTTGCCCGACACCCCTGCCCGTGTTGGACCAAAAAGGCCCGAAATGACGCGCGTTTGACTTGGAATTTCGAGCGTTTTTGCATCCTTAAACTCCCGGTATGTTTTGACATGAATCCATGGTCCGAAATTCACCAAAATTAGCCCCGAATGGTCAATCTACATCAATAAAAGCACTCGGAGTAATATGAACTATGTACAATCAAAAATTTACAAAACTAACAATAAAATAACTCGAATTCTACTCAAATATACACATAAAACATGCATAAAAAGACCCTTATCAAACCACTCCAACTTTGAACTTTGCTTGTCCTCAAGCAAAACATTATATCAAAAAGAGGGATTCAATAAATCACAACATACAAAGATGATTGTTTTTTCAACATATTGAACATAAGCGAGTCAAGTTCTTGGCCTTCTCAACCTGAATTAACCATTAAGTAAAAACATAGTTTTGTAAAGCGATCATTGTCAAAAAGATCAGTAATATCGGGGGCATTATTGGGACTTGAAATCATCACTCCACAAATCGATAGTTATGAACAACTTCAATTCAATAACGCCATGAAAATACAAGAATTCAATAGATCATTGTAGTTAGCCTATTAGTCATATAATCAAGCTTCTTGAACTTTATTGGAATGAGAAGTCAAGGAGTATTCATTCTCCTTTTTTTTTTTTGTTCTCTTTTTTTTTTTTTTTTGGGACCTTTCGAGACATGCTTCCACTAGGTTTATATTTTGAATTTCTGTTCAAACACTCCTAGGGTGGTTTCCCATACTCATATTCATGTCGCCGTTTTACGTAAAAGACAAACATGGGGCTCATGAATGCTCCTAGTTACTAAGCAACAACAAATAGAGGAGTATAACCTCGTATTGGTCCTTTTTTATTTTTTATTTTTTTCATTTTTCTTTCTTTTTTTT
This sequence comes from Rehmannia glutinosa, assembly GCA_016081115.2. Taxonomy (NCBI): domain Eukaryota; kingdom Viridiplantae; phylum Streptophyta; class Magnoliopsida; order Lamiales; family Orobanchaceae; genus Rehmannia; species Rehmannia glutinosa. The sequence continues at coordinate 15,283,546 of CM071927.1, forward strand.
TTTTTATTCGCAAGCTTGGTTTAACAACTCGTTAACCACTACTAAATCACGAGTTCTCAGACGTTCATAGCGCTAGGTATCGTCGTATATGCCTTAACACATCAAGTATTTATGGTGTTAGAAATCTCATCAAAATTTTGCCTGCATCCACGTCAATCTATCCTAGACAATCAATTGCTTCACCTTGAAAACACAAATTAACAAGTTAATGTAGGTATAATTGGGCCAAGTTATTGACTAGCAACATTCAATTTGTTAAAAATAAAAAATAAGAAACACATTTCTCACAAACAAGCATACAAGCATTCGAAAATGTTATTGTACCCACCTCCAACTTTTAAAATTTACATTGTCCTCAATGTGAAACAAAGAAATGGACAAACACACACCAAACACTCAAAAAGCAAAGAAATTAGAATGATATAAAAGAGGTGGAAAAAGAAAAATACGACCTTACTACAATAGTGGAATCGGTGTTGGGCGATCATTGGGTTGTTTTGCACGGGACCTTCATTTCGCATCTTCATACCTAATCAAAGTTAAGCAACACACAACTCGAATACCGTGAAATCTCAAATATTCTCAATTAGGACAACCAAGAAGATGTTCAAGAGTTTTTTTATATTTGAAAATAACTCTAAGGACTTGTGATTATTTTGAAAGAAAATAAAATAAAAAAATAAAAAAAATGAAAACAATTGCACACAAACATCGGGTTGCCTCCCGGGTAGCGCTTCTTTAACGTCGTATAGCTAGACCATTTCACCTAAATGTGAAGATTTAATCGGGCGGAGCCTTGAACTTATGAAAAAATTTATCTCTTTGAACAACATCGCCACTCGTATCGATTTTCGAACAATTGACCTTCATGGTCCTATTTTTCTGCATGTTATTCTCAAAATGGGATTCATCTGTGGAAACTTTTGCACATTGAACATCACATACTTTCAAGGATTTATTAGAAGACATATCAAGCAAAGAATCATTTATCCTTGTCTCAATCAAGTTTATAGGAAAACAAGTATCATTTATAGGATTTCTCAAAGGAATTTTAAAGATAACTTGTTCACCCCCTACTCTCAAAGTAAGCTTTCCATCATGCACATCAATGAGAGATTTAGCGGTAGCCAAAAAGGGACGCCCTAGAATTAAGGGAACTTTATATCATCATGCATGTCAAGAATAATAAAATCAACTGGGAATATGAATTTATCAATCTTAACTAGCACATCTTTAACAATACCTCTACAGGATGTTTAATCGATTTATCGGCTAATTGAATGTCCATCCTAGTAGGTTTAAGTTCACTTAATTCCGCATGCTTGAATGTTTCATAAGACATCACGTTGATACTAGCTCCCAAGTCGGCTAGTGCCTATCAACAGTAAACCATCAATTGTGCAAGGGATAATAAAGCTTCCTGGATCATTAAATTTTCGTGGTAGTTCATTGGAAGGACATTTATCATTCAATCGCACATTTGATAATTTGTTAAGCTTATTTTCACTAGGAATGATGTCATTAAGATCCCTAACATGCTTTGAATGAAGGTCAACAAATGGAATATTGGCATTTAATTGTTTGAAAGAATCAAGCACGTACCAAATTTTTCCTCCCTTCTATCTTCTTCGGTTAGACTCCGGTAAAGGGATCTTGGGCTTGTATTTTGCAATCTCTTTTTCATGAGCTTTTCTTTGGGCATGTCATCCTCCACGTATTTACGCATGGCGACATTGGTATAATCATGCTCATGTGGAAAAGCGATGGTGATTGCCTTTACGTGCTCCCCAGGTTTGGCTCGATATTACCCGGCAAACTACCTTGCGGCCTTCGGAAATCATCTTCGCAATCCGCCTATTTGATTTTCCGGATTATGGATAGATGCCTCTTGATTTCTCAAGGATATTTCCACCGCCCGGAATCGGGTATCTGTTGATTGCACAAACTTTGTTATAAGATCTTCCAAGTTAGGCTTACATTGATTTGGTGATATCAGGAGACGTGTGTAGATCAAGATTGGGATTAGGTCGTGGTTGGCCTTGGTTTCCCCAACCGAAATTAGGATGTTGTCTCCTTTGATATTATATGTGTTCTTTGTAAGGATTACTTGGGTAATTCTCGCCTTGATTCCCAGCGTAATTAGCATTCTCACTTGAGGTATTGTGTGTGGGCGATCCGATGATTATGCAATCCTCCACAAGTTTCACAAGATAAAACATGCGGTGGTGGTGGTTTAGGAGCCGCTAGATCGTCGATCTTTTGGGTCAAAGCTTCGACATGTGCAACTAGTGTAACCACCGCATCCGCATTATAAACACCCACTGCTCATTAGGTTTACCCAAATGCGGATTGCCATTGATAGCCATTCATGGCCATTCCTCTATTAGATCTTGGGCGCTTACGGTGTTTTATTGTTCAAAGTTCCCAGTACCGCCGCATCAATCATTTGCCTTGTTGTGAGAGTAGCCCATTGTAAAATGTTTGGACTTGCATCCAAATAGGAAGACCATGATGTGGGCATTTCCGCAACAATTCTTTGAATCTCTCCCAAGTGTCGTACAAGGTCTCGTCATCTTCTTGAGTGAATGAAGAGATTTCATTCCTCAATCGTGCGATTTTAGCTGGTGGAAAGTATTTCAAAAGGAACTTTTCGGCCATGATGTTCCACGTTGTAATCGTTCCTTTGGCAAAGTATTTAGCCATTGTTTAGCCCGCCCCAGAAGAGTAAATGGGAATAGGCGTAAACGGATGGCATCATCGAGAGACCCCATTGATTTTGAATATATCACAAATTTCGAGGAAATTTGCGATATGATTATTCGGATCTTCGCCGGTAGTCGTCGAATTGAGCGAATTGTTGCACCATTTGAATGACATTCGGTTTGATTTCAAAATTATTGGCGGCAATGCCGGGCCTTACGATGCTAGATGACGTGTCGTCCATGGATGGTTTGGCATAGTCATACATAGTTCTTTGTTCATCCTCCATGACGAAATCTTTACTTTCGTTAGTATCCTCTTCGTGGTCCGTGTTAGTACATTTCTCTCGTGATGCTACGGCGGTGTCACGCCCAAATTCGGCGACGGATAGTATACACTGCGGTAAACAAAGAGGATAAGTATAAACCAAGACTTACAAAGATAGATAAAAAGAAAGATAATGGTAAAAATAAAAAATAAAACAAATGATTAAATTAACAAAAATAAAGCGTTCTTAATATTATAATCCCCAAGAACGGCGCGCCAAAAACTTGATGGCTCAAAAGCTACCTTTAAAACCGTAGGCAAGTGCACCTATCATTTTATAGTATAGATTATTGAGTACCGAGTGTCATTCCCACGAGGATTGTAAGTACTAATAATTACCGTCTTTTTGTTATTTAATCTAACAATTTTCAGAGTTTTTGTTTGATGAAAAAGGAAAACAAATTATAAATTGTAAAAATGAAGGAAGATTTGTAAAATAAGAAATCAAGAGATAGAAATGTGTTTGAATGTAAATCCTCTAGAATGTTTTTGTGATTTGACAAGTTAAAAATACAACCGTAAGCCCTTAAGCAAAAACCAACCTCTTTTAATAAAATCTCATGTCTTGTGGACCGTAGAAATTCCCAATTTAAGTTAAACCCTTTCTCAAGGCGAAAAACTTCTAATCTCAAGTTGATTAATGAAATCTCTTTCTAGTTAAAACCCCAAGACAAAGATTATAACGATTTGTGAATTCCCATATTAGGTTTGACCCTAATCCGAGGAAGATTTATGTCGTCTATATCTAGGATTGCATGCAACTCTTTTCACTTATATAGGTTCTATTTCACCATGAATCTCTCGATTTCCTGGGATGAAAAATAAACTTCAAATCAATATTGCGCATATATCAATTTGAATGAACGAAGAATAATATAAGTGAATCACACAAAATATGAAGATTTTATTAAAAACATACACACCTTAATCACAAATCCATTCTAGAGTTCATTACATTCAAACACTAGGAGTTTAGCTACACATGATTTTGACCAAAGAATAAATTACACAAGAAGATTTAAGTATTGTAGACATAGTGTACTTATCTTTCTCAAAATCTCAATTGACTTCTTTCTTGATTGATGATGTTGCTCCAAGCCTTCTTCTCCAATATTGCCCCAACTTTCTCCTCCAAGACCCCTTGATCCCAATTCTACTTAATGAAATGAATACAATGAATATTTCCGAGTATCTAATGAATTTCTCTCCCAATTTCAACCCTTGGCTTTTATAGCAACCAATACATTGATAGTACTCTCTTTTATTAAACAATCACCCCATTTTCCTTGTTGGTTGGTGAATTCTTGTATTCAAGTGATGAGGAGGGGACATGGAGACATGTTTCAGCAAAATAGGGTGTTAAAAGTGTACAAAAGTGGCCAAAATGGGTTGGTTGGTGAGTTTTCCCAAATTCCGCAAAGAAAAGTTGCAAAAAGAGGTCCGGACACGCCCGTGTCGCCCGTAAGCGGTCGGGCCGTCTTTTTTATCACACAGGAAGCGAGGAGACATGGCGTGCTTCCCAACACGGCGCCAAAGCCGTGTGTCTTCGACACTGGCCGTGTTGGGAACACGGCCTGGCCGTGTCGGGAGGTGTTTTGTGCGAAAAATCGAGTTTTTAGCTCCGCGTGAACACGGCCGTGTTGCCCGACACCCCGCCCGTGTTGGACCAAAAAGGCCCCGAAATGACGCGTTTGACTTGGAATTTCGAGCGTTTTTGCATCCTTAAACTCCCGGTATGTTTTGACATGAATCCATGGTCCGAAATTCACCAAAATTAGCCCCGAATGGTCAATCTACATCAATAAAAGCACCTCGGAGTAATATGAACTATGTACAATCAAAAATTTACAAAACTAACAATAAAATAACTCGAATTCTACTCAAATATACACATAAAACATGCATAAAAAGACCCTTATCAACGCATTTTGTATGAGATTAGACGAAGTTGGATACCGACTTATTTTACAAATGTGCCAATGAGTGGTTTGCTCAAAACTACCTCACGGTCGAGAGCACCAATATAAATTGGTTTGGGAATTACACAAATCCTGGTTCGAACTTGGTTGAATTTTTCATGCACTTTGAAAGTGCAATAGAGTCACAACGCCATACAATAGATAAATTGGACCACATCGCCAAACATCATTCCCACAAAGGTGAAGACAAAATCGACCATTGAGAAGCATGCATGTTCGGTGTACACACATCCGTATTTACCGATGTTAGCACAGAAATTGAATCACTGCTATGAGTGCACGATTACAGAGATAATCGACGATGCAAACAAGTGTTCCTACATAATTAGAGACAAAACAAGTCGACTTTTTGATGTCGTAAATTATAAGACGGAGACAATGATAAATTGCGGTACATGTAAAATGTTGAACAGAGGGGCCGTTTGTGTTGTCATGTTTTCGTAATACTAAAATTTGTCGGGAAATACCAATGAAATTTTTAGCTCGACGATGGATGAAGACTCCCTCAATAACACAATACACAAGATCGGCGGTTATCAATTTGCGGGGGCGATGAAGCCGCAATCACACTAAACAACCTTTGGTCCGACTTCCACATCTCGCATTGGTCTAAAGACAAGGAATGTTGAAAAATTATCAAATTTATCACGACTTGTGTCCGAAGAAAAGCGAAATTGTTAAAGGATGGGCAACATGTACGATCTTTTGGAACCAAGAAGTCAAGACTCGAGACTATTGTGGGTCAACCTCACGGAACTTGATATTTACGTGTTACCACCAAAACAAGCAAAAAACAAAAAAGCGATGTCGAGAAGTAGAATTGAGCCAAAGAGAGAAAGCCATTAAAGCAAGTACAAAGTTCAAAAGAAAATGTGGAACATGTGGTGAGATCGAACGCATAATGTACCGAACGTGTCCAAAACGCGACGACACGCCCTAGTGCAATGTTTCTATTTTTGCAAAAAAAAACAATTCTGTCACTTTATTTGGTATGAAAACTTTTTTTTGGATACATTGAGTGATTTGTTGATTTATCTTTAAAGTTATTTTTTTCTCACAGACATTTATTGCATATACAATAACATTCATCTAAATATGCAAGTAAAAACACTAAGCAAACAGAATTGTTTTACTTAAGTAAACAATCGCATCAGATATCGCAATAAGTACCTTAATATTTATACAAAATACCATAATCTCCTTATCCAACATATAATACAATTCAACTACTATAAAATAGACGATGCACTACATTAAATATATAATTCTATGTATCTATTTATACAAGTACAAAACAACGAAAAACAATTCAATCGAACTAAAATCGGAAAACCACCCATTTAACTAAGTATACAAATCCACCGTACAAAATAAGCAATTCAAGATAACTAATTAAACATATATATTAATCTACTTATACAACGATTAATACATTCAATTAATAAAAATAAACAAATGCTACACATTACATATGCAATCCGATATGTCTATTTATACATGTCACTGAACTATACAAATCCACCGAACTAGAAACGGTTAATAGCCCATACCATCCAACCAAACAATTCAACCACATAAAAATACAAATCCTCTTAACTAATCAAGCAATTATATTAAACGATTTATACAACAAAATATACAACACAAAGTAATCAGTAAGCAAATGAAACATATTAAATATACAATTAGTACAACTATCTATACAAAGTTTCGCATCCGGTATTAACAACACCATACAAGATAAAAAAATGAGATGACACAAACACAATAAGCAAAACAACTTAATAAATTGTACCAAAGTTTGAATTACCAACATTCTAAAACAAAAGCAGGATCAATGTCATTTAAAACAACCAAAACATAACAAACCCAATGTCATTCCAAAACAAAACAGATCCAACACCATTTAAAGCAACCACTATTAGTTACCGGATATTAACAACAAAAAAAAAACTAGAGTATTCCACCATTTACATATATAACCAACTTCTACATCAAGCCACAAACCCAATGTTTCTTGCACTTGGCCAAATTTTTCCCCTTAACTCGTTCATGTCGTCTAAGAAAATAGCGCGACGTCACTTGGAACGGAAGGTACACATGAGATTTGCAACGCCTTACGTGAACCAGGTGTCGACCCTCATACCTCCTCCACCCATATACGTTTCCATATGCCGCATTGCAAATATTCGCATGATCGACCTTGTTTCGTGCATCTCTCCACGGCATTGAAATTCGGTTGGAGTGAGTCGCCCAATCTCTTGACCCATCGCACGCAACCTTTGCTTGTCATGTCTCGAGAAAAGGCGCGAACCCGCCACAATAGATACAAACAATTAAAAAAATCATATGAAGAAAAATGATGTATCAAAGCAACGTAAATATATACATATCAAAAATACATGTTCATACTCACCAATTTAGCGGGCACATCTTCGTATTTGTCCAACTTGGTTCCACCAATGAGAAGAATTATCCAAAATCAGATACTCTTTCTCTTCATATCAAACACAACAACAAACAGTGTTCGCTCTTGCATATTGGAAAGAAAAACTGGAAAAATGTAAGAAAATATTAGTTAAGTTTGAAAATAAATGTTGAAAATCGAAAATGAATATATAAAATAAATACCATATCAAACGCCCGCAACTTTGTTGGATTAACATCACCAAACTCATCATCTAGACTTTGAGAAAATAGAGCCAAATTTTTATTATCATCATCCAGCTCAGACGGTGAAACAACGGAATACATCTACATGCAAATATAAAACAAAATATAAATAAAGAATGATGAAAATGTACAAAAACAATACACTAAATATACAATAAAGGAATGCTAAGTATACAATAAAAAAGATTATTATGCGGACTCATTTGGCAAAGTACACATTATACATAAACAAATCAAATATAGTAACTACACACATCCTCCGAACTACATAAACAACTCCAATACGAAGAACTATACACATCAAAAATACTAAATATACATGTATACTAACTACATAAACAACTCGATATACTAACTATACACCTCGGGATTAAGTAAACAACTCTAGTGTACTAACTATACATGTATATGTACAAAACAATGACAAAGATGACAACATTAAAAGTAAACATGTGCATCTAACTAACTATACAATTATATATTGATAAACATACATAAACATTAAAACATTACAGAGTAACACAAAAACAGATTAAATGAGTTAACCTTCCTAATTGTACAAATTCACTAAATATTACTAAGTATGCATAATCATTTCACAATAGATATAAAATAAGAGTGAGCTAATTATACATATACAATCCACTGGATTTGAAAATAAACAGATTAATCTGACTAACTTGTATGATCGATTCTCATCTCTTGAACTAAATAAACAAATCAACATAAGAAATTATACAATTCTGCGGACTAACTATACAAACATACATTTACATGCACTTGCATGCAATTAATTCCCTACTATGCATTCCAAACATGCCCTTACATTTATTTTTCGAATACATGCCGAATAGAAAAAAAGAGTACAATAGAATATGTCGTAGCAAAAAATCGAAATGGCGAACCCTTGCTCTGACAGGACTCTTTGGCATTAACAATCTTCGTCCACACATCGATCGGGGAGACACTCAAGTAACTTCCGGACGCATAGTCACAAAGTCTTCCCTTGTAATAGTCATATGACCGATTTTAAAAATTGCCTCATCTCTCGCAAAAAGAGAAATACATAAAAATAAATTTAAAATTCATTAATTACACTAAATTTTATAGTATACTTGACCATAAAAAAATTAAATTACTTTTAAACAGGGTTCTCAAACAACCATTTAACAATCATGTTCTGCTTTGCTCATTCAACCTAGACATTACATCGACCTATCGCTAAACAAACGGGGGCGTCAATGATATCGAGTCTTCTTTTTTGACGAGGTTCGTTTGGCGATAAACATTGACTTCTCACTGTTCTTCTTCACCCCCTCCTTCTCGGCACGGTACCGCACCCTTCCCACCGTCAACAATCGTGAGCCTCTTCCCGATGATAAAAAAAAATATAAACACATAAGTCCAGCAAAAAAATAAATAATTATGCAAAACAAATAATGCAAATTACCTGCTCATCATCTTCCTTTTCCTCCTCATCGTCTTCCTTTTCCTCCTCATCGTCTTCCTTTTCCTCCTCTTCCTGCGCATACAGACGTGATGTCCCAAGCACGACATCCCATTTAGCATTGTTTTGTTCTTGGGTTAAACCAAGACTAAAACTAGGCTGTCGACTTTCCATTTCTCAAACTCATCCCGCTTGCAAATGGCGCTTCCATCTTCTCAAGCAATCTTTATGTTGTCGGGATTGCTCCAAAATGCCTCTCCACGAGTCTCGCTTCAACTAAATCCTCTCCCGTGTTCTCTCTACTTGAACAGGACTTGTGGCATATAAGATTCGAGCAACAACCCCATTTCGAGAAAATTCGGGGACCTCCACCACATCGAAGGTGCATCCCGAATTAACGAAATAATTTCTACCACATCCGAAGCAAGACACGCAATCCTTGACTTAATATTCCCAATATAATCCTTTGAGAGAGAATACAACATAAAAACAAACATATAAAATATCTGAAAAACAAATTTAAAGTCAATATAAAATGAACTATGCAACAAATGCTACAAACTAAACTATGTATGCTTATGAACAATCATACAACCTTTATAAACTAAGTATACAATATATGTAGACTAACTATACACAAAACTAAGTATGCAACATATACTACAATATAAACTATGTATGCATTAGACCAAAAATATAATAATGGTAAACTAAGTATACAATATATGTAGACTAATTATACACAAATCTGACCTATGTATGATAACAAAATGCTACACATAAATCTAATTTTTGTAACATAACTATCTATACAACAAAGTTACATTATGTATACACTTATGTTGAGCTACTTATACAACTACAAATAAACTAAGACACCACATACGTCAAGTAATTATACAAAAATATATAAACCATGTATGTAATATGCCAAATATCCAACATATGCATCTTAAGTGTAACACACACACTAACTAAATATACAACATATATTATTTTTAAAGAAACTTTATATCATATCAAGTATACAATATATGTGACTTATGTATACAACAAAAACCAACTAACTATACAACATATGACATTGTATACCGCCTGAATGCGGCCAACGAAGGGGATGAGATATTGTTTCTCTTGACCGATCACCAATCTCTCCAACCGAGGTTGCAATGTAGGCCCTCCCAAATATGGTCCCCGCACATATCCCCGCCCCAAATCCACCATGTTTGAACTCTTTATAAACTCTTTCCTTGAACTTATCCATGGTCCATGAAGCCATAGCGGTAGAGTCCTCGGCACATCCCTCCCAAGCACACACACTCTATCCAAATAAAACACCTACATATATGAACCATTGAATAGGTGACACCACATTAAACTAAAGAACTCGGAAAAGAAAATAAATGGCAAATTACCGTTAGCAACAAAGACAGGGCCGTTGAACTCAATCTTGTTCGTCCCATCCCACCTAACTCTTTTAGATATCGGGGTGTTCAATGTATAATCCCACCAATTAAAGTCCACGATTATTGACACATCGTCAAGGCAATCAAAATAAGTGGGTTGATGTACCCACACTGTAAATTTCAATAAAAACGTTGTCAACAAGCGTCACGAAATGCCTTCGAACCGAGTCCCCCCCGTCTCACGCACTCCATCTTCCTCACTGACCAAATCACCCACAAATCACTCTTTGGAAATTCAGAACATTGTGTTCCACTCATCGTACAACGCACATCTCCCGATTTTTCTTCCTTTCAATAGCCACATCCCGTTAGGAATCCCGATAAGCCTACCCACATCTTCACTCTCAATGTGAACACGCTACCATCGTCAAATACAAGTTCACTACTTAGAGGATTGAAATTTTCAACTAACCAATACGTGAGCTTATTATTGAAATCCTCAAATTTCATGGAAAAGAGACTCCCAAAACCCATCTCATGTCTTTGCATTCTTCGTGCGGGTTTCATAGAAGCAAGAGCATCAACCAAAACCTTCGGTTTCCCCTAACTTGCATGTCGGGATATGAGCGTCAATCCTTCGCCTCTTTTTGGGTTGCTCGTCTCGTAACTATGCTCGCCCTACTATTGACCTCTATTTCTCGCTCTTCACTTGACATTTTACTAGCCACAAAACACCGCATAAAAAAGAACCTGTATCAAGATTTTAAACCTCATTTGTTTATATTCCCACAAAATGTTGTATATTTAACATGATGACTTGTATACTTAGTACACAAGTATGCCTACAAAAAGTCTGTTTACATTAAATTTAATGTTGTATATTTAACACAACATATCAATATATTTATTAAAAAAATGCATAATTGTTATGTGTTTCTTGCTTGGGATACACTAATTTAATGATTCTACTTAATCTGTTTACTTAGCATTACATGTAAGATTAGCAAGAATACACCACAACCCCCGACATACAAAAACACTTAATTCATGTATGAAAAAGTGAATACAATATACTACTTAATGTTGTATAATTAACAAACTATATTGGTATACTTAATAAAAAAATATGCATACTTGTTATAAACTAAAAAATGAATCGACTATGCTTAGATTTATGTCAACACGAGACCTTGTAAATCAACCTTCCCCTCACCCCACCCCCACCAAACCAACAAAAAATGAAATATATAAAGAAGAAGACAATTTTCACCAAACCGAACAAAAATTACACAAAACAAAGAAAGAAAGACAAACCCAAGACGAAAATAAATAGACATGTTTAAGTTAAAAATAAAAAATAAAAATTCTACAAGTATACTTGAAACGTAAACAGAGAGATGACCCATGAATCCGTAAAAAAATCATTAAAAAACAACGAAAATCAGCATAAAACTAAGAAGAAATAACTTTACCCGACGCTCAAATGTGAAGACTTAAAGATACTCGGTGCACACGCAGAGAACGGGCACTACAAATGGCACTTCTCTGCGGTTCTTCTTCGCAAACACAACCGCCTTCCAAAGCAATTTGTTTTGAGCGCTACTGATTTGGAAGTGAGGGATTATTTGGGGAGAAAAAAAAAATGTTGGGGTTTGGGAGTTGCTCGCTCGCGGGAAGAAAGGTGAAGGAAGAAAGAGAGAGGTTAGGGTTTGGGCTTTGGGTTCTGGCTGCAAGACGTGAAGAAAGAGAGAAATTATTTTGGGAAGGAAGAAAGAGATAGTGTTTTTTTCTTGTCAAAAACCGTAGAGTGGAGGGAAGCAAAAGGATCGGAGTTTTGAAAAGATACAAGCGAAAAGTTATGGTCATTTCCCCCTAAAAACGGGAAACCCATAAAGGAAAGATCCTATTTTCCTATTAATTAGCAATTAACTTTATCTCTAAAAAAAAAATTGTAAAATGGTGAAAATACAATCATACCCTTAATGACCCAAAAATAACTAAATAGATATCACCATTAAAAAATTAAATCAATGGTCTATATGCGGTCTTATGGACTAACTGAAGATTTGGTCTCATTTGAACCAATATATATATATATATATATATATATATTTCCTAATTCACAAGCCTCTTTCAATATTTTCACAAATTCTTTCATTAATTAGTTTAATTTATTAAAAATCACATATTATTACAATTTTATTTAATGTAGAAAATGAAGGGGCGAGGATTAGGACTTTTCTTGTTTATTTTTCTACATCGAATATCTGCGATTATTAAGGTAGGGATTTTTATATTATTTGTCTTTATTTAATGTTCCATGATTATACTTCATTGATTGCAATATATGTCAAGAAGCAATAAATTCATATAAGCTAGGGGCCATGAAAAGGGTCCGAGATCAAACGTATCTTCGGGGTGAACCCATGCACGAGAATCGCGATCGAGAGGAAAAAGAGGAAATTAAAGAATTTATTGTTGTAATTATGTGAATGCTTTTCATGTTATATTAAATATTGTGAGATATATCCCCCGAGCGAGATAAAGCTCACCCCTATTATTATCATGACTTTCATGTTGAGGAATCCAACTAAAGATATGATGTTGTGGATGGTGGAATAAATCATGCTATATTTTAAATAATTATGATCAGACTAAATTTTAGATTTATGTCTTTAATTTTCCGGTTTATACTTGGAACAATTGTTGGATATTTGAATTTGGAAGATGTAATATTGTTATTATTACTACTACTACTACTACTACTACTACTACTACTATTATTATTATTATTATTATTATTATTATTATTATTATTATTATATTTTTTTCTTAAGAATTAAAAATTCTCAATCAATTTTTTTGATAACTATTGGTATTACTTTAATTTATAAATTTGTGTTTTCTTAATAATATTTTTAGAGTACTTTAATTTCATAAAATGGGGTCGTTACAAGTGGTATCAGAGCAGGTCTATGTTTATGTAGACTTGTTTAAAAAAATGTATTTCAAATATTTTAAAAAGAAAATAGTCTAGTGATATCCACATTCGTCATATCTCGTCGGATTTCTCAAAGTATGCAATTTATTATGTCATGCTATTCAAAATGTCATATTATATTATCATATTTTATAATTACATTTTATGAATTCAAGTCGTCATTTTTGAAAGTATTATTGCATTTGTACTTTCCATATCAAACAAAGAACTCCTCGTGTAAAAAAAAATATTTTTTTTCCGAAAATTTATTGAGTTAACGAATTTCGGGGACGAAATTTTATTAAGAGGGAAAATATATAATATCCCAATTTTTAAAAAAAAAAACAATAATTAGAACACTTAAATATTAATATTATTGTTACCTTTTTTAGACTAATAATTATCAATAATATTATGTGTATCATTTCTTAATAAAATTATATATGTTATATTTATTATGTTTTTATTCTTTATTATGATAATTATCAATATTATAATCAGTATTTCACTTAGAGGTTTATTTAGGGGTTATTTAGCCTTTTAGGGGATAAATTAGGGGTTACTTATTTTAGGGGTTAAATTTAAGTTTAGGGGTAAGATCACTTAGTATATATATGTTTATAACTTCATACACAACTTTTACACCAAATCTCAAATAATTATAAGGTAGTTATATTTTCTACTTATTATTCATGTTTTCTCTCTCTCTCTCTCTCTCTATATATATATATATATATATATATATATATACATATATATATATATATAGAATTCATAATTCACAAGCCTCTTTCAATATTTTCACAAATTCTTTCATTAATTAGTTTAATTTATTAAAATCACATATTAATTACAATTTTATTTAATGTAGAAAACGAAGGGTCGAGGATTAGGACTTTTCTTTGTTCATTTTTCTACATCGAATATCTGCGATTATTAAGGTAGGGATTTTTATATTATTTGTCTTTATTTAATGTTCCATGATTATACTTCATTGATTGCAATATATGTCAAGAGGAAATAAATTCATATAAGCTAGGAGCCATGAAAAGGGTCCGAGATCAAACGTATCTTTGAGGTGAACCCGCAATGCTATATGCAGAATGGCGGCGTCAGGAGGAAAAAGAGGAAATTAAAGAATTTATTGTTGTAATTATGTGAATGCTTTTAATGTTATATTAAATATTGTGAGATATATCCCTCTTGGCGAGATGAAGCTCGCCCTATTATTATCATGACTTTCGAGGTTGAGGAATCCTTGAAGATATGATATTGTGGATGGTGGAATGAATCATGCTATATTTTAAATAATTATGATCATACTAAATTTTAGATTTATGTCTTTAATTTTCGGTTTATGCTTGGAGCAATTGTTGGATATTTTAATTTGGAAGATGTAATATTACTACTACTACTACTACTACTACTACTACTACTACTACTACTACTACTACTACTACTACTACTACTACTACTACTACTACTACTACTACTACTACTACTACTACTATTATTATTATATTTTTTTTTTCTTAAGAATTAAAAATTCTCAATCAATTTTTTTTTATAATTATTGGGATTACTTTAATTTATAAATTTGTGTTTTCTTAATAATATTTTTAGAGTACTTTAATTTCATAAATTGCGTCGTTACACATTGCTATGAAGAATTGAGTTGGATATTTTGGGTGTGATTGGTTGATCTTTTCGTGCCTTTCTATTTTTCGAGAGATAGTGTGAAAAATATATTTGAAAATGAGAATGAATTTTGTGAGTGTGATTTGATACACGATAAAAAATATGATATGATAATTGATTAAATGATTTGTTTTTAATAAAATAGTGATTGTGTGTGATTGACGATTGGGGAAAATAAGAGAGTATTGTGAATAGTATATTTTGTTATACCATTGTATCATGATGATAGTTGACGCATTTTTTTTGTTTTGAAAATATAATTAGATGTGGTTGATGGTTGAAAAATAAAAATGAGTAAAATCAGAAATGTGGCTGGTGTATTTTTGAATATCTTAACAAGCAATCGCATATTGTGGCAAAAAAAAAAAAAACCTTATCTGAGAAAATTAATTTTACAACCAAGCACAACCTTAACTTGTTAAATCTGAATTTGAAGGATTCGTCACAACATTAAAGAGTTCGTAGGTTAAAATGACTTAAAATTGACTAGAAATTTGAATTTAGTCCAACTAATAATAATACATTAAATTCACAGAGCAAGATTTTTAGTAACAGTTGTCAAATCAAGGGGAAGAAAAAAAAGCAGAAATTGGTCTTTCTTGATTGTCATCCCCATTCCCTTCATGAAACGTATACACAAATGTAGTGGACCTCAGGATTTTCCCATATGATGAATTTTTAAAGTTTATGTGGGATGATTTCTTAAAAAAAAAAAAAGAGGAAATTATGTTCTTTAAGGGATTATATTGTATCTGTTATTGGTAGCAGCTGCAATTTCTCCTCTTTAGAACCTCTGTTTTGAACACCTGGTTAAACCCTTCATTGGATGGCTTCTTTACTCCTAAGTGGTTGTGTGGCCATTCCCAGGCTGCGCCATGCGTGTTGTTTGGGTTTTTAACCCGGCGGGGTGTGTGTGTCTATCCGGTATTTGCCCCGGATCTTGTCTTATACTTTATTGTTGTTCTTCTTTCTTCGATTTTCCAAAAATCTGAAGCAACCTGGGGTTTTTCCCTTTTCATGATGTTACTTTTGAGATTTCTGATGGGATCCGATTAATCCTTGAACCACTTGGGCTGTCCACCTTGGAAGATCTTGCGATGATAAAGTGTTATAGGGTATGCCCTATCTCCATTTTGTAATTTTTCTTGTAAATCTCTCGCCACCCTTTTTCAAGCTACAAGTGTGAGCGCTAGGTCGTGACCGCCCACTCTCACTTGTTGGCTTGATTAATTGGTTGGAGATTCTTTTCATTGTATTTTGTTTACCTCTGTTGAGGTTTTTGTGCTTCCTTCCTTTGGTTGGTTGTTATTTCTCTTTGATCTACTCATGTTAATGGGTTTGTCCATTCAACATTTGTTCCAAACTGGGGTATGCCCTTTTAGATTGTAATTTTTCACCTTTTTTAATGAATTTTTCACATTTTCATCAAAAAAAAAAATGTACAACACAAACACCGTCTTTTCCTGGTACTTGGTGTAATTAAAAATGAATATATTAATAATTGATTTGAGATTTTTTAATTTTTTAAATGTTACCATCAATAACTACAAAATAGTAATTGAAAGATAAATATATAATAATTGATTTGAGTTTTTAATTTTTTTGACAACACAAAATAATAATCCAAACTTAAAAGAGTATAGGGCAAATTAAATATTTGACTTACTTATGAATCAATTAAGAATTAATTCTTTAAACCAATAAATTAAGTTATACAGATCTTTACATGTCCAATGACATGCAAATCATTAAAATTACACAAAAAAACTTGTATGAAACGATCTCATTGATATAATCCATGAACACGAATTATACATCGAAAAAGAATTTATATCCAAATGCATACCCATGCATATAAAGAATTTATATTTTTCTGTGTTTTAGTATCCGTCTCATGAATTAGAGACGAACTTAGATCCATGAGACAGTCTCACATAAGACACTTTCTCTTAAAATTAAATTTACATATGTCCTTAAATGATCTTATTTTTTCACTTAGGCCAAGCTCACCATATATTCAACTAACACATTCCAGTCTTTTAAGGAGTGTTTGCTTATCAATGGATTTTCATCTCTTCCACTTTTTTGATAAAATTTTACAATAAAGTGTGCTTGTTTGTGAAAAATTTCCAAAAAATATACTATTCATTTTTCTCATTTTTCAAATCATCAATCACATCCACTTATAATTTAAAAAAAAAATATCTCATCAACTATTATTATTATATAATCATATCACAAATATACTATTTGCTCTCTCTATTTTTCAAATCACCAATACATCCAATCATTATTATACTCAATGGCGTAGCCAGAGGAAATAAATGGGGGTGGGGCGATACACGAAATTGGGGTGTCTTGGGATAAAAAATGCAAAAAAACCATATAAATATTTAATAAAAAAAAATTTAAAAAAATTTTACCTATAAATTTTTTTAAAAAAAAAAATGGGGGCAGGGGCGGGTTGGTCCCCGGCTACGCCAGGTGATTATACTAAAAACACAACATCAACTATCATCATCACAGTTTCATCTTATATCCAATTACACTCTCAAATTTATTCTCATTTTTTAAAATAAAATTTTTACACTATTATCTCCTAAAATAAAAATGAAAGATAACGAAAGGTCAAACGATCACTCCTTACTCATTATTCTTTTTCTTCATTATCATTGACTTCACCCCACCTACTTGGCATGCAAAAATTAATTCAATCTTTGTTTTATTGTACAAATATTTAATTTTATTTGCCAAGAATTCCACTTATCTAGAAAGTCCAAGGTACCATTATATGCAGAATGCTACCATTTAATTTCTTCAATATCAACAGTTTTCCTCCCAATTAGTGTCAAATTAATTCTTTTGCCCTTTTTCTTTTGAAATAAAATGCACCCACCCTAAAAATCCCTTACCTAAATTTAGATTTTTAGGCCACATGTAAGAACTTTAACCCAAAAAAGAAGAAGAAAAAATCTCTTATCAGACCCAAATGGATACCATATCACTCATCCTCATCATATCACTCACAATCCCAGCGGTATCCGCCAATCCATGCAAGCCCAGTTCCTGCGACACCTATCTCGGGCCGGAGGTCCGGTTCCCTTTCCGGCTTACAAATCGGCACCAGGCCCGATGTGGTTACCCGGGTTTCGACCTGTACTGCAACGCCCAGAACCAAACAATCCTCAACCTCCCAGAATCAGGGAATTCGTGGTGGACCACATAGATTACTCGGCCCAAGCCCTTTTCATCAACGACCCGGATTCATGCCTCCCGGCCCGAATCCTGAATTTCAGCCTTTCGGGCTCTCGATTTCGGGGCGTTTATACAAGGAACTACACCTTTTTGAACTGCTCGTCTGATTATATGGATTATACGTCGACCCGTTATATGCCCCTGTTTTGTCTGAGTGGGAGAAATTATACGGTTCTGGCTATGAATTCGCATTTTACGGCGGCGCAGGTGCCGCCGACGTGCCGGAGAATTGCGACGGTTTTGGTTCCGTTGCAGTGGACGGTTTCGCAGTTTTATTGGTCGTCGATGGATTTGAGGGAGGATCTTGAGCTGGTTTGGAGTGAGCCCGCTTGTTGGAGCTGTGAAAATCAGGGTGGGGTTTGTGGGTATAAAGGAATTCGGGCTCGGAAATTGGTTGCTCTAGGCCCGCTAAATCTGGTGAGTGATTTTAATTTGGTTTTTATTGATTTGGTGATAAATTTGTTGAACTGAATTAATGCTGTGGATAGATAGTTATTTAATTAGCCTTTAGTTGGAAGTTGGATGGGATTCTCTGTTTCAATTTTTTAGGTCCAAATTCATGTCATCAAATTTTGGGTATGGATTTAGAACTCAGATTGAATGCTTAAAAAATTATACAAGACAAGTTAATTTTAGTTTTACTATAGATTGAACCCATTAGACAAGAAACTTCTGCAGTAATATCCATGTTATACTAGGTGTGTACATACAAGTATGTAGTGCGTGGCAGAACCGTGTATAGAGATTTTGAGGTGTTAGACAAAGTTTTAGGACGAGTCTATCTTTATGTAACATTTGATCTTTAATTTAATTTTCTAGCATTTTAAGTTGCAAAATCACTTATCAAAGTTTCATAATCAAACTAATAATTCACCTTAAATAATTAATATAATTAGTCCATTTAATCGATCTTGTAGTATACTTGATCTCAACTAAGACTGAGGCAGTAGGAACAATCACATATACTGTGTTCACTAAATTTGGTGCCGTAGGCATAAGTCACTAATTTTGGGGCCCTAAGCAGCCGCTTCAATGGTCTAAAGGTTGCCACGGTGCGTGGATAAATACTAGTTGTCTCATTTCCTATAAAATATGACGCTTGGATAATAAATGTTATACAAGTATATGTACATCAAATGTAACATCTACATACTTCTGTATGTATGGTGAATCATTGATTAGGAATGCACCAAAGATTGGTTCTTTCAAACAATTTTGTAAGAGTTCTTTTGTGTAATAAATTTTATACGCATGAGGAATAACTTATACATTTAATATGCATTTTGTGGTAGAGAATCGAAGTTGAATTGTGAGTTTGGAACTTTGAAGGACTTTCCAATACCAGAAAATTGAGAGCTGCCAAACTTAGAGTGTATTTGACTATATTTATAAATTTTTCAAAACATATTATAAGATGTTTGAGAGTTTATAAATATCTGACAATTTTTCTTTTACAATTATCTTATAAACATTAGATGTTAGAAGCTTATAAACTATTTTTCAAACCATGCGTGGATCCCAACTTATTTTCAAAATAAGATATTATTTGAAAAACCTCATTTAAATTTGATTATTTTAATTACAAAAATTGTTATTAATAACATCTTATAAGCTCCTTCGTCTTATTTATTCAAACGCTGCAACAACTTATTTTTAGAATGTGACCTAACATCTTATAAGCTCTAGAAGAAATCTAAAACATTTTATAATAAGCTTACTCAAACACCCCTTAATACATTGGGAGTTGTTGGTGACCAAATTAAACTACTTTTGCTTTTGAAAGCTATTCTGATGTGAAGTGGACCAAGTCGGTAAAATGAATAGTTTGGATGGGTCAAATATATGAAAGCTGGAAAATAATCGTCCTTTGTGATGAATATTTGACTATTGAGGCACCAACAGCCAAAGGATGAGAGAAGATTCTCAAATCTCAAGAGAAACTTTAGTTGTGTGGAATGTAGTGTGAAAAGATTATTCTATTGGCCGGCCATTTTTTATCATTTTCTTTTATTGGCACTTTTATTTAATAATATATATTTAATATTGAAATTCAGTATAATAAGTTTATGTTTAATTACCTATTTGTCCTGACCTGCTTCATGGCCAGGGTTGACTCTCGAAAGAAACTGCCATTTTTGTGTGTGAATTCATTTATGGGTATATATCACCTATAGAGGCAAAAATTTTGATTTTTAGGTCAAATTGGATATTTTTAGATTATATAAAATTTAATTTACAAAATTCATTTAATTGATGCAATAAATTAAAATTATATAGAATTGAAGGGGTGGTAGCAAATACACAAAAGAAAATTTTGTGAATGTATTCCCAGTCTTTGGTTTATTTCTGACTCTGACCTCTTTCTTCTTTGTTTTCTTTATTTTAAAGTTAATTGCACTTTTTTTCTTCTTGTTGTTCTTTGGGCCCTTTGGCGTGGAGGGCGGGTCTTTGACAAATAATTTATGAAGTTATGGTTCCAGTCTTCTTGAAATACCCAAAAAAAAAAAATATTTGCACTGTGTTTTTGAGGAATAATTGCAGTTAGGATGTGTAAATTTCTTTTGTATTTGGAGAAATAAAAACACATATATATCTATACATACATATATATATACAAGTGTGTATGGAGAGGATTCATTTCCGTCAATAAATGAATATATGAATGTCATTATTAAATGCATTTTGAGTTTATAAAAATCTTTAATTTGGCTTTTGTACATATTGATGGTTTTGTAGATCTTCTACACACCAAGTCTACACTAGTCGGGGCAAATTGGGTCCCTACCCTCCATTTTTTTAAAAATAATTTATACATGGATTTTTATAAAAAAATTATTTTAAGTATAATTTATATGATTTTCTTTTAGTTTTTATCCCCACCCCATTTTAGTGTATCCACCCCAATTTTTTGGGAGCCATTGCATTTACCATTTACATGTCCTTATGCTTTACTTTTTCCCCTACTAATAATACCAGATCCCAATAAATAGTGTTAGTAAGGGTTGTGGAAGACAATTTCAACTAAAAGTTCTATTTGAAAAATATATGATGTTTAGAGTTTGTGACAATAATTTCGACACACTATTCCCAACTCCACATGAATTTCATCCCCAATCTAATCTGTATGAATGCTATTTCTAGCCACAAAATAATTCTAACCTAACACCATATTATTTTCACACAGGTCTGCCTAGAAGTGCCAAATATGGTATTATAGTTGGAGTTGGAATACCAGGACTAGTATGCATCATTGGTCTCGCATGTTACGCTTGTGGCATGCTCCGAGCTTTCAGCCTCCGTCGCCGCCTCAACTCCGACCTCCCCACCACATTTTCCGATCAACGGCCCGTCATTAGGTCGGCCAGCGGCCTCGACGGTCCCACCATAGAGTCGTACCCAACGACGGTGCTAGGAGAAAGCCGACGGCTCCCAAGCCGAGCGATGGCACTTGTCCAATTTGCTTGTCCGATTATCAGCCCAAAGAGACACTACGGAGCATCCCGAATGCAATCACTATTTTCATCTTTGATTGCATCGACGAGTGGCTCAAGCTCAACGGGACGTGCCCTTGTGTAGGAACTCGCCCGAGAGCTCGGTAGCCACACCGTGTTCTTCAATGTCGATATCTTCTTCTTCTTCATCGACATCGACAACAACAGTGAATTGATTTTCTCGTATGCATCGATCATTTTGTACAATTTTTGTTTGTGTATATAATGGAGATTGGGTCCAAAGTTGATTGTGACCAAGTTTTGTTGTGGGTATATAAATCATCATATATGGCAGGTGGATTTTTATTATATGTTTGCTAATGTGATTGGCCTTTATAATGCGATTGAGTTATATTTTTACTTGGGGTTTGAATTAATATACGGTATGCTGATTTTCCTTTGTGTTTACAAAGATTAAATTCACAAACTTATATATCATAAATAATAATGGTTGGATCTTTAGTTTAATGTTTATGCCAATATACAACAGTAAAACATAGTGAGAGAGAGAGAGTTGTGGACGGGGTTTATGGGCTTATCTTCATCATAATGCAAAAACTAGGGGTGCGATTGGATATGCTTTCATATTGAAAATTTTCTTTTCGTTAGAGAATAGTGGAAAAAAAATTCTGATGAAAGTTTTTGGAAAATTTTGAGAGTGTGAATGGATATGTAATGATGAAAGTTGATTTGATTTAAAAATAGTAAAATAATGATTTGATGTGATTGGTAGTTAGAAATGTGTGAGTGAGTGAATAGTAAAATTTGTGGGATAATGTGTAATAATGATTAGTTTTTTGTGGAAAAATGTGTAGATGTGATTGGTGAAAGAAAAAATGAGAAAAAGTGAAAGTGAGAGAATAATATATTTTATGAAAATTTTCATAAATAATCGCATGTTTGGTAAAAAAAAATTCTACAGGGGAACGAAAATGAAATCTCGTTCATATCCAATCGCAACCTAGTTTTTTCATATCCGCATTTCCTAGCACGAAATTAGGCTAATTGTGAGATTTCCATCTCGTAAGATGATATGGTTTTTATTTTGAATGGGCCATCCAACCCCACTCAACACACCCTTGTAAGAGTGTGGCTAATTAGTTTAGGACACATCTCTCTTGTGAGACCGTCTTACGGATCTAAATTCGTGACGAATTCTCACATGGTCCACCCATCTCTCTCTATGTCTCCTAACGTCGACTTTTCTCATGGTTCCCCCTCTCTCCTTACATCTCACTTATCTCATGGTCCTCACTCTCTCTCCTCACGTCCTACCCCTTTCTCTCTCCATGTTCTCTCTCTCTACACGCATGAAACAAAAGAAAAAGACAAAGAAAACAAAGTATCACTTGTTATGAAAAAAATATCACTCCTTACAAACAAATATCACTTCAAATGAAAGTTTGTATCACATTAGGCACAAGAAATGTTGCTTTTTATTAAAATAAAGTATCGATTCTTATAAAAAAACGTTTCACTTTTTAATAAAAAAAATATCACTTTGGTTGCTCTCGAAAATAAATTGGTTGCTCTCGAAAATACTCATCTCCCGCCGATTAGCCTTCGGGTCGAACTCCTCCGTGAAACCTGCACAAAGGGGGGGCGGAAGGGGGCTCCGGCGTACCCTCTCCGATGCTTAAGTCAGAAACTTGGAAGAGAAGCAAGAAGCAAAAATGTAATGTGAAAGTAAAAGTGTGATTAGGTCAAGAATGAACCTGGACTTGGGCTTTTATACCTTAGCCGAATTAGGGTTTAGTAAAATCCGAGATTCTCATTACGATTTGGTACGTGAGTCATGATTAAGATAGGATCGGATCTTCCAAAACCCTAATTTAAGTCCTAGTGCCTCAGTCGTCCCCGGATCGACTCGAAGCACTCACCAAGATACTAGTCTTCGTTTACCCCTTGAAATATCTAAGGGGTGCCCTCAAAGCCTCTTTGCTCAGGGAGCCGACCTGTAACAAACCAGCCCATGTGGGTCAGCCTGATTCAAACATAACACTCAGCGGGTCGGACAGTCTAGGCGGTTGGTTCGACAGAGCGCCTTATGCTTAAGGCAGCAGAGGTCGGCCAATACACTAAAGCTTAGCAGATCGGCCCAACACACTCGGGCTTATCACATCGGATCAATACACTGGACCTAACCAGGTCGGGCCTATGCTTAAGGTTTGGCAGGTTGGCCCAACACACTGGGCTTATCAGATCGACCCAATACACTGGACCTAACCAGGTCAGCCCAGATCATATTTTACCCTTATCACACTTCTTATGGAAAAAATATCAATTCTTATGGAAAAAAAGTATCACTTTTTATTTAAAAATAAAATCATTTTTTATTAAAATAAAATCTCACTTCTTATTAAAACAAATAATACTTTTACTTGAAAAATATCACATTTTATTGAAACAAATATCACTTATTATTAAGAAAAAGTATCGTTTTTAATAAAAAAGTATCATTTCTTATTAAAAAAATATCCATTTTTATTTTAAAAAAAAAGCATCAATTCTACTCTTAATAGTTTACGTTTTTAAAATATTTTTTAGAGTATTTTTTTCGTGAGGGAGAGAGGGGGGGACATGTGTGAGATCAGGGATGTGAGGAGAGAGAGAGAGAGAAGGGGACTACATGAGTAGGGGTATACACGAATCAATCGAGTCGAATATCAAGATATCTTACCCGTATTCGTCTCATTTAGAGGATATTCTTATTCGTATTCTTTTAATGTTGGAATATAAATACTGATTCTTATTCTTATTTGAACATATGTTCGAATACATACAAATCAATTCGAATATTCGTATACAAAATTCTAACCTATATTTATCTTTTTTCCCTACAATTTATGATTATATTGCAATAATAGTTATAATCAAAATAATAATTGTGGGTCATGAAATTGTTAAATACACCAGTAATATATTAATCATAATATACTTGAACAAACAAAAAGACTATTATCGTCTCCCGAGTCCATAAAAAATATACTACAAGACTATAATTATATATGGGCTTATTAATTTGGACTTATAAGTGAACACACAAGGTCTATTGTATATTAATAATATACATAAATAATTATTACTTATATGTATAAAGATTTCTTTGTAAGTGATTTGTATAAATATAAATGTATAATATAATTGAATATAATATTATTGAAATATTCTTTTAAATATTCGAATCGAATATAATTATATTCATATTTGTATTCACATAATATCCGAATCGAATAAATATTCTTATGTGGATTCATATAATATTTCGAATATTGAATGTCAATATACGAATTCAACATCGAATTGAATCAAAATAATTCGCTTTTTTACACCCCTACACATGAGTATATATACAGAGAGAGGAGGGACCATATATATATATATATATATATATATAAATTATAATATAACATATAGAGAGAGGTGCACGTGTGTTTTGGATTTGGTAATAAGGCTTCGTCTCACGGATTAATTATTTAAATATGTGAAACGGTCTCACACAAGTTTTTGTCATTAGTTTAAGGACTTATTTTAGCTCAATGGGTCACTCAATTTTGTGTACTTTCGTTACTACTATTAAACAAAGAGAAAAAACTCGTATAATTTTTGGGATCCAAATCACTAGAAAATCACTACATCAAAATAAACAGCAAAAAAAAAATATTCTAAAAACTGCTGGGCACTAGACAAACGGCAGACTGAGGTCTAGTTAGGGATGATAATAGGGTAGGTTGAAACCCAACTCCATATTAAACCCACCCCCTAGCGGAGCGGTCTGAACCCGGTCAAACAGGTCTTGGGGCGGGTTATTAGTCCGTTTTCTAAAAATCCTCCAGGTCTGGGTGGTATCGTTTACATAGACCCGCGCTATATATATATATATATATATATATATATAATTTATTTTTATTATAAATGCAATTAGGAGTCTATAAGTCAGTAGCAGATCTATTAGGGGAGATGGGGGTGTAGTTGTACCCCAAAATTTGAAAATTCAATAATATTTTTTAGTTAAAAAATAACAATAGTTTTGTACCCCTATTGTTACATAAATATTTAGAAAATATAATAATACAATACAAAATGCCACATTAAAATTTCAAAAAATTTAAACTTAACTTAACAACGTGAATAAATAAAATACACAATAAAATTTACAAACAAATCCCCCGAAAAAACAAATATAATAAAATCAATAATGTTAACAAACTATATTTTGTTGTCTCATATTTTCTTAATTACTCTACTTGGTTCATTTTTTTTGTGAAATCTACTTGGTTAATTTATATGTGTGTATATATATTTATTAGTTCTTCATGTATTGTTGCACAACCAGCTTTTTGCAAAAATCTTTGCCGCTTGATTTACACATACAAACAACTTTTAAAATAGAATTACATCTGTATTTAATAATATAACATTGAAAAAAAGTATGACACATATTTTCATCATTATTAAGAATATAAACATGACTATAGTACAATGAGCGATGAAGTTACGCCTTGCACATTTTTATGAAAAGCTAGCTTTCGAAGATCGAGATAAATACAGAGTCTTGAAAGTATTTTACATAATTCTAGTGTATGATATTTTTTTCTTGTTGACTTTATCAATAAAAAATATTAAATAGTATTTCTCACCTAATGGTCCGATGCTTTATTTTAAAATTATGAAAATATATAGAGATAAGCTTCATAGAATTATATTATGAGGAAAATACAATGTCATTATACAAAAGGTAGGTCTAACAGATATACAATTTGTGCATTGCACGGAGTCTCATATAGTTATACTTTAACAAGTTGCAGTTGTACGTACCTTTTACTTTAATAAAATTTTAAACAATATTTATGTGCATGTTTCTAATTTTAATGTCTGTCGTACCCCATTTTTAAATTTATGGACCCGCCACTATTTTAACTATGCAGTCACTTAAAGCTTTTGATAGTCTAAATTTCTCAATTGCATATTCTTGTTAAATAAATTTTGCTTCACAATCACGTAGCCACAGTTTTTGATCGATCTAAATGAAGTATAATATTACTGAATTATTGTGGCACTAATCCCCTAAACTCTAATAAGTTGTATTTAGTTAGTTTCTACATTCCGTTAAAAGAGGGGTTTCTTCAAGTTTGGCTTAGTCAAAGAGACTTTGTTCAATTTCTCAAAAAAAAAAAAAAAAAGAGAGATTTTGTTCAAGAATTGCCTTACTTAGGGCATCTCCAATGCCAAATTTTTAAAAACCTCTTCAAACTTACTTTTTGGTGGAGCCCATGATGCCACATCATAAAAACCTCAAAAAGAAAAAATCTACATTTTTCTCCACAATCCAAAAACCTCTAAACAACTTTTTGTGGACCCTACACTCTCCACTATAATATTACATATTTATTATATTTTATATTATATAATATGAATTATTTATATTTATATTACATGGTTTCTATATAATAAATACTATTTTAATTATTTATCCAAGGCCCAAGCCCACTTGTGCCATTTTTAATTAAAAAAATCTGAAGATGCGGTACCGTAAACACGGTACCGGTTTTTTTGGGAATGAAAAAACTTGTGGTTCACAATGGGGGTGAGGTTTGTCAATAAGTTTTTTTTTTGTACAAACCTCTCCAAAACCTCCCACTACACATTCCCTTATTCCAAACATTCTTTAAGGGGCTTATTCTATGTTAAAATGTCCACATTACCCTTTCTCGCACTTTAACATACCAACAACCTTCCATTTCAAAAGGTCTAAAATACCCTTTTTATTTCTTCCAATTTTGTGTATTCCAACTGAATTTTTGGGGTTTTGTGCTTCAACCAATCGAAAATTGTACATCTCCTCCTTCCCGATCTTCGACATTGCAAGAGAAATCAACATTCAGGTTTGAATTTTGTTCTTCCGACCTTATGACATTGTTTTATTCAATTTATACGTTATGTCGTTCATTTTCTCGAGTAGATGAAGTCGATTAATCGATCGCCGCGTATTTGCAGAATCGGTTTATTTAAACGACTCTAAGGAGTCGATCAATCGACCAGTTGTAATGTGTCGATTGAACGACTTATTAGGAAAGTCTAAAAAGTGTTTTTTTAAGCCGAAAAATGAGAAACACTTCTTTTAAATATTGAAACCCTCCCAAAGAAGACAATAATCACTTTTTTGCAAAACAATACAAGTCTTTTGATTGAATTCATGCCTAACGGTCACAATTAGATTCCTCCCAGTTATTTGCAAACACTCCCAACAAACTTTTGCAATGAAAAACACAACACTCCCAACATGTGTATAGTCTAACATTCCAAATAACATTAACATTCAATTCAAACAAAATACAATACCCATTTAATATATAACACTAATTCGATTAAATACCTTAAACCCTATAACATATTTTACAATGCAATTAAAATAACTAATTCAAAAGATAAAATAAAACTCTTACTTTATAGATAGAAGTCGCAAGAAAATATTCTCCCAACGACGGCGGCACCGAGCGACAATCAACGGTCGCTTTGTGTGGTGAGGATTTGAACGATTGTCTTTTAAAGTCAATTGAGGGCTTATAAACCCTACGAGAGGGATTTTCAAATTCTAATCGACCAACATTTGTCGTTTAACCGACCATAAAGACTTTTCAAATTCTAATCGACCAACTTTGGTTGTTTAACCGACCGTTGGCCGACCATATTAATTTGAGTCGGTTAACGGTCGGTTAAATGACCATTGACCGACTTAATAGATTTGAGTCGCGTATCAATCGATTAATCGACCTGCGTCTTTTATGATGGAAATTTTGGGAAGTGTACAATTTCTACCTTTTTCTATTTTTTTAACAATAAATGTCGCTCAAATGCCATTCTTGATAAGTCGTTGGGTCAAAAGGCTATAGTTGATATATAACACATTGCAAGCAGTAAGAAATTGCATGTAGTTGAAAACAGTCAAAAAATAATTTTGGCGGGTTTGGTGGGTTAGACTTCTCGGATCCGGGTGGGGCGGGTCTCGTCTCAAGCCCACTCCATTGCCATCTCTGGCCTAACGCTCAAGTGGAGCCTGGTGGAGTTAGGTGGGACTTGGCGGAGCCTAATCAAAATAATAACATAGATGAATGAGTCTAAGTCTAGATGACGACTAGATGAGACTAATTGTCGGGAGGTAGCGATGAATTTTAGAACAATGGAAGAAGGTTGAATAAATTCATGGCGCTACTGTGCACTAGTGTGCAGTGAAAGGTTCTGAAATCGCGAGATCAACGAACAACTATTCCGAAAGCATTATAACAACACGATTTTAGTTGATGCAACCAACCGTAAGCCCTCGGACTGTCAGAGGAACAAAAGAATCTAACGACCTAAAATACCCCAAACTAATAAACCCCCAAAACCCTGCTTCCCTTTCTCTAGGTATTTCTTCAAGCAGAATTACCTCGTGAGATTTCAATCTTAAGTTGATTTCAGAAAATGTCATCTACTGTCATAGATCCGCAATCCCTTTTTGGAAATGTTTGTAACGATTCAATCTTTTTGTATTCTTTTCATCTGTATATTTGTTTTGTCTTGTAGGAGGCAAAGTTAATGGCTTATAGACGGAGCATAACTGCTAGGGCGAAGCTCTTTTATCAGCAGCAACACCGAGTTGCTCCTTCATTTTCACATATTGATCGCGATGATAGTGATCGAGAAGATTTGTGTACAAATTCCATATCCAGGAGTCCTGAACCCTGCAATTATTTCCAGCACCGTCTTTTAGGGTCCAGAAATAATTTCAGCACTTACCATGGGTCAAGAAACGTGTTTCAAGGCAGGAGATTTGCGATTCCAGCGGGTTGTGGGCTGGTTTTGGGTAGGAATTTTTCTAGTGGAAGTGTTGGAGAAGGGGCGGCTGAAAAGATTGAGATTTTGAATGACATGGTGGGTGTTCTGGGGGATAAGGCTGTGGAGGTGGCGCCTGTGGCGAATGAGGTGGCGGTTGCTGCGGCGGATTCATTCTTTCCGGTGGCAGCCCTCCAGTACTTAATTGAATACGTTCACATTTATACAGGATTTGATTGGTGAGGAAGTATCT
Source organism: Rehmannia glutinosa (assembly GCA_016081115.2). Lineage (NCBI taxonomy): Eukaryota > Viridiplantae > Streptophyta > Magnoliopsida > Lamiales > Orobanchaceae > Rehmannia > Rehmannia glutinosa. The sequence goes on from CM071927.1 coordinate 15,313,570, forward strand.
TTGATTTTACACACGTAGACATAGTGTTATGGTTTTTGCTTTTTAGTGCTATTTGTTATGAAGCAATGTTTATGGTTTGAGGTTTTGTTTGAAATTATGATGAAGTTTTGGTAGAAATGGAGTGGCTGTGGGATTGCATATAGGATTAGCTGGATAGGACTGTTAAAATTGATGAATGTTGAATATGCAGAGTTGCCTGGCTTTTTTATTTTTAAGTGAACTTAAAGGGTAAAATGCTCGTGTGTGCACATATCTCTGTATTCAGTATAGTGATATACCATTAGAAATATTTACGGATGTGTTTGCCCATTCATTCATCTGTAGCTGAAAGAGACCTTCTTAAGGTACTGTTATGATGATTGTTTGTTGGTGATGATTTTGTTCGTTGAGGTGTGTATTTAATCTGGATTGTTGGTTTATGTTGTGCTTTGTTTGTAGCTAAAATTCTTATGGATTGGCAAAGTGATAATTTTTAGAATTTTTGTAATTTTGTTTAGGTGGGCATCAATTGCTGTGACGACGCTTTTGATTCGTTCATGCCAGCTTCCTCTTATCGTAAATCAGCTGAAATCAACTACCAAATTTACTGTAAGCTTTGTACATGCCTTCTCATCCGCGCATTTGGGGTTTGTTTACTGATTGTTGCATTAGAACTACCTACTGTATCCGCATTTTGATGATTCTGGAAATCCATTATCATTGAGAAATACTGTCAATTAAAATACACAGTTTGGTACTATATAAAAGAAATCCTATCCAACTGCGATCTCCCCAACCTTCCTCATCCTGTGCATAATAGGAAAACTAGAAGATTAAGATAATATGTACATAGAATTTTATTGAGAGAACAGGCCCAGATCATTGTTAATACTGCAATTAGGACATACAAAAAAGAAAGTGAACAGTGGTGCATTCTGCAGAGCAACATGATTTTTCTCTCCCATTGGTGTGGATACCAGGATACGTGTATGTCTTGTCTTCTCAACTGGCCCTTATGGCAAATTTCAGTAAACTCTGTAGTAAAGATTTCTTTTTATTATTGTATTTGGGAAGGAGTGGAAACTATCCGAATAAACTCATGATAAGACTTTTGCATTCTGTTCTTATTGTAATTTGGATGCCCGCAACTGTTCAAAGAACAAAGGCTACACTAATTTCCTGCCATATAGTTAAGATTTCATTTTGATACCTCATTATCTTCTCATGATGTCAACACTTGATCTGAACATAACTTTTGGTTTACCATACTTCTTTTTGCACCTGAATATGAACATATTTATGTGATTTGTACATCTTGTGCAGCTTCTAAGACCAAAATTGGAGGCAATTAAGGAAGAAATGCAAGATAGGGTATGAGCCTCAGAATCTATTTTCTTTCAATCAAGTTGATTTTCAATAACTTTCTGGATAAGTGCTGAATGATTTTCTAGATCCTGTAAAGTTGAATGACTCATGGAGTTTATCCTGCAAAAATCTAGTTTATTTTTGTTGCTTCCATCTCTTCTTACCTTTAAACTTGATTATGTTGCTTCCAAATCTCGATGGTTATACTCTGTTACTCTTTGACAGGACATGAGCCCCAATGCTGTTGCTGAAGGTCAGGCAAGAATGAAAAAACTATTCAAGGAGTATGTGTCGTTCTTCTTAACTAATCTAGCCATCTTAAATGTGTGTGATCCATTTGCTATGAAATTAGTAGATCCGGATCACTACAACAACAACAACAACAAACAAACTGTTTTAATCCCACTACGTGGGGTCGGCTATACGGATCATATCGCGCCATCGTTCGTTTTACGGTCATAAGCGTGAGTGATTATCTACCTTCTAAGCGTCACGGTGCATCTAAAGGTCTCCTATAAACATGTCCAAACCATCTTAATCGTGTTTCTCTAATTTTCTCATCTATTGGTGTTACTCCCACTTTGTTTCTAATGTGTTCATTTCTTATTCTATCTAATCTAGTGTGTCCACACATCCACCTTAGCATTCTCATCTGTGTTACCCTCATTTTTTGTTCGTGTTCATATTTAGTCGCCCAACATTCTGCTCCATAAAGCATTGCGGGCCTTATGGCCGTTTTATAAAATTTTCTTTTCAATTTTAATGGTATTTTACGGTCACAAAGGATAGAAGATGCACTCCTCCATTTATTCCATCCCCCCGGATACTATGTGTGGCATCTTTATTGATTTCTCCGTTCTCTTCAATTATAGATCCTAAGTATTTAAAACTCTTTGTTATACTCACTTCATGTCCATCAATTTTAACCTTCGTCTCATTGTTCCTGTTGTTTTACTAAAGTGGCATTCCATGTATTCTGTTTTAGCCCTACTTATAGTAAAACCTTTTGATTCGAAAGTGCTTCTCTCCAAACGTCCAATTTTGCATTTACTCATTCTCTTGTTTCATCAATTAAAACTATATCGTCCCGCAAATAGCATACATTCAAGGATGGATTTTTGTAAGTGTTAGATCCGGATCACTATTCTGTCAAAATTCGTAAGTGTTTAGAAGAGCTGATCAACACCATTCTCAAAAGTAAGAGAACAATGACAAAAAATAGAAATTCCAACCCTTTCTTAATCACTTGTAACATTAAGAGCGTATGCATTGTACTGGGGAGCAACACTTAAGTGGCTAAGACAGTAAACGAATTGAGTCGAGCGGAACAAGGTAGTATTCAAGTTTGGTTTGATTTTATGGAGCATTGGAGCTGGAAACTGTATTGGAGCTTGGTTTAATTTTCAAAAGAGTCGTGCTCTGACGAGTTTTAATGGTGCGGTATATAAGAAAATTTTGAGTAACTTGATCTTTTTACACATTTTGTTTAACTAATTGATTCGAGCTTGAGCTGAACTTCAAATATATCTAACAAAGAAATGTGCTCAAATTTTGTTTGCTATGCGTAAAGGGCTGCACAATCAAACTTTAAGCTATCTTGAGTGAAGTGAGTAGTTCAGTTCGTATTTCAGGCCTATAAAATGATTATGCATGAAGGAAACCTAGATATTAATATGTTGCACTGGTGTATTTAACATAAGTACTGCATTTAGGTGAAGAAAATCTGTTACTAAAAATATTTTTCATTGCTGTAAATAAGGAGATAGTATGCACACACACGCACATGCGGCCTATAGTAGATAAAACATCTTATATTTATTATGTGCCAGTGAGGTTATCTTTCATTACTCATAGATGGGTCAAAACGCCAGCATCTATGGTACTTTTTCTCCTTTCTATATGTTTTTTCATTTTTCAGTTCGGGTATTAGCTTGATAAAAAGGAGATGTCATTCACAGATATAGTTGCATTTTGGTGTTGCAGATATGGTGTAACCCCATTCACCCCTTTAAAAGGACTTCTGATTTCAGCTCCCATCTTTTGCAGTTTCTTCTTTGCTGTACGATCACATTTTCTCATACTATATATATAATTGCTTATCCTCTTCATCTCTTTCTCCATTCGGATTCTTATTATTTCATCCGTCTCTTTTCACCATTTGACATTGTATTTCATCACTTCCATTGCAGGTCAATAACATGGCAGAAAAAGTTCCATCTTTCAAAGAGGGAGGAGCATTTTGGTTTACCGATTTGACTACTCCTGATACCATGTATATTTTTCCAGTTTTGACGGCATTGACATTTTGGATTACGGTGGAGGTCAGTTAACTTTTCTTTCTCTCTTTATTCTTTATGCTAAGATAGAACCAATTTTTCACCCATGATATCCTTAGCCGAGTCTTATTGATGTTTTGAGCTTGTATTGAGCTCATTTTCTTCATTTAGTGTTTCACAGTTTGATTATTTGTTCCCTGATCATAAAATTCAAAAATCTTCACACAATGTTTGAAATTATTTACACCTTTGGGTCTACTGCCTTGTGTTCGAACAAAAACTCCTATCCGTGAGGCTTGTGCTAGGTTCTTTGCTTATCCAAAATATATACAATCTTGGGCCAAGGTATCAGTGATGGATAAATTCATATTGGCTCATACAGTTTAAATTTGCAGCCTTGAATACATTCATTGATGACTATAGGTGCCAATTAATGGCATTATTTAATGAGATACTCATGTACCATTAATTTAATGTTGTGAGATTGCATAGAATTCATTATCCAGAAAAATTTATTTAAGATTATTATATCCAAACAAGCTTATTTAAGATTGCATAGAATTTATTGTATTTTTTTGGGTCAGTTCTTAACATATAGAAATATCTAAAACCACAGTAGAAAGGCCAATGGGTTTAATTAACCATTCCTTAACTTAGTCGGGTCAAACCATGAAATACACAAATTGGCTCATGGAACAGCTGGTCCAAATTTGGACTTGCCACAAAATGGTAGTACCTGTATTCCCTGCCCATTAAGTTTATTGAAGGTGGAAATCATTGGAAATATGTTGGCAGGATTTTTAATTGTAAAACATAAATTATTTATTTGATACACCTTAATTAAATGGATAAGCAATTTTATCACTAAGTTTCCATTACAACACTTAATTACGTGATTTTCTAATGAACAAAATGTCTGTTAGTAGTATGTGAAAAGACCAAATCAGATGAAAGACGATGTTTTATTTCCAGCTTCATGACCTCCTTTTGATTTATTCCTCTAGTATTTTGAATTTTTGATTATGATCGATGCTGTCATTTTTCGAAGTGTCTTCTTTGCTGTCAGATCTGACTGTCTAGTGCTTGAAATTTCACGTTTAATCCTTGATCTTGTTCAATTTTTATCAATATTTTCTTTTCAGTGCAATGCGCAAGAAGGTTTGGAAGGCAATCCTACTGCTGGTACCATTAAAAATGTCTCTAGGGTCTTTGCAGCATTGACGATCCCTTTCACTGCTAGTTTCCCAAGGTATGTGGTGCGCCAGTTGTTAGTGCATAGCTTTGCGAATATGATGTAAATGTTTTCTCAACTTTGTATATAATTTGACCGATCTACTTGTTCTCACGCACCTCTATTTGACTGCTGGCGCATGTTATCACTGAATACTCAGCTTTGTCATTGTAGTTTCTTAGGCATGAGAATCAGTATTTCTGTGCTATGGAAGCGTTAAGTAAATTCATTCTTATCTTGGATAAGATCGTGGGAAAACATAGTTGACCTTTTCTCAATATTATCGTTGGTGTGCCTCTACTTTCTGTCTTGATTGTTCCATAGACGTGAATCTTTTTTATTGTGGAGATTTTGACCAATTATTTTCACAGAAAACATCCATAATCATTCTCATAGATGCATTTGAATGTTGCAGTACTGTTAATTTTTAACAGAGTTTCTTTTTGCGTTCTATAGTGTTGTTTAGTTATACTATCAACTACTCCAGCTTAGTTTACCTCCCATCTGCTGGTGCTAGACCTACTAATTTTGTTAATAAATGTGAGTTTGCTTGTTTTGAATTGTGTAATGCTGTATTTGCCACTAAACAATTCTGTTCTGATGATATGAAATCAATTGCATTATAGCTGTGATCGATTTTGATAATTCAAATAAAATATCTTGTTTAAAAATGTGGAGTTTCATTTGTGACTTTTATGCGATAAAATGGCCATTGAATGGCTATTTTCTGCTCAACTTTTCTTACTGTGGGTATCATCCCTTGTTCGTTATGATTATAACTCTCTTTCTCTTGGATGTGTAGTTCTATGTTAAACACAATATTTCATCCGATTTATCAGTGGAATCCCTAAAGTAAATTGTGCATGTATCTACAGGCTATATTCTGTTATTGGATCACCTCCAACTTGTTTTCACTTGCATATGGATTAGGTGAGTCCTGTTACTTTGTCCATCCCTGAATTATTTTTCTTTCTTCTTCTTTTGTTCTTGCTTTTTTTTTTTAATGATAATATTTTTGTTTGGCATTGGGATTCTTCATATGCTGTTTGGGCTTCATGATTTTGCCAAATGATCATAATTATATTTCCGGAAATAATATATAGTGTTTCACTTATTTTGATGTTATTGTTTTGTTTAATATTCCGTGTCTTTTCAGTGATAAAGAAGCCTAAGGTTAAGAAGTTCTTTGGTATACCAAGTATACCTGTGCCACCACCCGTCACACCTTCGACTGATCAAAAACCTGGCTTCTCATTTTTCGAAGCACTAAAGAAATATGCAGCTGCCCAACAACAGCAGTCTCTATCATCATCTGCCGAAGCATCATCAAAACCTACAAATCAAAGAATAGCTCCTTCATCTGCTCTTAATCAGAGGATTAAGAGCTTAGAGAAAGAAGTCAAAGGAAGGAAGAAAGGAAAGAAAAGGTGATATAAAGGTAAATTAAGTGAAAAGATATGTCACCAAATAGAATAATTTTTATTGGATTTATGAATAATGCCAATATGATAAACTTATTTTTTAATGAATAGACATTTAGTATCATAGGAGGGCAATACCTTTTGATATATTTGTTGCGGGGTTGTGGGTGGAGATGGGGAAGAGGGCTTCTCGGTGAGGGTGTGAGCAGAAATTTTTTGAGTCGTAGGCGTCTAAATATTTTGAGTTGACTAATATGAGAAGTGAAGCATTTGTCAACTCCGTCAAGATTACTTATATCTTATGTCTTGTGATTAGTGGACATTTTTGGAATTAGCAGCCTCTATTGTATCTGTATTTTCTCGAAAAAACATTCAACTTTTTTATTATATAATAAAAGGCTTTTTTTGGGATGAAAACGATTTATGTTTGGCCTAGATGCATTGTTCTCTCTAATGTTTACCTCCGATGGTTAAATGTCATGTTCGCTTTTTTCGGCTATGTTTCTTCCCCAGATAACAGCTAGAGTTGTTTGTTCCTCCCAGTTGTACGTAACGGATGGAGTGTTCTGTCTATGCTTCTTTGATCTAATGATGTTTGTTGTTTCACCCTAGGCTAGAAATGATTTGTTTTCATTACAGAATCATGAAAATTTGTACTAGTTTTCCTATGGAGTATCTGTATCACTTGGAGAAGAATTGTTAATAAGTTTCTGTGTGTTAATGTTTTCCTCCTCCATTTGGTACTGGTTGAATGGTTGTCCTCATGGCTGGTAGGCTTTGAGAAATTCTTCTCATTCTTGCTATATAACTAGCGGGCTGAGAAATTAAATAAATTTACCAATTATTATATTTTTAGGCAAAAACTTGCGTGAGACGGTCTCACGGATTTAGATCCGTGAGATGGAAGCCTTTACACAAAGTTTTAAAGGTTTTTTTTTAGATTTTATTTTTCTTAGGGTTTATATTTGTTTTTTAAGGGTTTATTTTGTTTCTTGGGTTTATTTTTAATTGATTTGGGTTTTTAGGATTTTTAATTTTTTAGGGTTTATTTTTTTTTTTTATTTTTGGGTTTATTTTTGTTTTTCGGGTTTTATTCTTCATGGTTCATGTTTTTAAGGTTTATTTTTGTTTTTTCATGGTTCATTATTATTTTTAAATTTATTTTCATGGTTCATGTTCTCAAGACGGAGAACTTAGGAGAACTTAGAGAGGTCCGTCTCACGGTTTAGATCCAGTGAGACCGTCTCACAAAAGACTTGCTCTATATTTTATTATACTTGATTTGCCCAAGTCTTTTTATGTTACACAAGGTCAGTGCATCCAGGACTAAAGGCGGATGGGATCTTCTTATTCCAAAATCGTGTTTTATCTCGTATTCCAACCATGTGGATGATTGACACGTGTATTATACTTACCATGTTTATTTTCAAGCAATACACGATAATGGTACTAAGTTGTAGGGTGACAATTTATGACGTTTCGAATACAGCGATATGAATCTAATACGTTATGATCGGATTAGAGTTGAGGCTGGCGGGTTACGTTTAGAGTGAAGGTCGGACCGAATAACCGCGAATAATAAATAAGTCGGGTTAGAGTTAACTTGAAATGACATAATTGA
>CM071927.1:15321562-15519006 GCA_016081115.2 Rehmannia glutinosa
ACCAAAATCGAGAGTTTTCTAGTATTTGTTTTTTTTCCACAAAACACGATTTTCCAATACATTTTGCTATTAATATATATTACGTAACCAATTTTGCAATTTTGCGAAAAATAATTATGAGTAATTTTGGTGTCTTAATTATCTAACAATTAAATTTTGTATTATATTGGAATGCAATATGCCATCCTTCAATAATAAAAATATTTTTAAAATTTTTTATTCACATTTTAAATTTAATTATTATACTTCAAGTTAGCACGGTGAAAAGAGAATAATAGATGGTAAATGAATATTGAATACGAGAATGTAAATTATGTGAATCTCTTACAAATGAAGTCAAATGAGTCGAATGGGCCTTCATATAGTTACATAACTACTTTGGGCAAATCATAGGAGAAAATTTTGTGGGACCAAAATCGAGAGTTATTCCATGTGTAGCCACTATAGATGAGATTAAGTAAATATTATTATAAATTAAATTATAACAATGAAACATTTAAACCACATATATTTATAATATAATATTACGTGTCTTAATAAAATGTTGATTATGTTATATTAAAATAAAAAATTGATTTATAGGTCATTTCATGAGTTCGTTTATTTGTCCATTTTCGTATTTTTGGTTAGTTTGAGAATTGACATTTTTAATAAATTTCATGATGTATTAACATTAACACATATTAACCGAATCTTTAAATGAGAGTGAATTAAATAGGTGGTAACTTACATTTGATTGACAAGAAAAAAAGAAAACAAAATATCAATCTTTTTATTTTTAATTTGTATTGTTCATTAATCTATATATATATATATATAAGCAAAATGGTTTCTAAATATGTTTTCCCGCCTAAATGACACTTTCTAAAAAAAATCCGAATATTTTTATTTTATTTTTTTACGTTTTTTAGAATATAAATTAATGTGGTTGACTTTTTAATTTTGGTATACATACTAAAATTAATGAGAAAACATAAAGAGAAACTTAATTTTGGTATCCAATTCAATAATATATCCTCTTCAATTTAGTTAAATATGGTTTAAATTAACTAAATAATTGTCAAAACAGACTTATGAACCGAAATTAAAGCTGAATCTTGATTGCAATTTGCAATTACATTAAATGTTGAATCTCTTTCTATAGAGCATGATATAAAATCATAAACGTGTAAATATTTTGATAAATATGGATCGAATTTATAATATTACTATAAAAAATATCAAAAATTGCATTCACAATTTATAATATTACTATAAAAAATTATCAAAATAATTATCAAAACAAATCCCTTTCTAAAATTGTAAGACACTTTTTAGAAATTATTTTCGTATTTTTATTATTTTCTCCTTATAATACAGTTGTAATTTATCAAGTTAATGGCTATTATTGTGAGATAAATCAATTTTTTGAATCTAAATTAATATTGTTGACATTTTAATTTTCGTACACATACCAAAATTAAGGAGAAAACATGTAGGGAAGTTTAATTTGGATATCCGATATATCTTATTCAATTTAGTTAATATGGTTTAAATTGGTTATATGGCTACCATAAAAAACTTATGGAAACCAAAAGTAAGGCCAAATCTTGATTGCAATCAAGAATAAATGTTGCATATTTTTCTATAAAGCATGATTCAAAATCAAAAATGTTTAAATAATTAGATAAATATGGATCAAATTTATAATGTTACTATAAAATATTATTAAAATATGCAATTAGAATTTATAATATGTAGTTTTCCATAAATGTAAATTATTGATTTTATTTATATTAATTGCAATTAAATGTTCGAACGATTAAAATTGGTATAAAATCAATGGGCGCATATGGAAAATTGACCAAATCATATAAATTGATAATGTCTCTTTTTTCTTGCATCGGTGAGAATATTCCAAAATAATTAAATTTTAAAACATCTAATCTATATATAACAATTCATGAACCATATCCAATTATTACTATATATTAAATTTATTATATATTAAATAAAAAATTGAATGGTATTATATTATAACATATATATGATGATAATTTCGTATTTTTCAAAGTTTTCCTACATTTTTAATAAATAGTTGATGATGTGAGATTAACATTAACAAACATATTAAAATTCTCTCTTGAATCTTTGAATTCAACCACAAAAAAATATAAATGGCTTCATTTATTACATTTGATTGAAGATTTAAATATGAAAAAATGAAAACAAAATAGGTTGGTTTTTATTTTTAATTTGTATTGTTATACAATCACAAAAATAGTATTGAATCTAAAATGTGTTTTTATGTTTTAGCGCGTGGTAATATTTTATTTTATTTTTATTTCATTTTTTTTTTTATAAAAATATAAATGTGTGTTGACTTTTTAGTTTTAATATAGAATATCTAATGGGTTATTTCATTATAAAAAGATAATGAACTTATTTTTGTAAGTATCAATTCAATAATATATTCTTCAATTTAGTTAAATATGATTTAAAAACTAAATAATTGTCAAAAATGTAAAATGAAATTAAACAAATCTTGATTGATTTATTAAATGTTGAATCTCTTTCTATAGAGCATGATATAAAATCATTACGTGTAAATATTTTGATAAATATGGAAATTTATAATTTTATAAAAAATATCAAAAATTGCATTCAACAATTTATAATATTACTATAAAAAATTATCAAAATAATTATCAAAACAAATCCCTTTCTAAAATTGTAATTTACATTTTTAAAAATTATTTTAGATATTTTTTTATTTATTTTAATAATCACAAGGATTTGTAATTTATCAAGTTAATGGCTATTAAATCAAGATAAATCAATTTTTGAATCTAAATTAATATTGTTGACATTTTAATTTTTCAAGAACATACAAAATTAAGGACCTCAAAAATGTAGGAAAGTTTAATTTAATATCCAAAAATATATCTTATTCAATTTAGTTAATATGGTTTAAATTGGTTTATGGCTACCATAAAAACTTATGGAAACCAAAAACCCAAATCTTGATTTCAAGAATAAATGTTGCATATTTTTCTATAAAGGATGATTCAAAATCAAAATGTTTAAATAATTAGATAAATTGGATCAAATTTAAAATGATCAATATAAAAATATTATTAAAATATGTAATTACAATTTATAATATGTATTTTTTTCCATAAATGTAGTTCGTATTGATTTTATTTATATTAATTGCAATTAAATGTTAACGATTAAAATTGGTATAAAATCAATCAATTTTTGATGGGGCGAAAATTGACCAAATCATATAAATTGATAACGTCTCTTTTTTTCTTGCATCGTTGAGAATATTCCAAAATAATTAAATTTTAAAACATCTAATCTATATATAACAATTCATGAACCATATCCAATTATTACTATATATTTAATTTAGCATATATTAAATATTCGAATTGAATGGTATTATATTATAACATATATATGATGATAATTTCCTTCAAAGTTGTTTGTCTTATAAATAGTTGAAATTAAGATGTCATTAGAAAAAAATTTAGTAAAAATATTTTCAAACAAAAAAAATATATAGAAACATTTATTAGATCTTGTTTACGATTTAAATAGTAAAAATCCATTGATGAAAAAATCATATAAAAGTGTTGTCGTTATTACAATCACAAAAATCAAGTGTTGAACTAGAATGTGTTTTTCACGATAGCGTGGTAATATTTTATTTTATTTTTATATCATTTATATTTTTATAAAAATATAAATGTGTTGTTTAGTAGTTTTAATATAAAATCATCAAAATATCAAAGATAAAACCCATTTTTCAAACATTTTTCACATAACAATTTAAATTTTGCAGTTTATATACATATGTTATAAACTTCGAATTAAAAAATCATATGATATTTTTTATTATATAAGCATTTTGATACTGCAACGAACATACTTTATATCTATTTGGAAGTAAACTCAGATTCAAGGTTATTATATCTATTTTATTTATTTATTTTTATCTTATTTAATTCAAATATTTGCATAAAATTTGAAGATTGAAATTAAATAACATGCGTAAATTAGATGCTAAAAATGATTTGCAAGGCCCACCAAAAAAAAATTCCCAGATTACTAGACCGGTAGTATCACAAATAGTTATTAATAATATCTCAAAAAATAATTTTTATTTACATCAAATTTCTATGGTTCGACACAACAAACCTAATATGGTCCAACACAACCCATTTTATATGATCCGACACAACACACCCCATGCATCGCACGGGCAAAGCACTAGTTTCTCATAATATGAGTAATGCCAACAAAACTGGGATATTTTTAAAGATAATATTTTGCTCGCTATTACTTGCTTGTAATACGAATAACAAACCAATCATTTTTTTTTGATAACTCAGCTTCCGTGCTTACTTCGAATATGCCGAGGACAAAGCTTCCCCCTCATTTTTTTCGCAAGGTAAATCGTGGGATGCACGCATTGACCGGTGTCCGATGGGGTCTTCCGACGTACAACCAGATCCTGAGGTAAAGAGAACAATTATATTCGACCCCAATCTAAAAATAATGATCTCTAAAATCGAACCCACACGGATTTATTCAAGATGAGTTCCCACCAATCTAAGCCATGGTTAAAAAATTTATGGGTGGGAAAAAATCACAGTTAAAGAGAACAATTATATTCGAGTTTGACCCCCAAATCAATCATTAATAGTCCCCGAGTTTGTCCATTATAACTTAGAAGTAAAGAATTCAATAAGGGCCCGATCCTGAGGGCCGACCCAAGTCCGACCAAAAATATTTAAGGGTTAGACTTAAGTCCTTATAACATGATGAGTTTTTAGCCCGACCCTAATTGCCCATAGGGTTGGCTAGGGCTAGTGTGGGGCTGGCCCGTTAGAGCTTTTTAATATATATATATATATATATATATATATATTGTATTTTCTAAATTATCTTTAAAATTTATACCTATAATAGTACCAAAATATATTTTTGATCTCATTTATCAATTATCATTTGATATTATTATGTTAGAATATATGTCGTGAAAAAAAACCACACTCGCTAGATGATTTTCGCAAAACCACCGTTAGAAGGGGGTAGGAAGGATTTTTTTTAAGGCATACCCACTCCGACGTTCAAATCAAGTATCACTCTGAGAGAGAAAATATGAAATAGCACATTATATTGAAAAAGTGTAATTAACTAACGGCTACCTTTTTTCACCCATATTTATAGGTTTGGCAATTAGGGTTTAATTCAACCTAATTAACACAAAATTAGGTTAATCACCCACACCGGGCCATAAGCCTAACACCCAAGAGATCGGCAAGCCCTTAAGTTGGTCCACTTGAAAAATGATTTAAGCAATTTAAGTTGGCCCATTCGAGGTCCAAAACAAAGGTCGGTAGGCCCTTAGGTTGGTGATTGAGAGTCCAACCCAATAGGTGTAAGTCAAGCGGCTATGATAATCTAAGGGGGGTGAATAGATTATCTCCATCTTTTTAATTTTTTTTTTTACCGAATGCTCAAATACAATAAAGGTGCGGAATGTAAACAAACACACCGATTTAAAGAGGTTCAACCCACCCATTAGGGCCTAATCCTCTACCACCCCAAAGTATATCCAGGGATGGATTTCAAAGAAAAAGAATTTTATTAATTACCAAAATTAATACAAATTCAACTTACAACACCTTGAAGAGCACCACACTCTTCTTTCAACAACCTTTGGAGATTACCACAATCTTTTAAAGATAACAATCTTCCTTCAACGGCACCTTGTGAAGATTACCACAATCTTCAATTTTGAAGAATACCAAATTCTTTTTCAATAAGAAGATCACCACAATCTTCTTGCACCTATCACCTAGATCATCCAAGTGTGCTCTTTCCACAAGAACACTCACAAGGATATCTTGTGTTTGAATGATAACCAAAAATCAAGATTACAACTCAATAATGAATATTACAATTTGAGTGCGAAGTGTAATCAAGAATAGCTAGACCTCAAAGATGTGAAAGTGATAAGCTAGGCAATTTTACAACAAGAATAATAACAATGAAAGACCAAGTATTTGCTTGAAGTGTATCTTGTTGTGTTGTATCTCAATTGTTGTCTTGGTTGCTCCAAAACTTCCTCTATTTATAGGAGATGATTGATCAAGCATAGGCTCCTCTTGGGGATTGAAAATATACAGAAAAATACAATTAAAATCAAGAATATAGTGTTAGAAATCAATCCCACAATTTAAGAAAATGTGTCTATTTGTCAAACGGTCATATTTTTCTTTCATTAATAAATTGCGATGGTCGAGAAAAAAATAAGAGAAATAAGAACACTTTGAAAATTTCAACATTTGATCGGCCGACAAATCAATCATTTAAGGGTCTCAAGTTTGTCCTAATTAAAAAGACGAAGAGATTTTGTTTGTTTGATGCCAAACCGCAGTACCGGCCGACCATAAGGGCCGACGTCGACCGACTGCTTTTACTTCCGTCTCATGTTGTTTCTCAAAACATCTTCAGGGTTACGGGTTGCCCCTACTTAGGTCGATATAAGAAAATGTTGTCCAATTTTTGTCGAAAATAAAACTCAAGAAATACTCCAGAAAATTTAGTAAAAACATTTTAAACCAATCGGGAGTATTTGACAACATTTAGAAATCTTGTTTAGGAGTAAAAATCCATTGATATAAAATCATTAAAAGTGTTGTCCATTATTATCAAAAATGAACTTGAGGAAATACTAGGAAAATATTAAAACCATTTTAAATCATTTAGGAGTATTTGGACAACCTTTAAAAACATTGTTTTGGTGATAAAATAAAATCATCAAAATTAAGATAAAAACATGTATCAAACAATCTCCCTTTTTGATGATTACAAACCAAAACAATTTATACACAAACTAAGAGAGCGATTTTAGAAAGGATTTTCCGGTAAAAATACCCGTTTGGAAGCAACCAAAATTTCCAAAAATATTAAAGCAACCAAGTAGGGAGTAAATATTTTCAATAATAAGCACAAGCTCCCCTATCAACAAGCATATCAAAAATAATGTAAAAGCAATTTTCCATAAGCTAAAAGCTTTTAGCTTTTTTGATTTGTTCAAGAGCTTATAAGCTCCCCTGTCACAAAACATCATTAAACAATTATATAAGTCCATCAAGCAACAATTGGACTAAAAACGAATCACAACTTATGGCTTTTATGAGCCATAGCTTATAGCTTTTTGACAAGCTTTTATTAGCTTCTTTGAGCTAATGAGCCAATATCCTGTTTCTCCCCTTTGGAATCATCAAAAGAATGTTAGGATGATCAAACATCATACAAATATATCAAAGTGTGCAAACGAGACGATTTATCAACCATCGAGCAATTTATACATAAGTCCGAAAATGGGAGAATTGTAACATAAGAGATCCATAAGCTCATTAGTTAGCTAAAAACATGATTTAAAATTTTTTTTTAGACATTTTGAAGCAAGAGAATCATGTAGAAGTTGAAAGTTTCATTGCGACATTTCAACAAACACCAGGTGCGTGAAAAATAAAAGAGGTTGCATATAGTCCCTTGTAAAGGTTTCAAGCCAATCGAGGGTCCAATCCAATAGGTCGGTAGGCCCAATCGAGGGTCCAACCCAATAGGTCGGTAGACCCTTAGGTTGGCCCAATTGAAGGTCCAACCCAATAGGTCGGTAGGCCCTTAGGTTGGCCCAATCGAGGGTCCAACCCAATAGGTCAGCCTATTAGACCCAGAGCTCGGGTCTGGCCCAATTATCCACTACGAATCAACTGTAAGCCCAAGTCCAAACCTCTACTTTATAGAGGTCGGCCCTAGTCCAAGCCTACCACTGGCTCAGGTCTTTCATCAAGCCCATATAAACATGTCAGTCTAAATAGGCCCCCATCAATATGATCCACGATTCCACTATTAGAATATTAGATTGCTAATATTTTTATTAATTCATAAAATTATTTAGAAGAAACTCATTATTGTACTTAATTTTAGTAGATTACATAATATTAATATTTGATTTTTTTAATATATTAATATTTGATTTAATTAAGAATATAAACTTATAAAGACGTGACTTAATTAAAAAGAAAAAATATATATAGTGCAAGTTATGGTCCGACACATGCGGCCCTAGCCCTATTGGACTAGAATTGGGCCTAAATTTTTCATGCTCTTATGATCTCATGGTTTTTTAGCTTTAAGCCCTTGAAGGCAAAGGTCTTTTAGGGCAAGGCTGGCACAACCCTTATTGGCTAATTAGAAGCCTTCAAATGAGACAACGATGAAATATTTGCGATTGGATATGTTTTCGTCAGTGAAATATATTTTCCATTAGATAATAGTGATGGAATATTTTTTAAAGAAGAAAAATAAATTTTAGGATTGTTAGTGAAACTGAGATGAAAATGTGATGATGAAAATCTGATTTGATATAGAAATAGAGAAATAACGATTGAATATGATTGAACGTTGGAAATATCTAAGTGGGTAAATATTATAATTTGTGGGAAAGTGTGTAATAGTGATTGGTGGTTTGATATTTTTATTTTAAAAAAATAGATATATGTGATTGGTGGAAGAAAAAGTAAAATTTTTTTTTTCAAAAATATTGGTTTTCATTCACATATCTTAGTGAACAATTTATAGTAGCAAAAATTTTCTTGAAACTTTTCATTTCCAAGCACAACCTTATTAGTAATGTAGTTGTTTTTGAATGGAATGTGGACTCTTCTTTGGTATGGGCTCATGGCCTATGCATCTAATTAAGTTAATATATGATTTATTTGGGTCGTATGGACTATGACGTGGGTTGAGCTTTCTACTTTTCTATGCCTAATTTATTAGACTGAAGTTGAATTTTTTTTAAACTCGTAAGTTGATCAAAAAATAAAATCATAATTTGTCCACATTATTTTAGTTATAATATTCAATTTTTCAATCTTTAAACTTATTGACAAATTTGATATTAGTCTTGATTACTATTTACTAATTTGTTAGAAATCGTTTGTTTAATATATTGTATAATTTATTTTTACTTTTTTTAAACCAGTATATTGAATAGTTGATCATAACAGATGTGGATATTTTACTATTTATTTGTCAATAATTCAAATATTTTATTCAATTATATATATATATTTTAAATCTATTATAGTATCAATGAACTCAATCTCATCCCCATGAAGAGGGCCTTTATGTGTTAACTTAGCATTCTGACATTAATATTCTATTATATGTAATGTGGACATATTTATAATATTATATATATTTAAAATATTATATTGTTTGTGCTATCCGCGGGATCCCCATGGAGCCGGAAATACGGTCCCCATCCCAGCCAACGGTGAGAAAAGTTCCCCAATACCACCCCCACAGAGGAAAATTTTGGGGAATTCATGCCCGGTATCAGATATAAATATTTTATTATTTATTTATTAGTAATGCAAATGTTTTATTCGATTGTAATATTTTTTTAAATCTGTTATAGTTCAATGAACTCAATCTCATCCCCACCAAAAAGGGCTTTTATGGGCATTCTGACATTAACATTTTACACTATTACGGATGGTGGAGAGGCGGAAAATCTTCGTTCCCCGTGGGGACTGCCCCGAAGGGCGCAACGATTCCCTGAAATTTTCCCTCTTGGGGGTTGGGACGAAGAATTTTTTCTCTCCGTTGGCGGGGACGGGGTATGGATCGTATTCCCCGCTCTGCGGGGTCCCCATCCCGTTCTCTGCAGGGACCCGAGGTATTGCATATGCAATATAATATTAAATATATATAATATATTATAAATATGTTTACATTACATATAATAAAATGACAAGAAATTTAATTTATTTTATTTATTTTGTATGATGGATGCTTTATTAGTTTTTTTATACAATTTATATGTTTTTTAAATATTTAAAATGATTAATTTTTTTAAAATATTAGCTTTTTGCAAAAAAATAATATAAAAACCTGGGGGTGGTTGGGGGTTTTCCTCGCGGGGACGGGGATAGGGGAAATTTTTTCCCGTTTATCTCACGAGGACAAGGACGGGGATTCCTAAATACCGCGGAGACGGGGATGAGATCGCTCTCCTGCCCCCGCCCCTCTCCATGCCGTTGACATCTCTATACACTTCTTAATGTTTTTGCCTCATTGCTATGTTGTTGGTTTTTGTTTTTGTTTTTAGTTATGAATAACAACAACAACAACAACAAACAACTAACTACATGGGATCGGCTATACGAATCATATCACGTCATCGTTTACAGTCATAAGCCATATTTTCATTTATTTCAAGGTATAACATGTCTTGTTTAATAGCTTCTTTCCAAGTCTTTTTAGGCCCACCTCTACCTCTTTTGATTTGTGTGAGTGATTCTCTACCTTCTAAACGTCGCACAGGTGCATCTAAAGGTATCCTATAAAAATGTATGTCCAAACCATCTTTATCGTGTTTCTCTAATTTTCTCATCTATTGGTGCTACTCCCACTTTGCTTCTAATGTGTTCATTTCTTATTCTATCCAATCTAGTGTGTCCGCACATCCATCTTAATATTCTCATCTCTACTACCCTCATTTTTTGTTTGGGTTCATATTTAGTCGCGCCAACATTCTGCTCCATAAAGCATTGAGGGCCTTATGAATAACAAATCAACAATATTTTTATTTGAGTTATTTGTTGAAACATATGTAATGATGAGGTGGTATCAATTTTCTTTTTGTTGTTGATTGTCTCGTTTTTTGAATTGATCCGTTAAAACCATAGAGTCAATTCTAGATCAAGTACATATAAGATAACTAACTTGAAGCAGTTAGTGTATAGTTTTTTACACCACTTTTTTGCTTTTGTTTTTGTAAGTCATTTTATCTTTGGGAATATTACGTCAAACCGTGAGGACTAGCCAAGACGTACGTGTCTTGCGGACATAGGTCTTTATCGACTCAGCTTTCAAGTTTTGTCAAATTCATGTTTCTGAAGTTGAAGTCCAGAATCATTATAATAGAAATATTTTATTATTCTTTTAATTTTATGTTTATGTTTTTGTAATCTATCTATAAGGTTTTTCCCGATTATGTACCAATGCATTCAATATAGCCTACAAAAAAATGATATAATTACAAGTTACTCCCAAACTATATGTGTTTTTTGAGGCTATCACCTAAACTATACTATAATTTCTTCGGTTTTAGCTTTCTTGTAAAATTATAGTTTATTTTCTTAATTTACTTTGTTAATTTTACTTTATAATTAAATATATAATAAATATTAACAAAAGTCAAATTGGATATAACAGGATGCATTTAGCCTCTTATGTTTTGGGGCATATTTTCAAGTAAAACTTTACGAAAGATAAAGGTATTATAAATTTAATGTTTTTGATTATATTTTTTACATTTAAAATATTGTATAAGATTTGTGATAAAGTAAAGTAATTTGATGAATTTTTATTTAAAACTAAAAAAAAAGTAAATTGAGGAAATAAATTGTATTTCTAGAAGAAATATAAAAATCAAAATTTAATTAATAATATTTATATGTCTTACATAAGTATATACTACGAAATTTAGATTTTGTGTGTAAGCAAATAAGCACATATTTGCACATAATCACATAATAAGGAATCGATGATACCTTTCAATTGAGTAGCGGAATAAATTCACCGATTCACGTTTTGTTAGCCCTTGATCTCAATAGCTCGCCTACAAGCCCCCCTCGAACTGCACTTTAGTATAGCGCCCTTCACTCCGTGCGTCACTCCGCTTGATGTGAATACTACTAGAGCACCCACAATTGTTGCACACCTTAAACCCTCGGAGATCTTGAGTGGTGATTCTCCAAGAAGAAACGTAGAGAGAAAAATTCTATGTGTGAGATATCTTTGATATGAGAATTAACGTGTAGTTTGGAGTGAGGGAGAGATCATCTTATAATTGTAAGATATCTCAATCCTCGCTTATAATCAAATCCTACCATATTAGATGCAATCCCAAGATGCATGCTAATCAATTAAGGATCCCTTTAATTTGGCACAATCTTTCCTAACTTAGAAGATATGGATGCAATTTTCCAATATCTCCCACTCATACATATCTGATCCGACTCTTTAAAATCACACTCCCATAATTCTCATCTCACGTACCTTCTTTCATACAGGGAATGAGGTGTGCGACCAAGCGAGAGCGAAAAGGAACAAATGAGGAGAGTTATATTAAGTCATCACCTAACTAACATAACTCTACAACTCATGAGACTCGCCATGTACCCCAAACTATGTGGTCGCACCAAATCAAGCATCTTTGTCCCCTCAATAGATAGAGCATGCTTGACCTCCCAATATGTATTTATGCTTATGACTATGTCAAAACATCTTTTCGACTTAGTCGGCCGACCTATGAGCCATAGAACATAGTGTGTTACCAATTTAGTTTTTCTCGGTCTCTTATATCAACCACTTGGTCTTGACAACTTTCCTAGTCATGCTCGTGCATCGAATCCATCTTGGCCATTGGACACATGCTAAAGTAACGTCATCAAGCTTACATATCATGACGAGTCCGAGTCCCAAAGAGAACTAATAAACACGGTAAGGGCTCACACAGTGACGAAGCAGGGATCCATTTAGTCACTCGTCTTACAAGGTCATCGCAAAGCACATGTAGTATGAATACATGCTATGATGGAGCTCCCACTTAATTCGGGCATGTCACGCTCTAAACATCATACGAGTCTTAGTCTAATCCTCATCCAATGCCCGACTGCGTGACATGTAAGTCGGTCCCCACAACAACTTCTAATAATTCGCACTCTGCTACAAACAGACTTTTATGAAGTTTGGACGCACTCCATTTCGATCAAGTATGATCTCATCTTGGCCTCATGCCAAGGCGATTATTGTTAAGCTTTTGGCCTTTCACGTTGTTCCTACCGTGAAGGTGATCAATCGCATCCCTCTCAATGGTGCGAACATGATCAATGAGTCTCATCTTGCTCGCTATCAAAGCGCCAAGGTGATTACCCGTGTGAGTAGGCAATCTAAGTTTGGTGACATTAATAATCATTAAACACAGTACACTAACAATTTAATAAGAACAATAAATCTTATTAATCAATAAAATGTTCATACAGGCCCACAAATTCAAATCCTACATAGTCCCATACTTCTAACATGCCTTTGGAACACGTTTCTGCACAAAGGCTTAGTAAAAGGATCAGCGACCATGTCGCCAGTAGGAATATGCCTGAAACTATTTGACCTTGCACAACACTCTCTCGAATAAAGTGATATATGGTGTCGATATGTTTGGTCCTCCCGTGGTACACGGGATCCTTAGCATATGCTAGTGTAGACGTGTTGTCACAATAGACAACAATTGCATCATCAACATACGTTGTAATGCGCAGACTCTGAAGAAATCTTCTCAACCAGATTGCCTCTTAGACTGCTGACGTACAAGCAACATATTCAGCTTCCATGGTGGATAAAGATATACAAAGCTGATTCTTACTACACCAAGTGATAGCAGCGCCTCCCAATATGAATGCATATCCCGATGTAGATTTGCGTTCATCTCTATCCGCTGATCCATTGGCATCGATGTAACCTACCAACTTTAAACTACTCCCACGATAGAATAAAGCAAAATCACTTGTCCCTTTCATATATCTAAATATCCTCTTGACTGCAGCCCAATGAGCGCGTCCAGGATTACTTTAATATCTGCTCACCATTCCAACTGCAAAAGATAGGTCTGGTCGGGTACACATCATTGCGTACATTAGACTCCATATCGCATTTGCATATGGAACCTTAGCCATGCATTCCTTTTCTTTATCTATTTTTTGGCATAAATCTTTGGTGAGAACGCAAGTCTTTTCCATGGGTGTGTCAATAGGTTTAGCATTATGCATACGAAACCGTTCTAGAATCCTATTATTGTAAGTCTGTTGAGACAAACTCAATAATTTTCTAGAACGATCTCGGTGTATCCTAACACCATGTATGCATTCTTCTTCTCCCATCTCAAATGTAGAGGACAACCACTCTTGTGTGGCGACAATCATCTCCATGTCATTTCCAGCCAATAAAATATCATCCACATACAGTGAGAGAATCAAGAATTTTCTCCCACTTCTCTTGACATACACACAATTGTCTTCTTTGATCATCGTAAAGCCTATCTAGGTTATAGCTCGCTAAAATCAATAGTACAATTGTCTAGGTGATTGTTTTAGTCAATAAATGGAACGCTTTAAGCGGCATACTTTGCGCTCTTGTCCCTTCTGCTGAAACCCTTTAGGTTGATCCATAAAGATCTCTTCATCTAGTTCTCCATTGGGAAATGTTGTCTTCACATCCATCTGGAATAATTCCAGATCAAGGTGGGCGACAATGGCCAAAATAAGGCGAATTGAGGCAAACCTTACCACCGGGGAGAATGTCTCTTCATAGTCTACACCCTCTCTTTGAGTATACCCTTCACCACAAGACGAGCTTTATATTTGTTGATCGACCCATCTTCCTTGCGTTTGACCTTAAGAACCCATTTGTTCCAATGGTCTTGCATCCAGATGGAAGATCAACTAGCTCCCAGACTTGGTTCTTAGCCATCGAGCTCATCTCTTCCTCCATAGAAATTATCCACTCTTTAGCATTAGGAGAAGTAACAGCCTCTTGATAAGTGGCTGGCTCATCAATATCCATAGAAGCACACATGAAAGATTCCCCCTCAATTTCAAAACATCGTCGGGGTATTATTTCACGATTGCTTTGACGCATAAGTGGATTTTGAGAATCTTCCTCCAGTGGGTCACTCTCACTGACTCTAGAACCACTGTCATTGTCTCCGTCGATAACTGGATGAGATTTTGAAGTCTCACCCTCTCTAGGAAGCGTAACATTGTCCTTGGGATCTTGCAACTCATGCAGTTCTAGATTCACTCTTACTTCTCCGATTGTTGGAAATTCCTCCTCGAGGATGTTCACCAAACATCACATAGCCTTTCGAGTGACCGCAATATCTTATAAAGACATATTTGATCGCCCTAGGACCAAGCTTCCCATGCTTATGAGAAGTGTTGGGAACAAAACCAGCCGACCCCCAAGGGCGCAAGCCTTCTAAATTAGGCTTTCTGCCATTCCATGACTCATATGGTGTTAGATAAATATTTTATCAAGATTTTGATGATTTTGTTTAAATGAGTTTTTACACCAAAACAATGTCTTTAAATGTTGTCCAAATACTCCCAATTGATTTAAAATGTTTTTACTAATTTTTTGGAGTATTTCTTAAAGTTTATTTTTGACACAAATTGGACAACACTTCTGTTTTGAGGTCGACCGGTCGAACACGAGGTCGACCGGTCAAAAATGAAAACAGAACTCACTGGAACAAAAAAGGAGGAGGGGGACCAGTCCACCTAGAGGTCGATCGGTCGGACCCCCATTGGACCGGTCGCCCACCCCTCCATCCTGTGTCTGATTCGCACTATCTACTTTTTAACGTTTGAAATTGATACATAGCGACCGGTTGCGCTGTGTTATTTTTGACAGCAGAATAATACCGTTGGACATCCATATCAGCAAGATTTACTTTATCATTTTTGTACAATATTTCTACATCTTGTGATCTTCTTTTTGTAGACAAAAGTGAAGAAGGAGGAACCTATGTTTGTGAAGACTCTCCTATAAATAGAAGATGATTTTGAAAACACAAGATAAGAACAACACAAGCAAACACACAACAAGAAATCTGCAAATTTCTAAGCTTTTATATTCAACACTCTTGTTGTATTTATAGCCTAAGTATTTCACTTTTACATCTTGAGGTCTAGGCTTGATTCTTGATTACACTTGCACTCAAAATTGTATTATTCATTATCGAGTTGTAATCTTGAATTTTGGGTTCATCATTCAACACAAGATATCATTGTAAGTGTTCTTGTGGTAAGAACACACTTGGGTGATCTAGGTGTTAGGTGCAAGAAGATTGTGGTAATCTTCTTATTGAAGAGTTTGGTGCTCTTTGAGGTGTTGAAGAATTTGGTGTTCTTCAAGGTTGAAGATTGTGGTAATCTTCACAAGGTGCCGTAGAAGATTGTGGTAATCTTCAAGGGAGATTGAGGTAATCTCCAAAGAGGTGTTGTAAGGTGATGTTGTATTAATTGTGGTAATTAATAAAATATTTTTTCTTTTTGAAATCCATCCCGGAGATACTGAGGTGGTTGAGGACTAGTCCCTAGGTGGGTTGAACCTCTATAAATAGAGGCTTGTTGTTTAATTTCCGCACCTTTATTCTTGTCTTTATTTGTTCATTCGAAAAAGAGGGTGATTTGCGAAAAATCGGCATAATCTATTCACCCCCCTCTAGATTATCGTAGCCACTTGGACTAACAAATGGTATCAAAGCCAAAATCTTTGGCAAACTCGTTCCACACCGTGAGTAAAGAGGAAAGATCTCATGGCTACGAACGAGAGCTATCTACCAACCGGCGCTTCATTCAATAGACCGCCTCTCTTCGACTCCAACAATTATGCATTTTGGAAGGATCGAATGGAATGCTTCTTACAAGGTTGCGGGTTCGATATTTGGAACACGGTTATAAATGGAGTATCCATCCCAATGAAGAAAAAGGAAGACGACACTCAAATTCCCAAAGCCCTCAAGGAGTTTGATGATGAAGACATGAAAATATTCTCCTTAAACGGTAAAGCTCTTAATATTCTTCATTGTTCTCTTACCGCTATGGAATATAATCGTATTAGAGGTATACGATCCACTCATGAAGTTTGGAAAAAAATAGAAACTATCTATGAAGGCACCAAGAAAGTTAAACAAGCTAGAAAAACAATGCTTGTTAAAGATTTCGATTTTTTTTGCTCGAGGGTGAAGGGATTTCAAAAATGGTAGAAAGGCTAGAAAACATCGTTAATTCATTATGGGCACTCGAAAAAGTCATTTCGGAATAAGACAAAGCTACCAAAGTTTTAAATGCTCTTCCCGGTTCTTGGTCCGAAAAGGTGACGGCTATCACGGAAGCTAAAAATTTAGAAACTCTAAATTTTGATGAGCTTATTGGAAATCTTATCATCTATGAAGTATATGCAAATAAAAGGAGTTATTCAAAAGCATCCACTTCTCAACCGGATATTATAACAACTTGGGATGAGTTTCTTGCAACTTCCAACGATAAAGAAGTCAAACAATATCTAATGGGAATCGAAGAAGACAATGAGGTACGCTCTAACCCTTCTTCTTCTTTTAGTAATGAATTGCATGATGATTATGATGAATTGCAAAATGATTTTGACGAGTTTCAAAATGAATTCCAAAGTTTGCTCTTTAAATACAAACATTTGAAAAAAGAATTCAACATCATGAAAAATGAAAAGGATAGTTTACATGATTCTTATGAATCTCTCACTAGTGCTCATAATATTACACTTGATAAGGTTAGAATTCTTGAAGATGAAAATAGTGCTCATGTTAAAGATATTGATTGCATGAAAAAGGATATGATGAAATTTAATTTGAGTACCGATAAAATGACCAAAATTCTTGATGTTCAATGATAAGGGTCTTTTTATGCATGTTTTATGTGTATATTTGAGTATGATTTGAGTTATTTCATCGTTAGTTTCATAAATATTTGATTGTACATAGTTCATATTACTCCGAGGTGCTTTTATTGGTGTAGATTGATGATTCGGAGCTATTTTTGGTGAATTTTGTGCCATGGTTTCATGTCATAACATACCCTAGGGTTTATGGATGCAAAAACACTCGAAATCCCAAGCTAAACGCATCATTTCGAGGCCTTTTCAATCAAACACGGGCAGGGTGTGCTTTTAAAGCATGGCCGTGCTTTTGAGGAGCCAAAACCGAGCAAATTTTCGGCCAAGACGTACCAAACACGGCCAGGCCGTGCTTTTGAAGCACGGCGGCGTGTTCGGGAAAATCCGAGAACACGGCCTGGCCGTGCTTTGAAAGCACGGGCGTGCTTTTCGTCCAAACTGGGTTTTTCTTTAGCGGAAATTATGGAGACTTTCCCTTTTTGCTTTTTGACAACCTTTGAGCAACTTTTACACCTCATTTTGATGCACCAAGCTCTATTATTCCCTCAATTATCATATGGCAATAATGATTCAAACAACTCAACTATGGAAGTGGAGCATTTGTTTAGCAAAAGATGACATTATTGATGTGTTCTTTCACAAAGATGGTGCCTATAAAAGCCAAGAGTTTGAGTTGGGATATTGACTAAGTCATGAATCAATTCATTGATAGAGAGATTCATTGTATATTCATTGTATATTCTAAGTTTCAAAAAAATACATTGAGAGGATAAAAGAGAGGTAGAGTTGGAAGTTGAAGATCAATAGAGGAGAAGGCTTGGAGCTCAACATCATTGCAATCAACTAAGGAGAAAGTCTTGAATTGGTCTTGAATAAGAGCTAAGTACACCATGTTCATTTTATTCAAATCTTCTTGTGTAGTATATTCTTTTGTCAAAGCCATGTGTAGCTAAATTTCTAGTGTTTGAATGTAATGAACTCTAGAATGAATTTGTGATTAAGGTTTGCATGTTTTTAATAAAATCTTCATGATTTGTGTGATTCACTTATATTATGCTTATTCATTCAAATTGGTAGCGCGATATTGATTTGAAGTTTATTCTTCACCGGGAAATCGATAGATTCATGGTGAAATAGAACCTATATAAGTGAAAAGAGTTGCATGCAATCCTAGATATAGGACGACATAAATCTTCTGGATTAGGGTCAAACCTAATATGGGAATTCACAAATCGTTATAATGTTGTCTTGAGGGTTTTAACTAGAAAGAGATTTCAGTTAATCAACTTGAGGTTAGAAGTTATTCGCGCTCGATAGAGCGTTTAACTTAAATCGAGAATTTCTACGGTCCATAAAACATGAGATTTTATTAAAAGAGGTTGGTTTTTGCTTAAGGGTTTATGGTTGTATTTTTATCTTGTTGAATCACAAAAATATTCTAGAGGGATTTACATTCAAGCACATTTCTAGCTCTTGATTTCTTAATTCTACAATCTACTTTTATTTGATTTTTTTTGTAAGTTGCAATTATTTTAAATTCTCTATTTTTCATTTTCCATTTTTGACAAACAAAACTCTGAAAATTATTAGATCAAATAACAAAAAGACGGTAATTATTAATACTTACAATCCTCATGGGAATGACACTCGATACTCAACAATCTATACTATAAAACGATAGGTGCACTTGCCTAAGGTTTTAAAGGTAGCTTTTGAGCCATCATTCAACGTTGTGATCATTCGAAACTAGGACTTGGTTATAAGCCTAATGTTATTAATGTTAAGAAAAAGAACCAAGTCTCTATGCATGTTGGTCATTATGTTTCTAGAACTATTACATGTTTCTATTGTGGTAAAATTGGTCACACGACTAATACTTGTCGAGTTAAAAATAGTTCTATTATTTGGAGACCTAAAAGTCTCAATGTTAATCCCAAAGGACCCAAACACTTGAGGGTACCACAAGAAAATTTTATGTTAAGTACTCGGCGCAATAAAAATCAAAGGAGTTTTAAATTGTCATATAGACAACAAACGATCGCGCCATATGATCGAACGAGGAGATATTATCAACAAAATTATTTTTCAAGAAGAAGGTATAATCAACATTGGGAAAGATACAACCCTTGGCAATGGCGAAATTGGTAACTCTTATCCTCTTCTTGAAGTATGCATTGTCTTGTATAATTATTGCACATTTTCATGTATTTAATTTTTGTATTGATTGTCAATATTCTTTATAAAAATATTTCTTAAAAAATAAGGTCTCAATTTTATACTCTTGGATTTTCAAATTTCAAAAGAGACCTTATCTGGATTTATTTTATCAAACTTTTGTTGACTTCTTAAATAGCATAATATGTGCTACTTGTTTAACTTCTATGTTGTTCAATATTGTGTATATTATTCGATATTACTATGTTCTTGTGCAAGATTTTGTCAAGTTTTTCTGCAGGAAATATTTTGGTATTAAGGAACAAATGATCGTAGACTTATTCATGGTCATCTACGTCATAAGGTGTCAAAATTGAAATAGGCGTATTGGTTGAGAAATAAATTCGAGGTATGTTTATCAACTTTCATTATTCTTATAGACTCGAAATTCTTCATGCATTATGCTTATATGCTCGAATTCAAAATAATCCCAAATAATCTCATATAAGTGCCATTAAAAGAATTTTTCAATATTTGGAAGACATTATCTCTTATGGCTTGTCTTATCCATTGTTTTAAATCGTTCCTATTTCTTTTAGGATACCAAGTCCGATATAAAATATTTCTCAAAATACGATTCTTCATAACAAGAACCAAACATATTGAGATTCGACATTTTTCTTGGGATTGCATTTCTTAACGAAAATTTGAGATATATTTAATTTTGTCTCAAGATTAACTTGCGGATTTTCTAAACTATTAATCGCCGAGACTTTTACCTCAATTAGAGCTTGTTTAGGCATAATGTATATTGAATGAGGTCTATGTTTATATTTTGTACGTTTTTAAAATTTAAGGGTGAAAAATCGGATTATTGGTGCAAAATTCGGACAGAAACAGAACTGGTGTTCAGGCACCGGTCGACGGAGATGTCGACCGGTCGACATGTTGCAGGCATCGGTCGCCCTACACATTGACCGGTCGCCCTAGTCCATTTCAGGAATAAAAATGGTTCTGTCATTCATTTCGGTATTTTTGTCTATTTTCTTCCAAACTCGAACCCCTTTGCATTTTTCACACACAATTCACTCAAAATAATTTTCTTCTTATAAAATCTATATTTTTGAGTTTATGTAACTTCTATTTCATCATTATTATCCGATTTCTCCGATTAATTGGTAAGAATTTCTCCTTTTAATCTCAATTGGGTTGAACCCTTGAGAATGTGCTCATATCTTGATATTTTGATGAAATTTGTGTTTTTGTGTGATATAAATGATGATTGTTGATGGATGAATATTGTATTATTACATTTGGTGATGAAATTTTTGGCTTAAATGAAATACAAAGGCGTTAAATATCTCTTTTTTATTCGACGACGCCAAGTGTTCGACAAAATATTTCTATGAAAAATTCATCACCTACATGATTCTCTTGATTTAAAAGTCTTATAAGTTTATAGAGATCATGTTTTATCAATCAAATGAGCTTTTGCAAATCAAAATGATCAACTTTTCCCTTTTACTTGGAATTTAAGCTTTAATGTTCAAAATGCTCGATAAATCGATTAAATTGTGCACTTTGATATGATTATATGATGTTTTTATCGTGCTAACATTCTTTTTGATGATTCGAAAAGGAGAGAAATAGGAAAAATGCTCATACGCTCAAAGAAGCGAAAATAAGCTCGCAAGAAAAGCTATAAGCTAGAGCTCTTAAAAGCCAAAAGCTATGAATGATTCTAAGTCCAATTGATGTATGATGGACTTTTATGCTTGTCTAATAATGTCTCTTTGACAAAGGGAGCTTCTAAGCTCATGAAATTTAAGTTTTTAGCTTGTAGTTGTTTGCTTTTACTTATTTTTGTTATGCATGTTGATAGGAGAACTTGTGCAAAATGTGTTTGAAAAATCTTTGCTCCTATCCTTGTGTTTTTACTTATGATAAATATTGCTTGTAATGGATTGATGTTTTAGACAGGAAAAATGTGTTTTGTTTTTAAAATCGATCTCCTAAAATTGTTTTGGTTTGTAATCATCAAAAAGGGGGAGATTGTTAGATAAATATTTTTATCAAGATTTTGATAATTTTGTTTAAATGAGTTTTTACACCAAAACAATGTTTTTAAATGTTGTCCAAATATTACCAATTGATTTAAAATGTTTTTACTAATTTTTTGGAGTATTTCTTGAAGTTTATTTTTGACACAAATTGACAACACATTTTGAGATCGGTCGAACACGAGGTCGACGGTGCCAGTATCTCAAGAACGCAAAAATGAAAAAGAACTCACTGGAACAAAAAAGGAGGAGGTGGACTGGTCCACCTAGAGGCCGACAGTCGGACCCACGACGACCGGCCGTCGGACCCCTCGATCGGTCGCCCACCCCTCCATCCCGTGTCTCGAATCGCACTATCTAATTTTTAACCTTGAAATTGATACATAGAGACCTATTTGTCTTTGTGTTATTTTTGACAATGAGAATAATACCGTTGGACATCCATATCGGCAAGATTTACTTTATCATTTATGTACAATATTTCTACATCTTGTGATCTTCTTTTTGTAGATAAAAGTGAAGAAGGGAGCCTATGTTTGTGAAGACTCTCTTATAAATAGAATATGATTTTGAAGACACAAGATAAGAACAACAAAAGCAAACACACAACAAGAAAATGCAAATTTCTAAGCTTTCATATTCAACACTCTTGTTGTATTTATAGCTAAGTATTTCACTTTCACATCTTGAGGTCTAGGCTTGATTCTTGATTACACTTGCACTCAAAATTGTATTATTCATTATCGAGTTGTAATCTTGAATTTTTGGGTTCATCATTTAACACAAGATATCCATGTGGCTCAGGGGGGCCCTGCCCCCCCAATTTTTTCCTTCTTTTCATTTCAGTACCTATATTTTTATTATTTAGTATTTTGGCCCCCCTCAAAATTTTGTTAGATAAAAATTACTCCATGAATTTTAGTAAGTGAAATTGAAGATTTTGTGGGTCTTATTTTATCTTATTATCATATTAATATTTTATTTTCTATTCCATTAATTTTACTAATGAATAATAATATATTCTTTTGATACAAATGTAATATATATAAACTTTCTTATCTTGTATATATACACAAATGTCATCTTTTGTTTTTTACTCGTGGCTAGAGGCGTCAATTTCTGACACGACACGATAACCCGATAAAAACTTAACACGAATTTAATATTTTTTTAATATTTAATGTATTTTTTATTTGTAATTTTAATTTTTTCTCCAAACTTTTATTTTTTTCGGTGTCAACTTTAAATTATATAGGTTTTTCGTGTCATGTTGGGTTATCTGTGTCAGAAACGGGTCGTGTTCGTGTCGTGTATCTTGACACAAATAATTAAACGGGTCGTGTTTAGGTTTGTGTCAGACCTATAATATCTGTGTCAAAACATGGCCCGCGAACATGAAACACGACAAGATTGACACCCATACTCTTGGCCCCCCTTACCAATTGTTCTGGCTCTGCCCCTGGGTGCAAGAAGATTGTGGTAATCTTCTTATTGAAGAGTTTGGTGCTCTTTGAGGTGTTGAAGAATTTGGTGTTCTTCAAGGTTGAAGATTGTGGTAATCTTCACAAGGTGCCGTAGAAGATTGTGGTAATCTTCAAGGGAGATTGAGGTAATCTCCAAAGAGGTGTTGTAAGGTGATGTTGTATTAATTGTGGTAATTAATAAAATATTTTTTCTTTTGAAATCCATCCCGGAGATACTGGGGTGGTAAAGGACTAGGCCCTAGGTGGGTTGAACCTCTATAAATCGAGGCTTGTTGTTTAATTTCCGCACCTTTATTCTTGTCTTTATTTGTTCATTCGAAAAAGAGGGCGATTTGCGAAAAATCGGCATAATCTATTCACCCCCTCTAGATTATCGTAGCCACTTGGACTAACATATGGTGTCATAGGAACTGACTTTGAAGGCACACGGTTTAATATGTAGGCATCAGTCAATATTGCATCTCTCCGAAAAGATATTGGAAGATTAGCTTGCGCCATCATTGATCTGGACATTTCCAGAAATGTCATATTTCTTCTCTCTGCAACCCCATTTTGTTGAGGAGTATATGGAATGGACAATTGTCTTATAATTTCTTTTTATTCACATAATTGTTTGAACTGATCAGAAAGATATTCTCGCCCTCTATCAGTACGTAAAACTTTGAGGTTTCATTCTCTTTGGTTCTCAACCTCGGCTAAGAATTGCTTAAAACAGGACAAGCACTTCGACCGGTGAGACAAGAGATATATCGACCCATAGCGCGAATAATCATCAATGAAAGTGAGAAAATAGGATGCACCGTGTCGTGCCCTCACATTCATAGGACCGCATATATCTGAGTGGACTATTTTAAGAGGATAAGTAGCCCTCTTTGTCTTACCAAAAGGCTTCCGGCAGGCTTTTTTCTGCTAGACATGGTTCACACACAGGAAGGTCGAGTTTAGCGAGCTGGCCTAAAAGACCTTCTCTAGCTAGCCTAGTTAATCTTTCTTGTCCTATGTGTCCAAACTTCGCATGCCATTTAACAAAATCAAAAATAACATCATCAGATGAAAAGAGAAAAGAAATGCATTCACTGGATAGTTCTAACATGAAAAATCCATTACTATTAAATCATACGCCATAAAAGTTATTGCCAAGAAAAATAGATAACTGAGTTTGATCGAACATGAAAGAAAAACTTTATCCTAAAAGCGTTGAAACTGAGAGTAAATTACATCGAATACTAGGTGCGTAAAGCACATCACTAAGTAGTGCTTCGCTTGATCTTGAGCTTGAGTAGTATGACCAACTCCAACAACCTCCTCCTCGTGCGCCATTCCCATAACAATGTAATGGTTGCATCTTGGCTTTCGATGGTAATTTACAAAACCCGCTCTATCTCTTGTCACATGTTTGGTTGCTCCTGTGTCTACAATCCAACCATAAAGAGAATTAGCAATAAAAACATGTGAACAAACAAAAGAGTCAAAAGAGCTAGAAGCGGGTTTTACCTTCCTTGGCTCAGTGCAATCACGAGCAAAGTGACCCGACTTTCCACAGTTAAAGCAAATATTTTTCTTCTTTCCGCCCCTTTTACCACGTTGACGTTTCATGGCTTTTTCACCTTGTGGGCCCCAGTTTTGGTTCTTGGCACCACTCTATCCAACACCCTTCGACTTGTTCCAACGTTTGCCTTTGGGAGGCTTGCGTTGTCTAGCATGTGCGACAAATGCAACTATTTATGACGGTCAACCTCAAACCTAAGATGACTGGCGACACTGTCAAAAGTTTGGATCTGCTCGTTATGTGTGAGCACAAGCTTAACGTGTCCCTATGTCTGCTCATGTAGCGACCTTATGACTGCCAAAACTTGTTGTTCATCAGTTTCCAGCATTTTGAAGCTCGTGAATCATATCTTTCATCACATCAAGATGCTGGCTCATCGTGTGTTTGGGGTCATGTACGTACTGGTTAAACTTGAGGGTTAAAGCCCTCAATCTCATTGCCGAGGTAGTACCACACGTGACCTTCAAGCCCTTCCCACAACTCCTTAGCTATTGGGTACTTTTCAAACTTACGGATCGGATGGTCGTGCATGCAACTCAATATAGTATAGCGTGCACTCCTATCCTGATCTACCCACTTATTATGCAGCGTCCATATCACGATGATATTGGGCATTAGATCCATTTTACGGCTTAATAGTCATAGCCATAGTAGTGGTGAGATGGTCAATGACTTTCATATGGTGCAACAAAAATTGAACTTTTCTATGCCATATAGCATAGTTCGCCATCAAATTTGCGAGTCATGAAGATCATAAAAAGCTATTTG
Organism: Rehmannia glutinosa; assembly: GCA_016081115.2. Lineage (NCBI taxonomy): Eukaryota > Viridiplantae > Streptophyta > Magnoliopsida > Lamiales > Orobanchaceae > Rehmannia > Rehmannia glutinosa. The sequence continues at coordinate 15,347,149 of CM071927.1, forward strand.
GCATCCATCATTTGTATATAACTGCAATATGTTAGGTACTTGTCTAGTTTAAAATTTTCTATTCGATTCAAATAAATTTTTATTATGTTTATCAAATCAATGAGATCGAAAATTCGCCGCAAACGCTTATAATCATCTCCCACCGAGTTGAAGACAATAATAAAAATTTAAATAATCCATGAATAGAAATATTGTCCATAATCCATACATGCATCACATATAAAAAATAATTGGGTGACATTTGATGCTCACGTCGAGATAATTGTCGGCATATGGTGGTGATTAACAAAACATACCCAAAAGTACATGGCAAAAAAAACGGCCCCTCTAATACATGAGTCCTACAAAAAATAATAATTAAAAAATTACATTTTTCATGGACCTACTACAAGAAGCTAGAAATAAAAAATAATAATTTGGGACTTTGTAATCACCACCATCTCCAATAATTATCTCCCAAATAATAAACTAGCTAGACACATTAACATGAGCATCCACAAATGTCAAAAGCCCATACACATAAAATTGAATCATATATGAAAAAAAATCTTCAATTAATCAATACATCGTAATAGGCATGTAATCGAATGGCATAATTCAATAATATCAATCTTTTGTATTTAAAGGCAACAAATCATTTGTATTATATAGATACAATACACACAAAATCGAGCGTTAACAATAGCGCTCAAATCGTGAGATAAAAACCCCGTATGTTTCGCTTAACTTACACAATGAAAAATCAGGAGAAAAAAACTCAACCGCACTTATTAGCCGCTTAAATTGCATAAACAAAAGAATCACAGCCGCGACTAAAAGTAAGAAAAAAAAGATCAACATTCATTAACATCATTTCGCACGGATTACGATGCGAATTTGTTTTTTGACTCAAAACTTTAAGCGGCTATAACTTTATCATTTCTTATCCGATTAACATGAAAAATATACCAAATTAACGCTCTCGGCGAGATCTACAATTTGATACCAATATTACATATATAAAAATGATAAGGGTAAAATATGGTCTGTGCTGACCTGTCTAGTTATAGCTGATCTGACAAGGCCCATCGTGTTGGGCCGATCTGCTAAGCCCTAAGCGTCGGGCCGATTTGATAAGACAGCGTATTGGGCTGACCTTCTAGGCCCTAAGCATTGGGCCGATCTGATAAGACAATATTGGGTTGACCTGCTAGGCCCTAAGCATTAGGCCGATCTGATAAGGCTCAGCGTATTGGGCCGACCTGCTAGGCTCTACACATTGGTTTAATCCGCTAAACTGTGTTGGGCCGATCTCTTGAGCTGCAAGTGCTTGGGTTGACCCATTGTACTCCAAATATATGGTTGATCTGCCAAGCTCTAAAGGATCGACTTTGGTAAGACATTAGAAAGAGGGCCGAACTGGTAAGGTCCAGTTCGGGCACAGTAGTAAGGAGGCTTTGAAGGCCTTTGAGGGATCTCAAGGGTCGTGTTAATACGTTGGTCTGTGGTGTCTCAGGTCAGTTTGAGATTGAGGTTTTAAGGACGCAAATTAGGGTTTTGGGAGATCCGATCCTAATCTAATGATGACTCTGTCACCAAATTGTAATGGAATCCCGGGTTTTACGGAAACTCTAATTCGGGCTAAGGTATAAAAGCCCAAGTCCAGGTTCATTCTTAACCTAATCACTCTTTTATATTTACATATATTCTTGCCTCTTTCTTCTCCCCCAAGACACTGACTTAAGCATCAGAGAGGGCACGCCAGAGCACCCCTCATTTTGCAGGTTTCACGATAGAGCTCGGTCAAAAGTCAAGTTCGTGGAAGAGGAGTATTTTTGGTAGCAACCAATTGGTGCCGTCTGTGGGAAGATTGAGCGGAGACGTGAGTTTCGAGCGATGATTATGGAAGATATAAGGAGAAATTTGGAGGAAGACCTGAATCACACGCCGTTGGGAGATACTCCGGGCGGAGTTACGCAAGAAGACACCAGGCCCCCGCCTCCGCCACCCTTGGTGGAGGGCGGAGGACAGCGGCTTCCGAGGGCAGGGGTAGATGGGCAAACACCAATGTCTGGTGGGAGTGTTGATTTAGGCCCAATGTTTTTTGAGCAGTTGGGTGGTTGAGGGAAAGGCGGCTGAGGGAGATGCTTCCACCACCAACTCCACATGTGGTCCCTCCTGCTGTGGTCACCCCTCCGGTGGTCCCTCCTCCTATGGTCCCTCCGCCTGGGGTTCCTCCGAAGGTCGGTGAGAGAGGTCGGCGGCATGTGGTGGCAGATGAGGTGCATTCGTCGAGGGTGGAACATACATCAACTGAGGATCAAGATTGGTCAGAGCGGATGGATGACCTTCATTGTGAAGTGAGGGATATTCGTAGGAGAGTTGCGGGAGCGCCGGGAGTGGCTTCAGTCCGAGTGCGGAGGGGAACTCCCTTCTCAGATGAAGTGATGGCGGATGAGCTCCCATCCTCCTACCGAGATCCGAGTTTTGAATATGATGGTACCACGGACCGTGGGATCTCTCTGTCGTTCGAGAATCTTTGCTTTGCTACATAGGTTCACGGATGGCGTGATGAGTAGAGTCTTCCCTACCACCCCGACGAAGTCACCAAGAATGGTTTAGCCTTGACTTGCTCCAGGCTCTATCAAAATTTTTGATGACTTCAGTTCGACATTTCTCAATCAGTTCACGAGCTGTCGTAAGTACCAAAAGGCGCCCCTGGCTCTGTTTAGCATCAAGTAGAGGGAAAGGGAAGGACTTCGGAGTTATATACAGAGGTTTACTGCGGCTAAGTTGGAGGTGCCTTCGGCTAGCCCAGAAAGTTTGGCTAATGCCCTAGCTTAGAGCCTGAAAGATTGGGAGTTCTTTGAATCTTTGGTGATAGAGCCGGCTAAGACCTTTGATGAACTGTTAGCTCGGACAGAGAGGTATATAAACTTGGAAGAGACGAGGAAAATGAAGAGGGAGGAAGGAGATAAAATGAGGGACATGAAGGAAGATCTAGAGGATAAAGGATCTCAGAAAAAACCGAGGTCCGAGGCGATGGGTGGATGACCTAGGTACAAGAAATATACGCCATTGGCTTTACCTCAGGACGAGGTGCTCGTTGCTATAGAGAGGCATCCCGATATGAGGTGGCCAAAGGTGCATGCGGAGGCACCGATAAAGACGAAGTGCAAGGAATTTTGCAGATTCCATAATGAGTATGGACACACAACAGATCAGTGCACGCACTTGAGAGACTAAATTGAGAGGCTCATTCAGACAGGTCATCTCAGAGAATTTGTGTACATTGATAAAAAGGAGAAAAAAGGGGAGTATAAGAGAGACAACCGTGGTTATCATCAACCTCGGCGGGAGCCAGAGCGTAGGGGGAGGAAAGGGAGGAGCTACCTCTACCTCCGCCTCCACCTCGGTAAGAGGTCATCCAAATGATAATTGGAGGGCCAGTGGAAGGGGATTCTAGGAGAGCTCGGAAAAACTATGTGAGAGCAGCAACACTAGATCGGGTGCAAGAGCAACTGAAAATGGAACAGGTCGGACCAGGGCCAAACATCCAATTTGGGCCAGGGGATAGCAAGGGTATCGTGACACCTCATAGCGATGCTCTTGTGATCACGGCGATGATCTCTAATTACGATGTGCAGCGAGTATTCGTGGATACAGGGAGCTCGGAAAACATCTTGTTCTATGATTGCTACAAGAAGATGGATCTCTAGGTCGGGCTGGAGACGATGGACACAGCGTTGGTCGGATTTGCAGTAGGAATGATCCAACCAATAGGTATGATTACTTTACGTGTCTCTTTGGGCAAGGAACCTAATCGCAAAACTAGGATGATTCGATTCTTGATAGTAGATGCACCCTCTTCATATAATGCTATATTGGGTAGACCGTCATGAATGCTTTTCAAGTTGTGGTGTCGGTATACCATTTGAAAATGAAGTTCCCCGTAGGGGAAGAGATCGGTGAGGTCGGCGGAGATCAGAACATGGCTAGGAAGTTGTATATGGAAAGTATTCAAAAGGCGGAGAGATAAAATAATTAGACTTGATGAGCCGGTGGAGCACGTGCAACCCAATGAGGAGATGATGATGGTTGAGCTGGTGCCGGGTGACCCCGATAAGGTCACTAAGGTTGGGAAAGGATTATCTGATGAGCTGAGGGAAGAGCTGGTGGGGTTTCTAAGGAACAATGTGGATGTGTTCGCTTGGACAACTGAAGACTTGGTGGGGATCGATCCGAGTATAGCTGAGCATAGGCTCAATGTCAATCCATTATATAAGCCTGTGAAACAAAAGAAAAGAAATTTTGGTCCTAAGAAGGATCTTTAGAATTCGAGCGGAGGTGCAAATGTTATTTGAGCGGGCATATCAAAGAAATCCAATTTCCGGAATGGTTATCCAATGCGAGTCTGCTAGTACCAAAAATGGAGGATGATTGGCATATGTGCGTGGATTTTAGGGACTTGAATCGGGCTTGCCCAAAAGACTACTATCCATTGCCCCGAATCGATCAACTTGTGGATTTGACTTCGGGGTGCGAATTGCTCAATATGATGGATGCATCGCAGGGCTACCATCAGATCAGATTGGCGGAGGAGGACCAAAAGAGAGTGAGCTTCACCACCTCTTTTGGCACATTTTGTTATGTAGTGATGCCGTTTGGGTTGAAGAATGCAGGAGCCACATACCAGAGGTTAGTGGATAAAATGTTTGAGGGGCAACTCGGGAGGAACATGGAAGTATATGCGGATGACATGTTGGTCAAGAGCATGAAGGCCGGGGATCATGTGCATGACCTAGCTGAGACGTTTGACACTTTGAGAAAGTACCGAATGGAGCTCAACCCTAAGAAGTGTGCTTTTGGCGTGAGATTAGGAAAGTTCTTAGGGTATATGGTGACGGAGAAGGGGATAGAGGCTAATCCGGAGAAGGTCAGAGCTATCAGAGAAATGGCACCACCTCGGGATGCTAAAGAGGTGCAATGTTTGACAGGTCGGCTGGCGGCTTTGAATCAGTTTATTTCTCGCTTGGCGGAGAGGAGTTTGCCCTTCTTTAAGGTGTTGAGAAAGGCCAAAAGTTTGTTTGGGATGAGGATTGTCAGAGAGCTTTCGAGGATTTGAAAACTTATCTAGCTGATTTGTCATTGTTGACTAAGCCGCTGCCGGGAGAACCCTTGTACTTATACCTCTTAGTGGGAGAGTAGAGGGTTAGCACAGTCTTGATCAGGGAGGAGAGGTCGGTCTAGAAGCCGGTGTATTATGTCAGCAAGGTGTTGAGGAATGTCGAGGTGCGGTATGCGGAGATCGAGAAGGCGGGTTTAGCCTTGCTGGTGATCGCGAGGAGACTTCGGTCGTACTTTCTCTCGCACAAGGAAAATCGTCCGAACTAATCTTCCATTAAGAAATGTAATGAGTAAGCCAGAGTTAGCAGGGAGGTTGGTGAAGTGGGCCATTGAATTGAGCGAATACGATATTGAATTTGAGAACAGGTCGACCATCAAAGCTCAGGCTTTGGCGGATTTTGTTCAAGAATTGACAAGAGCTGACAGTGGAGAAGGAGCTTGAGTGATTTATGTAGATGGTTCGGTAGGGAGCTCGGGTTGTGGTGCTGGTATTGTCTTAATTAGTCCGCAGGAGTGGAGAACGATTCTGCTGTAAGATTGGAGTTCAAATTGTCCAATAATGAGGCGGAGTATGAGGCGTTTATCAGAGGGATCCAAATGGCCGTCGAGATGGGAGCTACTAGAATAGTCATTTACATGGACTCTCAGCTCGTCCATAAGCAAGTTACTGGAGAATTTGAAGTTATGGAGGAAAGGATGAAGAGGTATGTCGAGGCATATCGAGCTTTAGAAGGAAAATTGAAAGAGATTAAGATATGCCAGGTCCCGAGAGCAGAGAATGGTCGGGCGGACTTCTTGGCAAAAATGGCCAACTCGGCCCTGGAAAATCAAGCCAAGCATATTACGCTCTTGATGGCAAAGAAAACTGTGCTGGGTTTGGAGATCGGCGAGATTGAGGAAAAGGAGGATTAGAGGTCGGCCATCATGGCCTATCTAAGAGAAGGAGTTCTACCAGGAGATAGGCGTGAAGCAGCTCGATTGAAAATCTGGGCCACGCATTTTTGCATCATTGGGGATAATTTATACAAGAGAGGTTTCTCAATGCCTTTGCTGAGGTGTCTGAGTAGAGAAGAGGGTACATATGTACTGAGAGAGATGCATGAAGGGTGTTGTGGAAATCATATGGGAGCAAGAATCTTAATGAAAAAGGTGTTGAGGGCAGGGTATTTTTGGCCTTACCTGAAAGAAGAAGCAAAGAAGCTAGTAAGAGCGTGCGAGAAGTGTCAGATTCATGCAACTTTGACACATCGTCCGGCAGAGGAGCTCATGACTATGAGCTCAGCATGTCCTTTTGCCAAGTGGGGTATTGACATAGTGTGGCCGTATCCTCCGGCAGGGCAAAGGAAATTCTTGATTGTAGCGATCGATTATTTTAGCAAGTGGTTGGAAGCAGAGCCCTTGCAAAATAAATGAGGATGCGATGATGAAATTCATTTGGCAAAACATTGCTTGCGGGTATGGAACACCTCGGGTTCTTATATAGGATAATGGAACATAATTTGTTGGGGCGGGAATACGAGCAGTGCGAGGAGTTGAAGATCAAGCAAAATTTTACCTCGTAGCTCATCCACAAGCCAATGGGCAAGTGAAGGTCACCAACACAATCCTTGTCCAAGAACTTAAAGCTCGACTCAAAGCGGGGAGGGCATGGGTTCGGGAGCTCGGCTAGGTATTGTGGGCTTACAAGAACTAACCCAAAGTAGCAACGGGTGAAACTCCATTCACTTGGTGTATGGAATGGATCTTTGTTGTACCAACCGAGATCGGGTTGGAGACTCATCGAGTCCATAATTTCGATGAAAACATAAACGAAATGATGATTCGGGAGGCTTTGGATACTATTAATGAAAAGAGAGAGATGGCATTTTTGCAAATGGAAAGGACAAAGGAAGGATCAAAGTAGCGCATAACAAGAAAGTGATGAGGAGGGCCTTTCAGGTCGGGGACCTGGTGCTGAGGAGGTCAGATGCTAGCAAGAATAAGAGAAAGTTGGATGCGGGTGGGAAGGGCCAGCTGCGGGTAACGAAGGCTGCGGGGAGGTGCATATGTGGAAGAGCTTGAGGGGCGAAAGCTACCAAGGGCATGGAATAGTTGCAATTTAAAGAAATATCATTCTTAGAATGAGAAATATCTGATGTAATGAAATTACTTGTTTTGAATGAAATGATCTGCTTCCCTGAAATATGAGTTCGGAAATAAATTTGTAAAACTTGACAAGTATTTGGAGCTCAGCTCGAGCTAGACTCCAAATACTTGGGGCCACAAGGCCATGCAAGGAACTCGGCTCGAGCCAGCTTTATTTGAAGAAAATGACAAGTATTTGGAGCTCGGCTGAGCTATACTCCAAATACTTGGGGGGGCCAGCTCGGCTCGAGCCACCTTCTTTTGAAGAAAATGACAAGTATTTGGAGCTCAGCTCGAGCTATACTCCAAATACTTGGGGCCACGAGGCCATGCAAGGAGCTCGGCTTGAGCCAACTTCCTTTGAAGAAATAGACAAGTATTTGAAGCTCAGATCGAGCTAGACTCCAAATACTTGGGGCCACGAGGCCATGCAAGGAGCTCGGCTCGAGCCAGCTTCCTTTGGAGAAAATGACAAGTATTTGGAGCTCAGCTCGAGCTAGACTCCAAATACTTGGGGCCACGAGGCCATGCAAGGAGCTCGGCTTGAGCCAGCTTCCTTGGAAGAAATTGACAAGTATTTGGAGACAAGTATTTGGAGCTCGGCTCGAGCCGCCTTCCTTGGAAGAAATTGACAAGCGGAGCTTAGCTCGACTTCAAATACTTGGGGCCACGAGAAGCATATCATACCAATCTTTTTTGGGTAAAAAAAGAAAAAAAAGCAATATATTTATCCAAGCTCAGCTTGAACAAATCCGAGCTATGGAAAAGAAAAAAAATGCAAGAATGGAGATCAGAAAAATTGAATTGAAAATGAAAGTTTTCATTACTTTCCAAAAATTAAAGTACAAGGTTCGAAGTACAATAAGAAAACGAGAAATATTACATAAATCCCTAGGAGGGGGGAACATTTTCTGTAGTAAGGTCGTTGAAAGTAATGGTGACGTCTTCCACCAAGGCAATGTCTGGATCCTCCTCTGGAATTTGGCCTAAGGGACAGGGATCTGGAGGGTCTGCTGATCTCCAGGAAGCGGGGCAGTAGCTCCCGAGCTCGAAGCAAGTTGGATTATGAGAGGCCGGGAAAGGGATTCAACAAGGACTTCTACAGGAGCCTTGTTGAGGCGATCTGCTTCCTCGGAGAAAATGAAGCCCTTCAGATCGCGAAGTAATTTTTGGGGCCTCGCTTTGTCGCTCCGAGATCCCCTTTTCCTCGAAGTGGTGCTCACCGATCAAAGGCAAAATTATAGTACTCCATTCCCCAGATAGTACATTGTTGAACTCAGTCGAGCTGAAGAAAGCTTGCTTGACCCTGTCCCGCACAGTTTGAACAAAAGAATAGCCTTCAGGAGAAGTGGGAAAGCCACGGCGTCCGACCTCAATCCCTTCAGCTCGGGCTTGGTCAAGGTTGGTTGTGATTTGGAGCTGAATATCGCTCAGCTCGGTCTTGAGCTTGGTGTTCTCGGTCTCTAAGTCCTTTAGCTTGGTCTCGAAGGAAGCCACAGTGACCTTATGAACGTTTGCCTGATCTCGGAGGTGGTGGACTGGACTTCTTTCTGCCATTTGGTGTCCTTGGCCTTTAGTCGGGCGCACTCCTCCTTGAGGTTGTTTAGCTCTTGGACAACAACCGGATTATTAAAGCCCACTCGAGCTCGGGCAACCAACGTAGCTAGCTTCATTTTAGATCGGCGTGATCAACGAAAGAGCTCACGGATCGGCGTCCGAGCTTGTCCAGAGTGGTGCGGTCAGGGGCAGGATAGTTACCTTGGACGAACTATGTGGCCAGGAGGTCGTCCGTATTCTTCAAAATAGAGTTCCCAATGAAAAAGGTTTGATTGGGAGTGGATATGGGATTGCGCTCATAAGAGATCAGATTAGGAGAAGGAACCTGATGAGAATCCAGTCACGAAGGATCCGGGCAACATAATAAAATTGCGTGAAGTTGGAAGGTAAAGTGTAAATCGAATCTATATATATATATAAAAAGCAAGATAGTTACCAAAAAGGAAAAATCCCGCCAAAACACGGTATGCCATATATAGTAAGTCGTATTCCTAATTATATTTTCGGGTTTGGCTTTTAAAGTAACGTGTTTCGTTAACTTTTTTTCTATAATAGATTTTCGAAGACAAAATCTTCGTATGTGGTGAGTGATATATTAAATAATGTTCGCTATCCAAAAAGTGATTGCAACTACTAATAACAAAATTTAATTTATTAATTATAGCCGCAACTTTATTGAGCACCGAGAGATGCCATTCAAAATTTGAATTTGGCATGGGTAACTGTCTGGGAAGACAAAAAGACATCACACATTCTGTTTATAATATTTTGATGAAAAAGTGTAATTAACATAATTCATTTTATAATTATAGAGTACAATCGGTATTCTAAACATTAAACATGTAGAATAAAAAAAGTTGAATATGCAAAGCAAAAACTAGATTTCGCATTAAAATATAAAGCATTTGGAATCCATGATTTAATATTGGACTAACAATAAGAACATGTCATTAAATACTAAAAAATATAATTTTCGTTGTCTTTAAAGATCAATTATAAATACTAAAAAGCAAAAAACACAACATACTAAAAAGGAATTGGAGTGTGTCTACAATGATCTTTCTTCATATGGTAACAACTGAATTCGATCGCTTCGTGTACACAATTTTACGGCAGGAGATAAGAGTGTTTTTAGCCCGAAATACATATTTCATGACACAAATGTATGCTCATTTGTTTAGCTCATTTTTAAAGTTATGTTACATTGTTTTTTATTTTTTTATTTTGGTTTTTCTTCATTCGCTTTTTGTTATGTAGCAACCCATTTTAGTACTCAATAGATTAATTGTTTTATCAGGTTCTGCACTTGAATTTATGTTTTAGGTTTGTATATATTTTTCACTTCTGTATATGTTGTTTTCTGAATTTTGATTTTTTAGCTCTAATGTTTAGCTCACAAATCGTTATCAGGGAGCAAATGCGGATAAGAGATATGAAGATTAATATACAATAATCTCCAGCAAACATGAGATGAACAATTGTTCATCCAATGGCAAAACTTTTTAATTAAGTTTACTCATGAAGGAAATGTGCTCAACAGGTTGAAATTAAGGAATGGAAATTGAAAATTGGAGATGAAGCAGTGGTTTAGAGCAAGCCCATATTTGGTGAGTTCAAGATTGTTCATCTTGTTGCGATTATCGACTTATCAAGTAAACTTACACATTCGTTGTGGCGTCTACGCATACCGAGGTTCCTGCTTTTCTAAGCAACGGGTCGAGGTTTCCACCAAATTAACTAAACTAGTGAAGATCTTGGGTTAACAACATATTGTTGTTGGGTCGTATGCACAGTTGTTGTTGCGGTTCACATCAGAACCCCTTGGACTTCTTGGGATGAGGGGCTCCAAAGCCCGCGGCCGACCTCTTCGGTGGAGGCTTGTTTAGGGGCCGAGCTTCTGGCCCGGTGAGGTCAGCAAGGACAATAGCGGCAGTGTCAGGTCGTCGTAACAGAGGAGACTGATCTCCTTGCGTGGAGGGAGTGCTGCCAGCGGTAGGAGGATTGGAAGAAGTGGCGAGCTGTTGCTCCTCCTCTTCCTGCTCAGCAACCATGGCGGCCATCATGATGTCTGTTGCACAAAAGGAATTGAGATCAGTACAAGAAATACTATGAATTAAAAAGAGAATTAAATAAAAGATTACCGATGTCATCTTCCAAGGGAGCTGTGACAGGGCTCAGCTCAAAATAGTATAAGAGAGAGGGGGTGATGAGGTGAGACAGGTCATGCTTGACCAGAGTAAGTTTGTTGATCAAGGTTTGGAGTTTGGGAGATCGGTCCCGGGGGTTATGCTTGCGCTGAAGAGGTAGACTCCAGGTCCAAGCAATGGTAAAACCCCAAGCTCGGGGGGAAGAGACAAATAAGTACTTATCCTTCCAGAATTTGTTGGAGGAAGGGTATTTGCTCAAGAATTGAGCGTCACCTCGGGATGTAATATAAAAAAGTCCTTTGGTGGTGGAAGCTTTTTACTTGAAACAGGGCGAAGAACAGCTCGGTTGTGGGTTTTATCTCTAGATACTTGGTTAATATTAAGAAACCAGCCATGATTCAGAAGAAATTAGGGGCCAGTTGATTGAGGGGAACACGATACAGTGTGGACACCTCAGTTATAAAGGAATGGATGGGAAACCGAAGTCCTCCCTTTATTTGACCTACAAAGAAGGCTATGTCATTAGGAGGAGGTCGGTTGGGACGGTCTGTGTGACTAGGTAAGGAAAGTCTAAAAGATAAAGGAATTTTGGTACTCTTTTGTATATTTTGGAGTGTATGGGCAGTTATGGTGGTCTCCTTGAAATCGTGGGGGTATTCGGGTAATGGACCTGAGCTCGGAGCTCGGATCTCTATTATCCCTGAATCTGTGCCTGAATCAGAGCTCGATTCAGTGGCATCTGGATTAGTGGGAGGAACCTCAGTAATAGGTCGAGGTTGGGAGCCTGAACCCGTCTCAGTAGACCATCGCTCAAATTCGGCGATGTATGGGTCCAAGGGAGTAGAAGGAGAAGACGATGAAGCCATGGAAAATGCATGAAAAAAGAAGATCAAAAGAAAAAGGAAACTGGAGAAAAGGGAAAGAAAGTACCTAGTAGGAGAAGATTTAGAAGCTGGATGTAGGTCCCAAGGGGTGTAAGTGTAAGGTTTAGAAGGGGGTTGAATAAACCTTACCAAATTTTTGATTTAGTCCTTTTAAATATTGAGTTGATACTACACAATTTGTGTCCTTGGTGGACAACCAATTTAGTTAATCAAGAGAGTTAGTCTCTCAACAGACTCATCAACTGAGCTGTTGATGGAATAACTCATTTGTTAAGTCTAAATTAACTCAACTGTGGTTTGTTTTTTTGGAAGACTTAACACCCTTAAGTTTGGTTAAGTAGAGATTTAGAGCTTGATTTACTACTTAGAGATTATCTAATGGATAGCAAATATGTCACAGATTAAATAAATATGATGAAGAATTAAAGTCTTTGAAATGTAAATGACACAATAAGATTTTTATAGAGGTTCGAAGATGGGGTAATTATTTCTCCTCTCTTCTCCAACTCTGGAGGAATCCACTAGGTATTGATCAATACAAAGTGGTAACCGATCCGGATACAAGTCTTGATCACTGGTGACTTGATTCTTTGGGACTCGACCGAGACGCTTGATCACTCGGTGGCAAATCGCGACTCGGCTTCTTCAGGCGAGTGCTTTGCTACTACAACCCACTTGCTCAAGCTCTTTGGATTTGATCACGAAGCCCTCCAAAAGCTCAAGACTTGGTTCGACCTTGAACCTTCCTACAATCCTTCGTGGAATGTAGACCCCTTGATTCTTGATAATTTCCTCTTCAACCGATTGAAGTTATCTTTCCTTCACGGTGAGTGTTGGATTGATGTTCTTCGTAGTGTAGGCTTGAGGATTGAGCGTTTAATAACTTGAGAATATTTCAGTTTTGATTCTAATAATTGCTTGAATGTTTGTGGTTTTTTTGGTCACTGCTCTCGTGAGTCATTCCTCGGCCTTTTATAGTGATCTTTCAAAAATCTGCCCGTTGAAGAGATAGCTTATTTTTTGAAAGTCACTTGTGGTCGTTGGCTTGTCTTGTTGCGATCCTTGGAATTGCCATTTCCTCGTATGAATTGTTCTTCACCTTTTTCGAGTTCGACACGGTGTAGTGCTTCCCATTCGTTTATTCCTTTTGCACGCTTCGAACTCGAGCACTTCGAGAAAGGTAGCATGGAGATATTACTTGTTTAAGTAATTCTCTTGATTTTCGTGCAACGGATCTTTTTGATTATCTCGACTTATTTGCATTTCCTTGCTTTCCCAGGTGACTTAGAGTCGACTTCCAATCATTGGATGACTCTTGTCACTTCAACTTGAGACTTGGCTTTTCTTGAGTTGACTTGGATCGATACTCCACTCACCTACATCTGGTGCTTCTTGAGAGAGTTCCGTCTTCTCTTCTTTGCCATACTCGGTTGTCTTGCAATGAGTCTTCTTTCTAGTCTCCGGTTTGTCTTCTTGCATGTTTGGGCATAGTGATTTAACTCACTTGACCAAAGCCCTATTTATTATAATGCAGTTTACAACAAAAATTGGGGTGCCAACTTCCTATTCTAAGTTTTACATAGCATTCATCAAAATCTAAATAATAAATTTCGCAACAATTTCCCCCTTTTTGATGATGCCAAAACTTAAAACATTCAAAATGTAAATAGCAAAGATACATACAGATAGTGCATTCACATAGAATGTATGCGTAGAATCAATTCTTTTATTGATCATAACATTCTTGTTCTTTTACACAACTGTTTACAAGGTGTATCAGAGCAAACATTTGTCTACACAAAAAAAAATTTATAGCTTTATTGCAGAAGACTTACATAGTATGTATTTACATAGTAAAATACATGAAGGGGTGGACAGCAACACTTCATCTCCTTCGCTGTCTCCTTCTTTCATCTTGTTCAAAGATCTTTCTCTTTTTCTTCTCTTTTTCTCATCGTCAGCCGCCTTCTTCTTCTTTTCATATGCCTTCCTGGCAGCTTCATCTCTTCTTAATCTCTCTTGTCTTTCCTCCCATAGCTGAGTTTGTCTCTTATTTTCTTCTTCTATTCTTTTCGCATACTCAGCATTACTTTTAGCCACTTGCAAATTTGCTACTTGGTCAAGACCCAGCCCAAGAGATCCCCTCCTTTCTTGCCTGGATCTACGCACTCAATATTTTTGGGCGAGAGGTCTAGTCCTGAAACCTCTTCCTCCACCACTGCTTTCTTCCTCTACCTGCGGGCGTGTATTGTCTGGGGTCTTCTTCTTTCCGGTGAGTGACGGCGGAGTGACCAGCAGAGTGACCGGTAGTCTGCTGTCTGTCGGCTTCTTCACATAACGTGAGACCCTTTTCCCAAGACAAGTCCCAAGCTTGAGCCATATACATATTTGCAAAGTATCCTTCAGATGCGAGCGTTTTAAATTCATCAACGATCGTGGCTCGGTCCCGACATCCGAGATGGCATAAGTGTCTTTGTCTCTTTGGAATGCCTCCATGTTGTTTCAAGATGTTCATAACTCGGGCATCCATTCTTCCTTCCACTTCCTCCATCCCCGCTTCAATTGTCTTTCTCTTTTCAGCCATAGATATAGCAGAGTGTTGGAGTGGCAGAGTCACCGGGAGTTTTCTGCGATAATGTCGGTGTGACAAGACTTTGTTGGGGGTTTGTGCAATCATCAAGGTCACATCTTTCGATCCTTCCCCCTCAACGGACTTTCCTTTCTTTTTTTTTGACGCTTCTCACTTTGTCTTTCCCTTTACAACCGCTTCCTCCTTTTCAGCCTTCAGATCTCTTTAGCGCTTTAAAGTATTCCTCTTCCCCTTTTTGGCATCATCAAAGGAGAGAGGAACACTTGAAACATATCTTGCAAGGGAAGTCGAGCTGGCGATAGTCGAAGTTCTGTCTCGATTCTCACTGCGGAGTATGCGGCACGAAATTCAGAGCGAGTAGCGTTGGACTCGCATTTGAAATTAGCTTCATTTCAGCCATGAGAAGGCTGAATTTTCTATCCATATTTTCTTCCCATCACCGGAGATCACTCTTATTTTGCTCACGCAATGCCTTTATCTCGGCAGCAGTGTGAGCTTATGCATGTGCTCAATGTGTTCTCTCAATTTCGTTTTTGCATCAAAGCATTCTCACTCTCCATACAAGCCTGACTTGTTGAACAATGTCCTGAAGTATCTAACTTGTTCCACACGCATTGTTTTTGTTGTTGCCACCATTCCCGATCCTCGATGTTATGCCTCTCAAGTCGCCAGTAAGGTTGGCATCTCTCGTTGTCCGATCGCATGTCCATAGAGGCCTGGTGCCTCTCCATCCGCTCAATTTCAAAGCAAATAATGCTTTGAACACCTCCGAACTCACAATTGTTTTCTTCCGGTGATGGCAACGCAAGCGTCAAAGTCATAGTCACCGAACGATGGTACCTGGACGGAATGACAGGATCAGTGCGGGAAGCGTGCGCGTTCGTTCTCTCGATTCTTCAAGGAGGTCGGGTACCTCAGAGAGAAAGGAAATGATTCTACAAAGGAATCATCACGCCAACCGGGATTTGTTCAATGATGAGAGGTGCGCGTGAAGTTCCTTTTGAGTCGAACCCGCTGCAGACTTTGGGGAGCTCGCGTGATGGACTCTGTTTCAATTTGGGGTCTGTTGTAGAAGTGGACCCGCCTTTGAGCCTCTCGGTATCTCAACAGCCTTCGTTGGTCTGGTGGTTTCTCCAATTGAGTGGATCTGGTCCTCGGCCTTATAGCGTCATCGGACGATGATGAGATTTCCATTAGTGGCTCATCATCAAAATTGAAAGTTTGACGAGTAGTCTTGAGATCGACTTGCTCGTCCGGGAACATCCTTGTGAGTCTTTTGGATCATCACGGGGATGATCGAACTTCTTCGTCGCTTTCCGATCCCGGAAAGGTTACATCGATTATCCCGGGAATCATGAATCGCGCTTATCTCCTTTTTCGGATGGATCAATGATAGCAGGAGGAATGTTCTCTCTTTTCTTCTTTACAGGGAAGTCTCAACCTCCGTGGGCCTTCATTACCTCCTACATCTCAACTACAAAGTGAGGCCTTGGACCTCCCTTTCGACGATGTCGCCTGTCTTAGGGTCTTTCGTGGTGGCATCCATTGGAGTCTCAACCCCATGGATTGCACTTTCATCGCCCAGTGTTAAATCCCGTGGTTGTTCCTTCCTTTGCCTTCCGCATCGCCAGCCGTCATTAGCCTTCAGAAGCAGTTGGCACTCTCACCGAGAAAGATCTCAATCGCCTCGAGAGCCGTTGATGGCAACTTCTTCATTCGTTTTGTGTTTGTACTTTCTCCACTTCGCCTCCCGGATTCGTTGGAGTCATCCGCAAAGCATTCTCCGACTCTTGCATGCCTGAGGAGTTTCCCCACCGGGGCGAACCGTTGAGTGACTTGGAATGGGGTCACTCGTCTCCAAACTCCCTACTGTTTTCTACCGAGTGTTCACTGCAAAGGTGGTAAGACACCTTCATTAGTGGTTGGCTCAATGGGGTCCCCACTAACCCGGTTCATCGCCAGATTTCCTTAATTCCTTCTTCCGAGTGAGTTGGGGAAGTGGTGCGGCAAGAACAACGGTGGCGATTTTTTGAACCACTCCCATTGGATCAATTTCGGTTTGTGTTTTGGAGGACTCTCCTGGTCCCTCCATCATGCTCTTCTCATGAAGAATTCTCGATTCATGCATTGCTGCCGCATTTGCAACTCTTACGTGGCGGCTGGGAAGCGGTGTCAGATCCTCATCACTTTCCTCGATAGAATATCGAAGTGAGAATGCGTATGTTTACGCGGGTTCCAGTGAGAGGGCGATGATCTTTGGCCTTCTCTCTCTGCCTCGCCTTCCTCCGCCGATCTCTCCTTCTCCTTATCCTTGAAGATCTGCGGCAGGATATCTCGTGCGATTTCTTCATCGATCTTTGAGATCACAGAGGTTAGTCCAAGGAAGTTCAGCAGTTCCTCTTCTTCTTCGATAAACTCAGCCGTTGGAACTGTTCCTTGAACGACTCAATTTCCACTTTCTCCACTCACGCAGACGATTTTGGATGTCCGGGTAAGGTGGGGATAGGATCATCACATCACTATCGGCTCTATCGCCTTCTTGTGTCTCAGGTCTCACCGCGGACTACGGCTATTTCTTGATTTGCCTCTGCTGATCGCCACAGACTTAGTAATTTCATCTATAGTATCCGGAGACTCTCTTCTCCAGCCATCTCCAGATTCTGCTCCGGTGAGTGGGCGACTCGGCCCGGTTTCTCAAGCTCGGAGCGCTTGATGATTCTTCTTCATCTCCTAGTTTGTACGAGAGGGATTTTCGGTTCGAAAGAGTTTCTTCTTAGACTTGGGCGGCGGGGCCTGTGCCGGGTGCTTTCTTCGAGGAGCCGCCGTCTTGGCTTATCGATTCTCCTCTTTTTGACGATCGGAGAAAGGTATTTGAGAGTCCTTCTCGACCGCTACTGCCGGGGCAAGAGACACGGCCTGCGGGGCAGTGACTTACTGCAGGGGGGAGCAGGTTTGACTTTCTTTCTTTGCAGAGAGTGATTTTTCTTAGCAATTGTAGCAGGGGCGCTTTCTTCTTTTGGTGGAGAGGAAACAGTTTGTATCTTCGGTGGTGATTCCCCCTCACTCGTGTCGCCTCTCTTGGCATAGGCTCTCTTCTCGTGCGCCGAGGAGAGGTTTGATCTCGAACATCCTTTTGTTTACATGGAACGCCTTTCCATGTCCAAGAGGACTCCTTTCACCTCCATCAGGCCAATCACCAGGCCATATCCTAGGGATCCTCCAAATGTACCATCTTCCTTGAAGGATTTGTTCCTACATTCGGCATAGTCTGCTTTGTAGACAAATTCAGCCCAATTTATTTTCCTTTCTTCAATGATCGCGGCCATTACGATCAACTTTGCTTTTGATTGGTCAAAGCCGCCAAATTTGATGTCTATGCATTTGGCAACTATGTCCAATGACTTGTGATAATCCTCCTTCAAAGACCTCTTGTTTGTTGTGGTAAACTATTTTATCAAAGATAGTAGGGCTTGGCTACTTCTTTCCGGCAAAAAGCCAGGTTTACATCACCGTTGATTTCGATGCTCCTTCCATCGGTAGAGTGAGCGATGTTCACCAAATCCTTGGGCGATGATGAACTCCTTTCCGTGAACGAAGAGGATTTGATCCCCTCATCATGAATCTCAGCGTTCACATAGAATTGTGCGACCTCCTCCACATAGGTCATTGGATATTCCAACGTCAGAAATGGTTTCAGCCCAGACGTTTCCAATTTCTCGGAATTTTCTTCACTAGGGTGTCGTCGGACCCCTGTTTCACCATGCCGTCGAAATCCACAGTAGACCCAGTGTGGATTTGCTTTCCTAACTTGACAAAATCATAGGTTGGTGCCATTTTTCCGGATTTCACCGAAGAAAACTTAGAGGTTGATTTGAAGATAGATAGGGTTTCGAGAGAATTTTGCCTTTGCTTCTGAGAGAAATGAACGGTTTTGGTAATATGAGGGAGAAAAGAAAGAAAGCTTAAGTATGGTTTATGAAAGGACGTGGTGGTTTTTGAAATGTGATCGAAATCAACGGCTTAGATGTTGCACACCGATTTAGCATTTAATGTCTCGTATTTAATGCGGCAAAGATTTATATCCAATCATAAGCTTGGTGTGCGGCTTTTGCCTGTACACGTCATAATTATCTTCGACGTAATTCTTAAAAACATTCCCGCTTAGTAAAAACGATCGTGTGTTTTGTCACTTTGCTCATAAATGACTGAAGCCTTTTACCCTCACCGGGTTTAACTCTTCTTCTCATAGTTCTCTTTGTGACTCAAATTGCCACCGACTTGGTATAGTTGTCTTTCCGATATGGTCGATTTACTTATGATTTGTGAGTTCAACTCTTTTTCCCTTTTGTGTTCCATTTCTTTTCTTTGATTCTTCCGAGTGTCACCACTCAATTAACCCTAACTCATGCTTGAGTTCTTCAAATCTTGACTCACATAATGGTTTTGTGAAGATGTCGCCCAATTGTTTATCGGTTGAGATATATTCCAAGATGATGTCCTTCTTTTCAACATGATATCTTATGAAGTGATATCGACATCGCTATGCTTTGTTCTTGAGTGCGGCAAAGGATTTTGAGTGATTGCAATTGCACTTGTGTTATCACACATGATTGGAATTTCTTTTTCTTCAACTTCATAGTCTCTCATTCTTTGTCTCATCCATAGGACTTGGGCACAACAAACCGCCCGCAGCCTATGTATTCTCGCTTTAGTCAGAGAGGTGGCTATTGAATTTTGCTTCTTGCTAAACCAGAAATCACTGTTTCCTAGCATTTGACATGTGCCGAGGTGCTCTTCCTGTCAACAACTCGCATCCAAAGATAGTCGAGTCCGAATAGCCAATTAGCTTGAATCCACCTTCCTTTGATACCATAAGCCAACTTCTTGGCTTCCTTTCAAGTATCTCAAGATTCTCTTAGCATTTGTCATATGGCTCTCTTTTGGAGCAGATTGAAATCTTGCACATACACCTACAGCAAAGGTGATGTCCGGCCCGCTTGCTTTGTGAGATAGAGCAATGATCCAATAAGTGCTCAGATCTTGTTTGATCTACTGGCTTGCCATCCGCATCCATGTCCATTTTGATCGATGTATTCATTGGTATTTTCACAAAAGACTTCTCCTCCATACCAAATTTCTTCATTAAATCTCTCGGTGTATTTTGTTTGACTTATGAAGGTTCCATCCTTCGATTGTTTCACTTGGAGTCCAAGGAAGAATGTCACTCTCCCATCATGCTCATTTCAAATTTACTTTGCATGAGGTTTGAAAATTTTTCACACGCTTCTTTGTTTGTGGATCCAAAAATGATGTCATCCACATATATTTGAACAAGCAAGTATACTCTTTTTGTCTTGGATTGAAAAGTGTTTCTGTCTACTTTTCCTTTTGTGAATCCATTCTCGATTAGGAATTGTGACAAGGTATCATACCATGCTCGGGTGCCTGTTTCAATCCATACGAGCTTTCTTGAGTTTGTATACCTTATCTCCAAGAGTCTTTCGCTCAAATCCGGAGGTTGTTCAACATACACTTCTTCTTCCAATAAACCATTTAGGAATGCACTTTTTACATCCATTTGATATACAATGAAATTCTTGTGAGTCGTATAGGCAAGAAACATCCTTATTGCTTCCAAGGGGTGTAGGAGAAAAGGAAAGAAAGTACCTAGTAGGAGAAGATTTAGAAGTTCTGGATGTAGGTCCAAAGGGGGTGTAAGTGTAAGGTTTAGAAGGGGGTTGAATAAACCTTACCAAATTTTTGATTTAGTCCTTTTAAATATTCGAGTTGATACTACACATTGTGTCCTTGGTGGACAACCAATTTAGTTAATCAAGAGTTAGTATCTCAATGCACTCCACTCCAATTGTTGATGGAATAACTCAAATTGTTAAGTCTAAATTAACTCAATCGTGGTTTATTTTTTAGGAAGACTTAACACCCTTAAGTTTGGTTAAGTAGAGATTTAGAGCTTGATTTAGTACTTAGAGATTATCTAATGGATAGCAAATATGTCACAGATTAAATAAATATGATGCAAGAATTAAAGTCTTTGAAATGTAAATGACACAATAAGATTTTTATAGAGGTTCGAAGATGGGGTAATTCTTCTACTCCTCTCTTCTCCAACTCCCCGGAGGAATCCACTAGGTATTGATCAAGATATACAAAGTGGTAACAAATCCGGATATACAATGTCTTGATCACACTGGTGACTTGATTCTTTGGGACTCGATCCTGAGACGCTTGATCACTGGTGGCTTCTCGCACGATGCCTTCTTCACAGGCGGTACCGCCTTTGCTACTACAACCCACTTGCTCAAGCTCTTTGGATTTGATCACGAAGCCCTCCAAAAGCTCAAGACTTAGTTCGACCTTGAACCTTCCTACAATCCTTCGTGGAATGTAAACCCCTTGATTCTTCAGTAATTTCCTCTTCAACTGATTGAAGTTATCTTTCCTTCACAGGTGAGTGTTGGATTGATGTTCTTCGTAGTGTAGGCTTGAGGATTGAGCGTTTAATAACTTGAGAATATTTCAGGTTTCAGTTCTAATAATTGCTTGAATGTTTGTGGTTTTTTTTTGGTCACCTGCTCTCAGAGTCATTCCTCAACCTTTTATAGTGATCTTTCAAAAATCTGCCCGTTGAAGAGATAGGCTTATTTTTTGAAAGTCACTTGTGGTCGTTGGCTTGTCTTGTTGCAGTCCTTGGAATTGCCATTTCCTCGTATGAATTGTTCTTCACCTTTCGTGAGAGTTCTCGACACGGTGTAGTGTTTCCCATTAGTTTATTCCTTTTGCACGCTTCGAACCGAGCACTTCGAGAAAGGTAGCATGGAGATATTACTTGTTTAAGTAATTCTCTTGATTTGCGGCAACGGATCTTTTCGATTATCTCGACTTGACCGCATTTCCTTGCTTTCCCAGGTGACTTAGAGTCACTTCCAATCATGGATGACTCTTCTGTCACTTCAACTTGAGACTTGGCTTTTCTTGAGTTGACTTGACCGATACTCCACTCGGCCTACATCTCACCGCTTCTTCAAGAGAGTTCCCGTCTTCTCTTCTTTGCCATACTCATTTGTCTTGCAATGAGTCTTCCTTCTAGTCTCCGGTTGTCTTCTTGCATGTTTGGGCATACCGACTTAACTCGGCTTTTGACCAGCCCTATTTATTATAATGCGAGTTTACAACAAAAATTGGGGTGCCAACTTCCTATTCTAAGTTTTACATAGCATTCATCAAAATCTAAATAATAAATTTCCCAACACTGGAGATGGAGAAACACAGAGGTTCTAGACAACTTGCCAGAATCTTGAGGGACTCGCCGGAAGAGATGATCGGAAGCCTGGGGAGAGGGTTCTGAGAGAAGGAAAGGAAAATGAAAATGAGAGGGGGAAAGGGCCTTTTATAGGGGAAAATGAAGATGAAAAGGTATCTCGGTATTCGAGGAGACACCACACAGTTCACGAAGCGTCAGTGAACTGAAATGACGTCCTTTCAGTCACGTCAATGTGTCAGGGATTTGAAAAGCGAAAAGGCGGCGGGAATTTGAAAAGTTGGAAACCCTAAGAACAGGTCAGCTCGACCTTAAGCAACTATGGTCGAAATAGAGATCTACCCATAGTTGGAGGGAGAAATTGATAAGGGTAAAATATGGTGCAGGGTGCTTCTAGTGTGGGTCGATCTCGACAAGGCCCGATATGTTGGTGACTGCTAAGCCCTAAGCATCGGGCCGTCGATAAGACAACGATTGGGTGACTGCTTAGGCCCTAAGCATTGGGTAGGCCTCGATAAACAGATCTTTGGTGACTGCTAGGCCCTAAGCATTGGGTCGATCTGATAAGGCTCGGCGTATTGGGCCGACCTGCTAGGCTCTACGCATTGGTTTAATCTGCTAAACTGTGTTGGGCCGGTCTCTTGAGCTGCAAGTGCTTGGGTTGACCCATTGTACTCCAAATATATGACTGATCTGCCAAGCTCTAAAGGATCGACTTTGGTAAGACATGAAAGAGGGCCGGTGGTAAGGTCGATTCGGCCACAATAGTAAGGAGGCTCTGAAGGCCTTTGAGGGATCTCAAGGGTTGTGTTAATACGTTGGTCTGAGGTGCCTCAGGTCAGTTCGGGATTTGAGGTTTTAAGGACGCAAATTAGGGTTTTGGGAGATCCAATCCTAATCTAATGATGACTCTGTCACCAAATTGTAATGGAATTCCGGATTTTACGGAAACCCTAATTCGGGCTAAGGTATGAAAGCCCAAGTCCAGGTTCATTCTTAACCTAATCACTCTTTTCATATTTACATATATTCTTGCCTCTTTCTTCTCCCCCAAGACACTGACTTAAGCATCAGAGAGGGCACGCCGGAGCACCCCTCCGGCCCCCCTTTTGCATGTTTCACGGCGGAGCTCGGTCAGAAGTCAAATTCGTGGAAGAGGAGTATTTTTGGTAGCAACCAAAAAGCAATAATACAGATTCGATTTTTTTTTATTAAAATAAAAAAAATTGAATCTCATGGATAAAACATATCAAATAGGTGAGAATGAGCCCTAATGACTTTGATACCACTGTAAGCAAATAAGCACATATTTGCACATAATCACATAAAAAAGAATTGATGATACCTTTCAATTGGGTAGCGGAATAAATTCACCGATATGCGTTTTGTTAGCTCTTGATCTCGATAGCTCGCCTACAAGCCCCTCTCGAACTTCACTTTAGTATAATGCCCTTCACTCCGTGCATCACTCCGCTTGATGTGAATACTACTAGAGCACCCACAATTGTTGCACACATTAAGCACTCGGAGACCTTGAGTGGTGATTCTCCAAGAAGAAACATAAAGAGAAAAATTTTATGTGTGAGATAATTAACGTGTAGTTTGGAGTAGAGCTGTCAAAAATGACCCGGTCCGATAATAGGATTTGGCTGGGCTACGATTTTGTAGGCCCAAACAAATCCGGGTCTATTTGGCCCGACCCGTTAGTCCCGAAACACTGGGCCAGCCTGAAGCAATTTTAGTGTATTTTTAATACATGGGCTGGGCTCCCATAATTGCAGCCCAAAGAAATTTCGACCCGACCCGGCCCAATTTCCCCCTTTAGCCCAATGGGCCAGTCCGACCCGGTCACTTTGACAACTCTAGTTTGGAGTGAGGGAGAGATCATCTTATAATTGTAAGATATCTCAATCCATACTATAATCAAATCCTACCATATTAGATGCAATTTCAAGATGCATGCTAATCAATTAAGGATCCCTTTGATTTGACACAATCTTTTTCCTAACTTAGAAGATATGGATGCAATTTTTCAATACTGTGGATAGGAAAATGGAAAGGATAAAATACACATATATCAATTTTAGTTTTTTTTTTAAAAAAATTAATATGACAAAATAAAATTGCGTGAAGTTGGAAGGTAAAGTGTAAATCGAATCTATATATATATAAAAGCAAGATAGTTACCAAAAAAGGAAAAATCCCGCCAAAACACGGTATGCCATATATAGTAAGTCGTATTCCCTAATTATATTTTCAGGTTTGGCTTTTAAAGTAACGTTCTGTTAACTTTTTTTTTCCTGTAATAGATTTTCGAAGACAAAATCTTCGTATGTGGTGAGTGATATATTAAATAATGTTCGCTATCCAAAAAGTGATTGCAACTACTGATAACAAAATTTAATTTATTAATTATAGCCGCAACTTTATTGAGCACCGAGAGATGCCATTCAAAATTTGAATTTGGCATGGGTAACCTGTCTGGGGAAGACAAAAAGACATCACACATTCTGTTTATAATATTTTGATGAAAAAGTGTAATTAACATAATTCATTTTATAATTATAGAGTACAATCGGTATTCTAAACATTAAACATGTAGAATAAAAAAAGTTGAATATGCAGCAAAAACTAGATTTCTGCATTAAAAATATAAACAGCTGGAATCCATGATTTAATATTGGACTAACAATAAGAACATGTCATTAAATACTAAAAAAATATAATTTTCGATGTGCTGCAAGATCAATTATAAATAGCAATAACATTCAGTCCTTTTCCAAAACCCTACTACACAACATACTAAAAAGCACAAAACTGCATAAAGGAATTGGAGTGTGTCTACAATGATCTTTCTTCGTATGGTAACAACTGAATTCGACTGCTTCGTGTACACAATTTACCTGCAGGAGATAAGAGTGTTTTTAGCCTGAAATACATATTTCATGACACAAATGTATGCTCATTTGTTTAGCTCTGTTTTTTAAAGTTATGTTACATTGTTTTTTTTTCTTTTTTGATTTTGTTTTTTCTTCATTCGTTTTTTGTTATGTAGCAACCCATTTTAGTACTCAATAGATTAATTGTTTTATCAGGTTCTGCACTTGAATTTATGTTTTAGGTTTGTATATGTTTTTCACTTCTGTATATGTTGTTTTCTGAATTTTGATTTTTTAGCTCTAATGTTTAGCTCACAAATCGTTATCAGGGAGCAAATGCGGATAAGAGATATGAAGATTAATATACAATAATCTCCAGCAAACATGAGATGAACAATTGTTCATCCAATGGCAAAACTTTTTAATTAAGTTTACTCATGAAGGAAATGTGCTCAACAGGTTGAAATTAAGGAATGGAAATTGAAAATTGGAGATGAAGCAGTGGTTTAGAGCAAGCCCATATTTGGTGAGTTCAAATATAATGTTGATTGCACATTTTTTTTTTTTTGATTTGATTTGGGTGTATTATTATAGATTCTCATGAAAAATTTTATTACAGCAAGAAAAACGAAGCTCAAAGGGACCTACGATTCCAGTTTTATCAGAAATGATGGTGTTCGAAAAGCATGATGTTGGATAAAGGAATCATTCCAGCATTTGGTGATAACAATGGAATCTGATTCTTATGGTGTTATTCAGGCTATTCGGGGATATATTTCTGATGATTCTTATTTTAAAAACATTGTTGATGATTGTATTAAATTGTTAAAAGACCTGTCTTATATAAATAGTTCACCAAAAATGTGAAAACATAAATATATATAAAATTAATATTACAAGAGTATGTTAAACATTAGTACCTTCTTGCCAATTAGGCAGAGTATTTAGTGTTCACGAAATTATCTCTACCCGCGCCTAACTGCAAATAAAAGAATGAAATTATTGAACAAATATGTTTATTATATGTTGAATATTCAGTCAAAACAAACAGTTATATGCTTTTTATGGTAACAATCGTTATGCTTTCTTGAAGATCAGTAACACGAAGAAGAAATCCTATTAAATATAATAATATATGCTATATAAAAATATTCAAATCACACAAAGTGAACATTTAACGGATGAAAAAATGTCTCTGTCCGACTAGGTGTTGATGCTTTGGCAGAACCAAAAATTAAAACCACAAAGTATTTTAAATAAAAAAACAATGGGATAAAAAAAGAACCGATATCTTATAATTAAAAATAACACATATCAGAAGTTTGCTCTCAATGAACCCTAAAAATCAAAATATGCAGTTTTGGGTGGGATAAATAAAGAACCGATAACACTAAAAATCAAAATATGTGCAGAAACGTTAAAAAACATGAATCTGGGGTATTTTGCCTGAAAAACATACCTAAAACCCCAAAATAAGATATGTGTTAGAAAATAACACCGCCCTACACGAACAGACACACACATTTATATATATATAATATATATATATATATAATATTTATATATACACACATAAATGTGATTTTTTTTAAGCGGAAAAAAACCTAAATTCAAAAATACCATATACCTGCACAATCTGATTCAAATCATCCTCTCTATGCAGCATGAAAGAGCTATTGTCATGGTGTCAATCAAATATTGGAGAAAATATAAAATATTGAAGGCGGCGTACACCCTAAGAAAGAATACATGTCTTCTTTAGGGCTACAAGCCCACACTAAGTTAAGTGGGCAGTCGAGGGGGAGCGTAACACAAAATTTTTCCACGGATTTGTTAAGCAGAAGCGGTGTCGCGCTAGGATCCACTCGATTGACGATGATGGGGTGACGATCACACATGATTCTGAGATTAGGAAGTCGGCAGTTCAGTTCTTTCAGTCTTTATTGACTTCTGACTTAGAGTATCTGACTCCCCCTGTAGATGAGTTCTTTCCCCGGCTTCCTGATTCTGTTGATCTTGATGGACTTTGTGCTATGCCGACGGCTCAGGAGGTTCGCGATGTGGTGTTTGGGATTGACCCGTCTAGTGTTTCGGGGCCTGATGGTTTCTCATCGTTGTTCTTTCAGCACTGTTGGGATTTCGTCAGACCGGATGTTGAGGATGCGGTGGTTGACTTTTTCTCGGGAAATCTCATGCCGTCCACATTCACGGCTACATCTATAGTTCTCATTCCGAAGGTTCCTCACCCTCGGAAGTGGATTGAGTTTCGGCCGATTAGCCTGTGAAACGTGACGAATAAGATTATCTCTAAGATTATGAATGTGCGGTTGGTCTCGATTCTGCCTTTGATTGTGTCACCGAATCAGAGTGGTTTCACACCTGGTCGTGTCATCTCGGATAACATATTACTCGCGCGCAGAGCTTATCCATGATATCACCAGCACGGAAATTCCTAATGTGGTGATGAAGTGGATATGGTTAAAGCTTATGATAGGGTAAAGATGGGATTTCTTGTACACAACTATGATTCACATGGGCTTCCCCGTTCGGTGGATTGATATGGTTGGCGATTGTATTGAGCACTACGGCTTCTCATTCTAGTTAATGGTATCCCTTCACGGATATTTTCCTTCGACTCGGGGGGCTGCGGGGGATCCTCTATCCCCGCCTTGTTTGTTCGGCGGCGGAGTATTTATCCCGGGTTTGGATTCCATTATTAGACTAAGACCAGGATATGATTTATCGGACGGCGCCGGGGTTTTTAGGTGACTTATTTGGCCTATCTTGATGATGTTGTTATCTTCACTAGGGCGCCTAACGATGGCCTGGTCACGTTGAGGCACTTTCTCGGAGCACTATTCTCGCTACTCGCGGCGGTGGTCGGTGTCGGAAAGAGTAGATTCTTTTCCGCCCCACGTTACATTGATGGCCGGGAGCACATGGTTCATGGTGGCGAGGCTTTGTTCGCGATGACTTACCGATGACTTATTTGGGTGTCCCTTTGTTCAAAGGGCGAATGACGAAAGAGCTCTTCCTCCCGGTGATTCGGAGGATGTTGGATAGAGTTGCCGGGTGGTCGCATCGACATCTCTCCTTTGGTGGTAGGCTCGCTCTTATTTGGAGCACGCTAATGGCCACCCCGTTGCATATTCTTGGTCATGCGGCCGCCAAAGACGATTCTGCAGCGATTGGAGCGAGATCATGGCTAGATTCTTCCTCGGGGATCCTATGCGGGGAGAAGAAGACTCATTGAATCGATTGGGATATTATCTGTCATCCTATTTTCGAGGGGTGGGCTGGGGTTGCGCCGACTTTCGGATATTCTTGACGCCTTCGATTCAAGTTGTGGTGGAGGTTACGCGAGGGCCATTCGTTGTGGGCTCAATTCTTGATCGCAGAAATCGTTACAATGGGCTTCGGTCTCCGCAGAGCCTCAGAATAACACATAATCATAGTCATCGGTGGAGGCGCTTGAGGCGGATCGGTATTCGAGCCCAGGAGCGGATTTTTTCGGTCTATCGCGTGGTAGCCGTGTCGGTTTACGGGATGATACTTGGTTTGGGCATCGGCCGCTTGCGGATCATTGTTTGGATCG
Organism: Rehmannia glutinosa; assembly: GCA_016081115.2. NCBI lineage: Eukaryota > Viridiplantae > Streptophyta > Magnoliopsida > Lamiales > Orobanchaceae > Rehmannia > Rehmannia glutinosa. Next base: position 15,375,310 of record CM071927.1, read on the forward strand.
GCCGTTGGGTCATATGATGGTTGAGTGGTTCATTCACGATGATATGTGGGATAGAGATAGATTGTATCGGTCTTGGTCTCCAGTGGGCTTCGCGAGAGTCTCATTGAGGATATATCCAGGGGTTCCGATTTTCTTTGAGAGTCCGAGGATATCATGCGTGGATGTTTACCTCTCATGGTGGGTTCTCTATGTCTTCTGCTTGGGATTCTCTCCGGAGTAGAAATGCTCAGAACCTTCGTATGGTTCCATTTGGAACGATGCTCTTATTCCTACTATCTCTATATTCCTTTGGCGCCTCCTTCGTAATCGTCTTCCTGTGGATATCAAGCAGGCACGTGGCACTTCCCTTGCCTCACGTTCTTTGTTGTTCCTTGAATAATCCACATTCATCTCCTCAGTCGAATCTATCCTCACCTCTTTTTGATGAATGATATTGTTCGGTCCGTGTGGAATCACTTTCTTCCTTGGTTTGACACTATCTTCCACACACCACGATATGATATTGTTCCTTTCATTTTGGAGGAATCGCACACACGGATCACACACGAGGCACTTGAGTTTTCTTGGTTCCTGCTTGATTTTATGGTTTTATGCGGACGGAAAGGAATTGTGTCAAGCATAGACACCTTTCTTTCTTGGCATCTCACATTATTTGGCCGAGGTGGAGCGGTATCTCGGATTCTTGTTTGGTCGGCGTCGAACCCATCGTTAGTCCGGATGCTTCCCTCTTTTGTTGGCTTTTTGCGGGGAGTGCTCCACCACGGGTTCCACGCAGGTCGAGGATTGTGATTTGGCGAGCCCCTCGGTTTCCTCGGATCAGTCGAACACGGATGGTTCATTTGATTGGGACACTTTGATTCTTTGGGGGGGGATTGATTCGAGATCATTCGGGCAAACTTATGTTGGCTTTTCATTGTTCTCTCCGGCGGTGTCAGCTTTCATGCCGAGCTTCAAAGCATTGGAGATGGGACTACGGCATGCCCGTCTTTTTCTCTTGATTTGGATCGAGTTGGACGCACGGCGGTGGTCACCACGATCACTTCGGTGGCCTCGCTCTTGGCGAGTTCAAAGACACCCGATTCGCATTCGGAACATGTTGAGGACCTTGATGATTCGATTTCCCACATACATAGAGAGGGAATCGACCACAGATCACTTGCGAGTTGGAGGCTGCGCCGCCTGCGATCACATTGTTGATGAGGGCACGACTTCTCACCACCTCCTAGCGCTCATTCGGATGGACCAGCTGGGATATCCAAGCTTCAGATTTTCATAGATCATTGGTTCTCCTTTTATTTTTAGATATCTCATTATGATAGTCTTTCTAGATATCGTAGTGATAGATTACTTGTTCTTTGATTTTCTCCCGCCTTGACGGACATGACATTGTATGACATTTTGATTATTTGATATACAGGTAGGGGATCACGCCTCAATCCCCCACCCCCCGGGGTGTTATTTTGCAAAAAAAAAAAAAAAAAAAAAAAAAACTTAAAGAGACCTTTTAAAATAAAATAAAATAAAATAAAAGTTCATCATTTTTTTAGTTTTTCTTTTTCTTTTTCTTTTTTTTTTTTAAATTTCCAGTCCTGCCCAGCTGGAAACTGGAGAAATGGGTTGTCAAGCTTCTTTCTAATTGTTGGTTTTAGTATATTAATAGTTTGGGTCAGTTTCAATTGGCCCACAATTGTTTTATAAATTATTTGTATTTGTTAGTCTTATACCACAAAAAGAAAGATGGGTTGGTTTTTGGATTAAATAGGCCCATATAAGCTTTCAATAATTCTATGGTTCAACTAGGAATATTGGATAATTAATTGGGCCAAGTTTCTGATTTATTGATTTATATAATATTAATTTTTTTATTTAACAAAATTTTTAATGCTGTTATGGAAAAATTATTTTGTAGAAGATATTGATTTATAAAAAAACTTATTATATCCAGCATCAATTTCTCAGTTGTCAGATATCACAAACAGCATGATATTATTTTTAACATAAATCTTATTTTTATTTACTATATAGAGATAAATATTTTAAACACTAGATAATAAATAAAATTTATTATGTAGCAAGCACATCATTACGAATATGGGAAATTATCATTTGATATGATTTTTAATCTATATAGCCCCAAGTATCTCTATGATTGTTGATCTAACAAATGATGAAAAATTTCCTTCACTAATGTGTGATCTAACAAATGATGAAAAATTTCCTTCACTAATGTGTTACTCTACAGTTAAATTAATTTTTTTATTTTGTTTTTATATTTATATAATAAGTTTTTGTGGGTGGGTAATCATGATTTATTACTGTATTGTGTGATCCATATTTTTTCATCTTTACCTTTTTTTTTAATTTTCATACATGTAACCCATTAACCTTTTTGTGTGCTTTAAATCAAACTCCATGTATCGCACGTCTATGTTCATTATATATCATAATCTACTCCATTCTTGGACTTTTTTTGTTTCATTGGACCTCATGATTAGTTTTTATACAATAACCCATACAAATAATTATTTATATATATTTATCTTTTATTTTTATTGAAATAAAAAAAAGCAATTATTAAAAAAAATTATTTTTTTTTTAACATATCAATCCAGAATATTTTAAGAGGATTATGATTAGTTAGATGACAAAATGAAACAATTTATGTAAAAATTTGAGGTAAGAACCATCTTGCCCTCACGTGCGAATATTTTAAGATTATCTATCGGTGGTGGCCAATGTACATGTTTCATTGGCACCATGCGAGAATCATGGAGTTCATGGGCAAAGTGAAAAGTTTAGGTGGTAATATCTACAAAAGCGTATAGTTCTGGGGATAAAATGTAATTATAACTAAACTATCGACTCCCATCAATCCAAACGCGGCATTCATTGAAAAAGACTAAAATGTGTCCAGATGGATAAACAAAATAAAACACATTCTAAATCTAATTACCAAACTACCAGCTAAGCAATATGTCTTTTGTTAATAAAATAAGGGGTAAACATGTCATCAAGCACTACCCACCAGCCACATCAATCAACAACAAGCTTTTTCTCAACAGCTTTCTCAGAAGACAAGGAACTTTACCTTAGCTCTCTTCTTCTTCTTCTTCTCTTCTCTGGAACTTAATCATCTGCAGAATAAAGGTCAAAACCCTGTTCCGTTTTTTATCCGCCTTTTATTTCTAGTTCTGATTGATTGAGGTAATGTTTGTTTCGCTTATGAGCTTTAAACTCAAGTCTAAAGTCTATTTTTATTCGAACCCTCATAGACCATAGTAATATCCGTAATTCTATTTATGCTTTTCCTAGTTGTAGGTATGAGCATAATTTAGGAAGATTTAAACAGGGATAATGAAGCTTTGTTGGGATCATGTATAGTTTATTTGTTTTGGTCAATTCAATTGTAGGTTGCAGATTTTATATTTTTACCTATTCCAAGTTAACTCAGGGCTCTTGCCAGGAATCTATTTGTGTTACATAACCTGATAGATTATTCTTTTATAATATGTATGTTGAATATTTGTTGGGGATAATGGGAGGGCTTAGTTATTTTATGGTAAAATTATATAATTATGTTAGTATTTTAAGCATCATAAGTAAGAATCTCTTTCATTAATAATTCTTGGACCAAAATACTCTAAATAAAATGATTTTTAGATCATATGTGAGTGTTAATTTGTGTGGGTGAGCAGTTGAACAAGACTGGATGATTAATTGCCGATATAAATGTATAACTCGACATGTGATCTCGAATAAAACACAAATGTGTTGAATAAGAGTCTTTTTTTGTGGTCATTGATACATACTAAATGCAAATTTTCGATATTAATGTGGTTTACAGTCTCATATGCTTTGTCTATGTTGAAGTTGAGTTTTCTGGTATTAGAGCATAAGGAGGTGGGAAGGCCCGTGGGACACTGCTTTAATTGGGAGTTCTCATAAATTTCTTCTTCCACTTGTAATTTGTTAAAGGTTTTACGAGTGAAGTTAAGCTTCATGGGTGATGGTCCTCGAGGAATACAAGTATTCCCTGATTATTTTGTAGCATCAACTTCTGGCTCAGATTCTCTTCCAAGCCAGACATCATCAGTCACGGATTTGAGGTATTTGTTCTATAGAGAGCTCCAGTAAAGAAAATGAATTGATGTGACTTGAAAATTGATTGTTATATAACTTATATTTGTTTGCTTTAGCTTAGGTCTCATAGCCATACGTGGGCTCGGAGAAGATTAAAAAGTGCAACATCCATGTTGAACTTGTTTAATCTAAAGGGACTATCTTGGAGATTAGGTGCAAATGGTCAGGAAAAGGTAGATATAATAGTTTCACATGCTAGTCAGTTAAATATACGGTTTTCAGTATTATGGCAACTCAAATTCTTATAACTCGCAGGTTGTATTAAGTGCTGTGGAAGTCGAATCTCTTCGTTCAGAAATAGTTTCTTTAGAAGAAAGAGAATCTCACTTTAAAGCTCAGTAAGCAAGCCTTGCAATAATTTATTGCCCTTTAAGATATCATCTGCTCTCGTCTGCCTTGCTTTCCTGCAGTTAATCAAACATAACTTTAAAATACCAAACTCCCATAGGGCCCTGGTTGGGGAGAGGTTAAAAGTAAACAGTTAATTGCAATATAGATGCGTGTGTGTGTGCATTGCCTACAATCGGCATCTACAAATGGTTACGTTGGTTCATCATTCACTATTATGTCCCTATTTACTGTGTAACTTTCATATTTTGGGTGCCTCCTACAAAATTATGGGCTATTTAGAGCCTAGATAGTTAGAAATTACAGATCTAATCACACCATTTTCTTTAACATTTGTATGAATGATCTTCATTTCGTAGAAAATGGAGTTTCCTTTGTTTCTTCTTCAAGGCTTTGAAAAAGAAATTGTTTAATCATTTGCCTGATGTGCATTTGTTTGAAATAAATTCATTTGTCACCCCTCCCGCTGGTTACCGATAGGAACATTTGTATTTAACCGTACCATATAATCTGCACAATCCCTTATCCAACTATTATATTTTCCCCCCTGTATACAGGTTGGAGCATGTTGATGAAATATTGAGATCTGCTCGTCTATCAGGATATCTGTTCTTACGAACGGTAATGTTGATATTTCTCATGTTCATCATGTCTTCTGGTCGTCTCTATTCTCTCTGCTTCATCTACTCTGTTCTTTTTCTTAGAGATGGGCAGCATTACCAGGAGAACCTCCTACTATTGATGATACTGAAGTTGATGATTGGCTTCCACGATTTCTTGTCCTTCATGGATCATGCATCTATTTGTATATGAAAGCCACAGGTAAATAATATAGCCTCTGGGTTTTCAGTAATCGCATGCTTGATGTGTATTGAAGCTTCCAAATACTATGCTTTTAGCTTTTCCACTTGACTGGGAGTTATAGTACTCCTGGATATCGTCTGATTGTGAAAGAATATTTGTTATTTAATAAATTCTACCATCACAGGAATACGTCTGCACTTAATGTATTTATTTCTTAATGACACAGCTTTTTGTGAAATTCTTCTCCACATTTTCCAATTATTACAATGAAGGGCACATCTATTGCTTTTCATAGCACAAGTGATGTTTCACTGCACCCATGCTTTCTTTGATGGACCTCTGCACCATTCTTGCGATACTGAATATCTAGTTCGCATGCCTTTTTATTTTGTAGGCATAATATATCAGCCGATAGTGTATGTAGTGCTTGACTTGCGTTATGATATACTTCTGTAAAGTGATGGCCTGAAAAAGAAAAAAAAAAAGCTTTTCCACGCTTTAGATAAATTGAACATATTGTTGCTTTGACCCATGTCTAAATTTTCTCAGTTAATGATGTCATAATTCTACTATTTTTCTCGCATTTAATCAATTTATTCAACAAAAAATGCCATTCAGTTTGATTTCTTTTTATTTAAGCCTTGTAATTTGAACGGAAATTTCGTACTTACAATGCATATCATGGACAAGTAGATCCTTCTCATGCTTATTTTCAATCTTGGATTTCAACTGTTCCATTGTTTGTGGAAATCTATCTTGCAGATTTAAGTCCCCAGGACTCAACCCTCCTATCTGATGTTATTGAAGCTGGTCCCCTCCCTTGCCTAACACGGGAAGATGAGGAAACTCGATATTGCTTTTATATCTTAACGCGTCATGGGCTGCGATATGAATGCTCGAGCATATCTAAGATACAGGTACGCCAACATCGCCTCATTCTGTAAACAGACATGTTTTCTCTGATCATCATCTTTGGTGTAGTAGAGGTATCATAATAGTGCACATTACTTTACTATATAAATAAATCTTTTCAGTAAAATCAAAGAGTCTATACCCTTCATTAAATCTTTGTTGAGAAATATAAATATAAGCGAATGAGACCTACAAAAAGTTTGATGTGAAAGTGATATGTTACTCTTTTTTAAAAAGCAAATCAATGTGTTGCATTTCTATGATGGGAGGATGTTATGTAAAAGAAGTCAATCAACTTAGACATCCCAAAAAGATCCATTTCATAAGCTTTTATTAATTTTACATTTTGGATTTCATGTCACCTTTATGGTGCATGCCATTATAAACATTTTCCTTTGTGTTCGTCAGATCGATTCATGGTTGGCAGCACTACAAATTGATTGCAAGTTGGCATCAATTTCTGAAGATCGTAACTACTCGGAGAAGAAATAAGTCGATTCAATCACTCGTACAAATCACCTGTACATATGTCTAGATATGAAGTGTTATCGTGGATCGTTAGAAATGAATATTGTCATCAATAATCGTTCGCATATCATGTACATATCCTATTAATTTCGAGCTGGAAATAAGCATTATTGTTGTAACTCGTTTTAACTTAAAATCTTTGTAGATTTCAAATTTGCTCAATGTTAGATCTTGTTTCTTATTGACCTCCCATATGGACTTTTCTGCATCCAGGGCAATGTTTTTTTAAAGTTTACTTGCACTTGAAATTATGGGTGTCAATCGTGTCGTGTTTTGTGTTTATTCTGACACAGGTATTACAGGTCTGACACGAACACGACCTGTTTAATTATTCGTGTCAAGATACACGACACAAACACGACCCATTTATGACACGGGTAACTCGTCACGACACAACACGAAAAACTATATAAATTAAAGTTGACACTAAAAAAAAATGGAGAAAAAGCTAAAATTACAAAAAAAAAAAACATTAATTATTAAAAATGCATGTAATATTTTTCCCATCATCATATACCAACTAAAACATCACAAAATATTAAAATAATATGTCACTATAAAGTTAAATGTGCTACATAGGTCAATTGTGTCGACACACGGGTCGACCTGACCGACATATTTATTTTTCGTATTAACCGTGCCCGACCCGATTTTGACCCGACCCTATTAAGGGTTGTACATGTACCTGCTAAATCCGTGTTATGTTCGTGTCGGGTTATCGTGTCGTGTTACAAATTGACGCCCCTACTTGAAACTATCACTATTACTGCCCATAATGTATTCGCACCATTGTACAAAGATGGAGGTAAGGGGGATGGCGGTGGCCGCTGCCCCCTCGACTTCATAATTTTTTTTAAATTAATATAAATCATATATATAATTTATATTTATTAAAATTTGAAAGTATGCTCTCTGAAAAATTAAAAGTTACATATGTATCTATTATTTTCAAGAAAATATGTGAATATTGGTTTTTTTTTTTTTCTTCCTAGCTCCGTCCCTCCATTATTATTATACAAGAAAAGCATCATCTTTTTAATTTTCTCACATGTGGCGCTAAAAGGCCCTAAAGGGCTATGTGCATTTATCAATTAGGGTAGCAGGGTGGCATTACAATTTATGATTTTTTACAAAAGTTTAATTTATTTTAAAAAATAATAATAATTTCAGGTGTAATAGTTTTTTTTTTTTTTGATAAGCTGCGCTACGCCCGACTACAGCACGCCGTGAGACAACGATTCGCCTCCTCATTCTTTGCCGCAAGGTAAACCGCGGATGTACACGTGACGTACAACCGAGATCCTCTCGGTAAAGAGAACAATTATGTTCGACCCCAATCTACTAACAACGATCTCTCGAATCGAACTCACACGGATCTTTATTCAAGATGAGTTCACCAAATCTTTGGGGCGGGGATTTGATTCAACCTCGACTCCACCCCACAAATTACTTGTGGTGCCCACAATTTCGTAATAGTTGAATATCTCTCAACGGGAGAGAGAGAGAGATTTTTTTGCTTTGTGAAAATGGTATTCGTGGCGCATCTTTGATCTTTGTTATCTTCTTTTTCCTCTCTTTTGATAAAGGTCAATAAAGAAAGGGAAAGTGTAAAAATTCTCAAAAATCATGGTTCGAAAAGCTCACATAGTGATACTTTAGGGATCAATTTACAATATGATCTATTTTTTCGGGAAAGAATCAGATTGGGCAACTTTTCTCCGCCCAACAATTCGGCTAGGGTTTTGTTTTGCTTTTACCCCACCAACCAATCTAACAAACTTAACCATTCCTCGTAAAGCGTGAATCTGCAGCTATTATATTCCACACGGGTGTACAAACAATTATAACACCAAGTACAACCCTTCACTGCGTTCCTTGATCTGGCATTAGAGAACTCTAAGTCGCCGTTATTTTGCATCATTTATCTTCTGAAGGCGTGTTTGGCCGGATAAAATTTAAAAACAAGGTCCATTTAATTAACATTTTCTAGAAATATCTTATTATACATGATTTGGGCGAATAAGGTGAATAAATCAGATGTATTTCTGTTCGGGTCGCTTTGTCTTGAACCTAGATATTTCGGTTCAAAGGGACTGTAAAAGAATGAACGTTAGGCTAGCCGACTGGACCTCCAACTAAGGCTCTCCGATGCTAAATTCAGATACAAGTTATAAAATTACTTAGAAACTGAAAAGCGAGGCCATTAACAATAAATGAGATACTGTAGCAATGACAATTGTTTTGTATTTATAGGTTTTGACTTCTGTAGGGCGTAGTCGCGTACGACCTAGCTCCACGTGTCAAGATCGCCTAGGTTTACCTGTGAGGCAACATAATCAACGATATATATCAGTACACATTAAAATCTTTGTAGTTTTTAGCTATGATATTGCAATTTGGTGAGGATCAATTTGAACTCTAATATAACCTAAAATAAACAACGATCAATTTGAAGTTTTTGCAAAGTCCTGCATTCATCTGAAAAGAATATATTTTGGCATAACTTTGATTTATCGTTACTCCTAATAAAATATTGAAATTATAGCTTCTTTTCTGTTTCATTTTCAAAGTTCTAAATTCATATAAAAAGAATATAAACTCAGGCACGACTTTGAAAATATGGTGCGAATAATTTTTTATTTTTTGATATTCTATTACAAATTAATACAACCCTAAATTTGACATTCAATACAATTTTGGTATTCCCCAAAATAATTACCGACATCCTGCTGCTGCTTCTTTAGTTCTTTTTTTACAGTCAACTTGATTTTTCAACTTTGTACCAAACACGGTGTTAGGTAACGGAAAACCACATCAAAAAGCCACTCTCTTTGTTTTTTCACTCGCTCACTCGCAAAAGTACCATTTTGAGTTCTCTTTGTCATCCAACACTAAAAAGCCTTTTGAAGGATAATCATTCTTCGAAATGAGGTCTCAGATTTTCAGATCTGCGAGGTCTTTCCTATCTGCTGCTTCAAAACAGTCATCTCGCTCATTTTCCGGTAAATTATAGTTGTTGTTTTTTTTTTTTAGGAAAATAGTTGTTTTATTAGAGAAAATGGATAGAGTTTCAGCTTAAATTATGGTCATGTCTTTCTGTTATATCAGTTACTGTTATATTGGAAATGATTATTTGAATGCTCGATGTTTGTTAGATGTTTATTACAGGATCAATCTGATCTTTAATCATTTTTAGTTTCAATTGCGTTCGTTTGCGGCTTGGAGCTTTTTAATTCAAATTGTTAACAAGTTATTCAGATGTTGGTTGTTATTTATTTCGGACATCAAATTTAGAACATTATGGAGCTTATGGTGTGTATTCCTGGATAAATTTTGTGGATGTTTTTCGTAAATGATAAGATGAATTGAAAAGATTGGGCCACAAAGAGGCTAAGTGGGTGTCATAGCTTTGCTCACATGTAATTTGGTCAGTCCTTTTCCTTCTTAGTTATATTTACTTGTTTGCATCGCAAGACTGTTAAGCTTCCATTAGCCTGTAAAAATAGACTTTGATTTTTAGAAATTTATCGCAGCAATTATTCTCTAAATTGTTTATGACGCTCATTGATGTATCTGTTATAATTAAATCTATTTGAAAAACATGTCAATAAACTCTGCTAAATATAGAAAGAGAAGCTTAGAAAATTTCGTATTTCAGGAGGGAGAGCAGCAGCTGCAGCGGCTGCAGTTTCATGCCGAGGAAGAGTGCCATCTCTAGCTTCATTTGGTGCATCTGAATCAGGAAATGCATATCGGGGTTGGATTTCTGGTGCCCTCGCCCTTCCAGCAGCAGGTTTTTAAGACACACTTTCCTTACTCCTATATATATGGTACAGTTTATGAGAATAATACTCTGGCTTTTTTTTCTTGTGTGTGTTTAGTGTGAATTTCTCTCTGTACAAGGGCATACGCCATTCATCTCGGTACAAAATATTATGCAGCTATTTTAATTAGTATGGCAGTTAAATCACTTACATGTCAATTATTGAATAGTGAATCAATGCTGAAAGTAATTACTTGGTCCAATAAGAAAAGTAGCTACTTCCTTGCTCAAATCCAGCAATTACATGCTTCTACATATATGTGTTGAATTCTGGTGAAAACTTGGGTTGCATTTCAGTAGTCCCCTCACTAACTATTTCATCTACAAACAAAATTAACTGGATAAAATCGATTTGTCTGTATTGAAGTCATCACCTTGAGTAGAATGCAGAGGTTATTTGCTGTCCATGTTAAAAATTTCAGATTGGCTTTCTTTGAGCTCCGACCCCATAAACCTAAGTTTCTGAAGTCGTAAATTTAGCATGTTTCAGTGGCCAAATCTCATTTATCTATGTTTTCGTTCCTTTATACTACAGCTTTCATGCTTCAGGAACAAGAGGGATATGCTGCCGAGGTACATACATCCGTACTCCACTCCCTTGTCTTGTTGCACATTTTTTTGTTGTTAGTTTCTGTTTGGCTGACACTGCTTTTTTTTTTTTTTTTTTTTTCCTGAAGATGGAGCGAACTTTTATTGCCATCAAGCCGGATGGAGTGCAAAGAGCATTGGTATTTACTACCGCACTTTTCCCATTGAAGATTCTTTCAAGTTTCAGCGTTATAACTTATAATGATTGAAATGCTGGGTGGGTTGGGATTCTTGTTGAATTTGTTAAGATGTCTACACGCTTTATTCATTTATATTTCACGCTTTTGTTTGTTAGTTTCTACTTCACGTGTTTTGGTTCTGTTCAGTAAGTACACGTGTGGCTTGGTGATAGGCTCATTCAAATCTGGAGGGAAACACTTTGTATTAAAGCTGACTTCCAGCTTCTTCTTCATTTTGACGTGAATAAAGATTTTTCCCAGCTTTCTGAATTTCTGATTTCAAGTTTACTAGATGGATTCTTAGCTTATCTTCAGAACTATTTGTATTTTATATGGTTAATATGTGGCACGGTGTCTGTTTTGGCTTCTGTTTATGCCTTTCTGCAAAATGGGAAGAGTTAACATTATTGGCTCACATTCTGACAAAGTCTCTTGGTATCAGATTTCAGAAATTATTTCCCGGTTTGAAAGAAAAGGTTTTAAGCTCGTGGCCATCAAGATTGTGATTCCTTCGAAGGACTTTGCCGAGAAGCATTATCACGACCTCAAGGAAAGACCTTTCTTTAATGGACTGTGCGATTTCCTTAGCTCAGGACCAGTCCTTGCCATGGTTAGAATAGATATGCTCTCATTATCTTTATCTACAAAAGAATTTAACGAGTACCTAACGTGCGTCTTTTTACTCCTTCAGGTCTGGGAAGGTGAAGGAGTGATCAAATATGGCCGTAAACTCATTGGAGCCACTGATCCTCAGAAATCAGAACCTGGAACTATAAGGGGAGATTTAGCTGTTGTGGTTGGAAGGTATGCCTATAATACAGGTTTTAGTAGCTGGAACAAAATTTATTTGCTGCGGAACTCTAAATATAGAGTAAATTACAATAACTATCCCTGAGATTTAGCCTAATAACAAAAATACCTCCTCTTGAAGCTGCAATTTTCGATATGGAAACAAACGTCAAGGGGGTATTTGTAATGTTGAAAGATAGAGTTTTTTTTTTTTTTTTTGGTAATTAGACTAAATCTCAAGGGTATTTTTTGTAATTAAACCTTGCACATAATTTCTCCAGTAAATTTAACCATCTGACTTTGTTTTCTGGATAAACTTTGCTCTAGTCGCTAGACTTATCTTGTCCTAATACCAACCTTTTTTTTTTTTTCCAGAAATATAATTCATGGGAGTGATGGCCCTGAGACTGCCAAGGATGAAATCAACCTATGGTTTAAACCAGAAGAGTTGGTTACTTACGCACTCAATGCTGAGAAGTGGACCTATGGTGTCAACTGATGATATCCGTTTTGTTATTTCATAAAAAATTGCCTGTAGGTCTTAATTTATGAGTGAGTGGAAACAAAGTGATCCATAATAATATGCTTCCATTAGGCGAGTGACCACAGTAATTCATGGTAAAACTACCAGTTGATTTCAACTGCAATAATAATGTATAACCAAACTTCTAATTTACGACTTTACTCTATATATTTTTTGATCTTTAAATTCCTCTGCTTTTTTTTTTGTTTTTGTTTTTGTTTTTGTTTTTGTTTTTGCTAACTAATCTTAAGAGTTCAAGGCAGTTACATATACACAGGAGAAACAAAAGAAAACCCCCCTTTTATTGTCAATCTAGTTTGTGTAAGGTAAACATATGGATTTTTTTTAATTAATTTTTTTATTAGAGAATCACTTGTAAGTAGCCTAGTAGACTAGTAGTGGTAACTAGGGGTGTTTATTCGGTCACCGAACCGAAACTTCGATTAACCAAAACTTCGGTTCGCCAAAATTCAAAATAAAAAACCGAACCGTATTATAAAGTTTGGTTCGGTTTCAAACCGAAATTATTTCGGTTTTTCTTCCGGTTTTTCGGCCAAACCGAATCTCAGCCAAAAATGCAGAAAAAAACACAAAGTTGTAGCATGCAGACACATACTCAATGAAATCTGATGTTTAAAGCCTTGAATTAAATATCAAAAGAAATCAAATGTGTTTAAAATTAAAAAATCTAATCAAATCAACTCCTAAAAATATAAAAACATCCAAATTCCAAACTGAACATCATAATTCATTATTCATGAGACAAGGACTGAAGACGCGATGTGGAGATGCGGAGGTGTGGAGAATTGTTTAAGGTATAAACCATACATGAAAACAGAGAACTGAAGAGGAAATGCTATTGAAGCTTTATTTCTCAAGATAATGAACAGATACAATGAGTAGCCTTATTTATAGACCATGGTTGTGCATATGTGGGAGTGAAGCAGACTAACAGAAATTGTAACAGTAAGCTTAACTAACTAACTGTCATAACAAACTAACTGTCATACTTCTAGATCATCTAACAGCCCCCCTCAAACTTAAGGTTTGAGAATCTAAAACCTTAAGTTTGCTGCGAACTGTAGGAAAAACTGCACTTGAATTTGGTTTGGTAAAACATCAGCTAGTTGATCCCTAGCTGGAACATGTCGAATTTCCACAAGTTTTTGTTGAACCTTCTCCCTGACAAAGTATAAATCCAACTCAATATGTTTGGTTCGAGCATATAAAACCGGATTTGCTGTGAGTTGAAATGTGCTCAAATTATCACACCAAATAATAGGAACATGCGAACTTTGAACCTGTAACTCTCTTAACAGGCCTTGAATCCAACTAATTTCTGAAACCAACTCAGCCACACTTCGATATTCTGCTTCAGATGAACTTCTTAGACTTCCAAGAGATAAGATTAGAGCCCAAGAACACACAGTACCCTGTTGTAGACCTTCTATCATCAATGTCTGATGCCCAATCAGCATCAGAAAAGCCCACCAAATTAAGGACCGCAGAGGATGGTTTGGACAGAGTGAGACCATGATCAAGAGTACCTGCCAAGTATCTATGAATGCTTGACTGCTTTCCAATGAACTTCCTGAGGTTTATGCATAAACTGACATACTTTGTTCACAGAAAAAGCAATCTCAGGCCTGGTGATGGTTGCATATTGAAGAGCTCCAACCGTGCTTCGATATAACTGAACATCACACACATCATCACTCCCATAAGCAGTGAGTTTAAGTCCAGATGTCATAGGAGCCTTGGTGCTCTTAGCAAATTGCATCTTAGTTTTACACAAAAGCTCCTTAATGAATTTGGTTTGAGACAAATGAAAGCCAGAGGTAGTATGCTTAACTTGAATCCCCAGAAAACAATCCAATTCACCAAGATCCTTAAGGGAAAATATCCTGTTGAGATTAGAAATAAGAGCTTGAATCTAATGAGTATGATTACCTGTTATCAAAATGTCATCCACATAAACCAAGATAAAAGTGGCACTGGTAGCAGTAATCTTAACAAAGAGAGATTTATCAGACTTTGTGGAGTGAAATCCCAACTCAACCAAAATAGCACACAACGCATTGTACCACGCTCGAGGAGCTTGCTCAAGCCCGTACAAACCTCCTCCTGAAAACGAAACGGCTGCAACATACAAACCTCCTCCTGATTGTCCCATTTAAGAATGCATTGTTAACATCAAGCTGCTTGACACCCCAGCCCCTACTCAATGCAACAGTAAGAATCGTTCGAATAGTGGTTGCCTTGATGACCGAACTAAAAGTTTCATTAAAATCAAACCCTACTATTTGACTAAACCCATTGGCAACAAGACGAGCTTTATACTTGTTTAATGAACCATCATCATTCTCCTTGACATGAAACACCCATTTACATCCAATAGCCTTCCTACCATAAGGCAAAGGGACTAGGTCCCATGTTTGATTGTGAATTAAAGCAGTAAATTCATCACACATGGCTTGTTTCCTTTTAGGATCTTGAATGGCTAAGGCAGGATCAGAGGGTGCCGTGGCAGTTAAATAGACACGGGGCTTATACACACCATTCTTCGCTCTAATGACCATATGATGTGTGTTGACTGGGAGAATAGTGCCTGACTCAGAGAGTGGAGTGGGTAGTGGTTGAGAGAGTTGTTCGCCTTATTTTTAGCTTCACCGCAAGTGTACGGTGTAGTTTATAGAATAGGGTAAGCAAGGTCGTATCCACGGAGACTAATAAATTAATGCGCTAAATATTGAACTAAGATAGCCTTATTTTTATTTAGACGATTAAAATTGAATGATTGTTGTGGAAGAAAAGACAAGAATAACCACAAAAACACAAGATGAAAATAATAGTGGAATTATCAAGGGAAATGAAATGGATTCCCGGGTTATGATTTCAATTAATATTCCTCTTGTTTTACGATTTAATCAAAGCCAAAGTTATTATCAATACACCTATAAGACGATCACATCGGTATTTTATCCTCCATCTCGAGATGTATATAAAGTGTAGATTGAAATATCTATGCTAGTATCTCTACTCAACATAAGATACACAACTCCCAAATGCACAAAAGATCAAATATCCTCACAAATATTCACAAACCTCTCGATTATGCAAATATTCATGTCAAATACTCAAGATCTAATATTGAAACTCATATGAATCAATATATCAAACATGTTAAATCATTGGCCAAATGATAAAACAAGAATAAGAACAAAGTACTCAAATAGGCTTCAAGACAATAACTTCAATTAAGATTAAAATAATCAACAAGAGTTCAATTAATCTACTTCCAAAACCGGAAATCACAAGAAATTTAGCTACCCATTATAAATAAACAACTCATAGACAAATTGTTCATCTTCATAAGAAACTAAAATGAAAGATTAAAGCACAAAGAATGAGAAAACTTAGGGAAATGGATAATCTCTCGATTAATCTTCAATCCTCAAGCTCCGATTCGACCCGATTCTTCCCTTGATTCTTCCTTGATGAAATTGATGTGTTTCATGTGTTCTTGGGTGTATTCCCAGCCTTTCCTCCATACCCTAGATCAAGCCTCCCATTTATGTATTTATAGCCCCTAAAAAGTCCAAGAAAAAGGTGAAGAAACATAGTAATTTCCGCCCCCTAAAAAAAATCAATAGCCTTGCGCTGTAACGGGCGCTGCAGCGCCCGTGGACGAGCGCTGCAGCACCCGCCCGAGTTTTTCACCCACCAAATGTTAGAATTTTCTTTTGAGCCCTTCTTCAAAGTTGTAGCTCTATCTCTTAGCTTTCCATAGCCACTTGAATCATCTCAATATCAATTTTGTAGAGAGAGTTATGGCCAAAATACGAAACGCTGCCAGTGATGGAAATTTCAGACGCGTTTGGACGTTTCTTCAAATCAATCTCTCTTTGTTTGCTCGTTTGTACTTCTTTTGATACACGATTCATTACTATGACTATAAACTCAATATAATTGGCTCTCAACATGGCTTGGCTACTCAAATGACTCAAAATACTCAAAAACAACACAAAACTCAAGTCTTGAAGCCTAAATCAATGGTATAAAACCAAGTGAACAAATACCCCCAAACTTAAACTGTTGGCCGTCCCGGTCAACACTTTTAAAAACAAGACAAAACATGACTGGGAGTAATGAAAAGTTGAACGCACAACAACTCCATAAAATTTTGTATTGTTCATTGTAGGTATCAAAAACGAATTAACCAAGCCTCAAACATCTAACATAGAGCACATATTAAAGAAACCATGGTAAATGCTAAGAATTACACCTCACAAAGATCAAGTGTATACTCTCATCTCGAATGAATATAGGGCGTGTTTACGCTCAATTCAATTCAATATTGCGAGAATTACCATAGGCTTGCAAATCGTCTCATATCTCCGCCACTAGGATGTATGCAAAATTGTGAATCAAAAGGACTTTTTTCCTTTGGTTGTAATGAAGGCTCTTTGGTTGGGGTAGGAAAATATGGATAGAGTGACTCAAACTCGAGCGTATAGACCGGTGAGCATATAATTCATCTACATTAAAGCTCAATATGCTACTCAAATCACCTCTCATTTTCACCAACTCTTCTTATCTCCATCCCCTTTATTTTGTAAACTCAACCATTCACATTACAATTTTTAACCTCCAAGTTCATTCAAAGAAAACTCATTCATCGATCTATTTTTTTTTTTTTTTTTTTTTACTCTTATATGAGTTTTCAACATTTCATATCTCCTTTTTCTTTCTCTTTTGTTCTCATCAACCAACTATAACATCACCTTCTAACATTTTGATTTCACCCATTCACCCTTATTCAATTCCTTTACTCAATGCTATACGCTCAAGTGTTGGGTAAAAGATTTATCAAGTTAAGGCTTGAATTGTGGCTATTAAAAATTAGGCAATAGGCTCAAGTTAGCTAACTAGGGATTTCAATATCATCATTAGGTAAGCAAAAGGCTTGAAGGGCTAACAAAATGGCCTTTGATCATTTTCACAATTCGCATACAACATGTGACCTTGACAGAGATGCCAGAGCAAGTTATAGAATTCTAACAACATGAATGATACACTCAAATCACAAACAAGACTGCATATGATGAAAGCAGTAAAGGCTCAAAAGCTCACAGGCTTGTAAATATGTAATTCAAAGCATCAAACCAAGTTTTCCATCTTAACATGCTCAATGTTATCTATTTATGGCTCAATCAACTCATGCTCAACACTCAATCCAAACAATACAAAATTTTCAAAATCAATCACAAGTTACAATCAAGAGATTAACTCACTCCCTAAAATCTATGAAAGCAATAAACATGCTAAAACTGTAAACATGCTACTAATGCAAATGCAACTTAAAATGCTCTACATGCAACTATATGAAAACACACAAACAAATGCAATTTTTTTTTTTACACACTTCAAATCAAAATAACTCACACATTTCAAATCAAAATACTAACTCTCCCCCCAAACTTGAATGAAATTATATCAAAACAAGGGAAAAGATAGAATTTCAAGAAAGAAAAATGTGAAGTTACCATTGGGTTGCTTCCCAACAAGCGCTAGATTTACCGCCATAGCTCGACGTATGAATTGGTGCCTCCTGAATGCATATATTAGCTGCTTTGGGTCATGGTCAAGTGCCATATTTGCCTTACTTGCACCTAATAATGCATACTTGGGGTGTCCAAGCAAGGATTTGAGTCCTGACGTAGGAATATCTTGATCCGGTTTACGTGTATGTTGTTCGTTTGCATACGTATGATCAATATTTTCTCGTTGGAACAACTTTCTTATAATATCTCGCACGAATCGCTCATTCGTACACACTTGGGTTGTGTGTTCCTTGTCTATTTTTGTTCCTTTTCGGCGCCACATACTATTTGACCGTGCATAGACATACAATCTGTGTGTGGTTACGAACTTTCTTGCTCTTCCAGGATCTTCAAATCCTCATATTCGGTATCATTCCTTCGATGAATGACACTATATTGTTCCTTCGAGTTGGCTTGGTGGTGCTTAAAAATGGCTCTTTTGATGTTGCCCACCAACTATTGTAACTAATTGGCCCATTTGAGTCTCGAGATTTTTCAATTGTGAATCCATAGTATTGGCCAATTGTGTCAATTGCAACCTCATCTTGTCCATCTTTGCTTCGTTTTTGGTAAGGCTATTTCCCATTTCCCTCATGAATAAATTTATTTGACTCATAAATGAAGTCGTTTGATTCATGAATGAAATGAGGGCGTCTTCCAAAGATGGTTTTGCCTCTTCCATCCGAATAGGTGCACCTATACCAATTCAAAGAAACAAATCAAGCATTGTAGAAGTAGAATTTACAAAAGAAAAATGAAATAAAAAAAAATGTCTAAATTAAGAATAATTCTATCTATCGCAATATTAGCACCAAAAATTGTATTAGTCGACAAGAACGGCGCCAAAAACTTGTTCGTCTTATTTTTAGCTTCACCGCAAGTGTACGGTGTAGTTTATAGAATAGGGTAAGCAAGGTCGTATCCACGGAGACTAATAAATTAATGCGCTAAGTATTGAACTAAGATAACCTTATTTTTATTTAGACGATTAAAATTGAATGATTGTTGTGGAAGAAAAGACAAGAATAACCACAAAAACACAAGATGAAAATAATAGTGGAATTATCAAGGGAAATGAAATGGATTCCCGGGTTATGGTTTCAATTAATATTCCTCTTGTTTTACGATTTAATCAAAGCCAAAGTTATTATCAATACACCTATAAGACGATCACATCGGTATTTTATCCTCCATCTCGAGATGTATATAAAGTGTAGATTGAAATATCTATGCTAGTATCTCTACTCAACATAAGATACACAACTCCCAAATGCACAAAAGATCAAATATCCTCACAAATATTCACAAACCTCTCGATTATGCAAATATTCATGTCAAATACTCAAGATCTAATATTGAAACTCATATGAATCAATATATCAAACATGTTAAATCATTGGCCAAATGATAAAACAAGAATAAGAACAAAGTACTCAAATAGGCTTCAAGACAATAACTTCAATTAAGATTAAAATAATCAACAAGAGTTCAATTAATCTACTTCCAAAACCCGGAAATCACAAGAAATTTAGCTACCCATTATAAATAAACAACTCATAGACAAATTGTTCATCTTCATAAGAAACTAAAATGAAAGATTAAAGCACAAAGAATGAGAAAACTTAGGGAAATGGATAATCTCTCGATTAATCTTCAATCCTCAAGCTCCGATTCGACCCGATTCTTCCCTTGATTCTTCCTTGATGAAATTGATGTGTTTCTTGTGTTCTTGGGTGTATTCCCAGCCTTTCCTCCATACCCTAGATCAAGCCTCCCATTTATGTATTTATAGCCCCTAAAAAGTCCAAGAAAAAGGTGAAGAAACATAGTAATTTCCGCCCCGGGGCGCTGCGGCGCCCAGCAATTTCGCAAAACTGAGCCGCCCGGGCGCTGCAGCGCCGGGCGTTGGGCGCTGCAGCGCCCACCTAAAAAAAATCAATAGCCTTGCGCTGTAACGGGCGCTGCAGCGCCCGCCCGAGTTTTTCACCCACCAAATGTTGGAATTTGCTTTTGAGCCCTTCTTCAAAGTTGTAGCTCTATCTCTTAGCTTTCCATAGCCACTTGAATCATCTCAATATCAATTTTGTAGAGAGAGTTATGGTCAAAATACGAAACGCTGCCAGTGATGGAAATTTCAGACGCGTTTGGACGTTTCTTCAAATCAATCTCTCTTTGTTTGCTCGTTTGTACTTCTTTTGATACACGATTCATTACTATGACTATAAACTCAATATAATTGGCTCTCAACATGGCTTGGCTACTCAAATGACTCAAAATACTCAAAAACAACACAAAACTCAAGTCTTGGAAGCCTAAATCAATGGTATAAAACCAAGTGAACAAGAGTGTCTCAACATTGGATGGAGAGAGTGGCTCAACATTGGATGGAGCAGGAGATAAACTAGGAACATGAGAAATGGAGGGAAGAATAGAAAGAGTGGAAGGAAATGAAGAAGGGCTGGAGAGGGAAGGAGCACTAGAGTGTTGGGCAAAAGGAAAGGAGAGTTCATTGAAGATAACATCTCTTGAGATGAAAATTCGACCAGAGGAATCAAAACATTTATACCCTTTATGCTTCAAGCTATAACCAAGAAATGTACAGGAGGATGACTTGTAAGCAAATTTATGAGAATTATATGGCTTAAGATTGGGAAAGCATTGGCAGCCAAAAGTTCTTAAAAAACTGTAATCAGGCTTTATGTGGAATAAGACTTCAAGAGGGGCTTTATGGTTCAAGGTAGGAGTTGGAAGTCTATTTATGAGATATATGGATGTATGAAAGGCTTCATCCCAATATTTCATTGGTAAAGATGCATGAGCAAGAAGGGTGAGACTATTTTCAACAATGTGACGGTGTTTGCATTCCGCTAAACCATTTTATTCAAGAGTGTGAGGACAATGATGTCTATGAGTAATGCCAAAATTTGCAAGGAAATCAGTAGATGGGCAAAATTCACCCCCCAATCAGTTTGTACACATGTGATTTTTGTGCCAAGTTGGAGTTCAATTTGAGATTTGAAATGAATGAAAGAGTTTAAAGCTTCAGATTTTTGTTTTAGAAGATAAATCCATATATATCTAGAATAGACATCCATGAAGTGTATGTAATATCTGTAGCTACTGGAAGATAAAATAGGAGATGGTCCCCATAAATCAGAACAAATGAGTTGCAGAGGTGCAGTGACAGAGGTGTGTGAGTTATGAAATGGAAATTTATGCATCTTGCCAAGACAACAAGCTGAGCAAACACAATTGATAGTTTTATTAATAGACTTCAGCTGATTATTTTTCAGTACATGATGTACAATGGTATCACTAGGATAGCCAAGTCTATTATGCCAAGTGGAAAAGAAGTTGCAGAAGAGGATACATGACAAGAAACTTAAGGACTGCAGGGGCTGGGACTAGAATCAGAAGATGAGTGACTGTGGGAGGAGGACACAAGCCACAAGGCATATAGCCCATCCTTAAGATGACCTTGCAGCAGGATGGCCTTGGATTTGAGGTCCTTGACAATACACACAGAGGGGTGAAATTCAAAGAAAACACAATTGTCTTGTTCAAACTTAGATACACTAAGTAAGTTCTTAGTAATTTTTGGAACATGAAGAATTTGAGAAAGTGTGAGTGTTCTGTGAGTGTCAAAGGAGATAGAAAAGAAGAGGATCCAATATGTTGTATAGACAAACCCTTACCATCACCAACGCGCACTTGATCTGAGCCATTATAAGGAGATCCAAGGGTCAAATTGGATACATCCGCTGTAAGATGATTAGTAGCCCCGGAGTCAGGGTACCAGCTTGGATCCGGAAAACTTTCAGGAGCATGTAAGAAGGCTTGTGGCTCTGTAGAAACAGGTTGTGAAGACTGTGAAGCACCATGAAAAATAGAACCAGAAGTCTGTGAAGAACCATGAAAATAATTGGCATGAGGCACATGAGCCAGATTTTCTTGAACAGAGGAGCCTCCACCTCGAGAATTATGCAGCCGAGAAGAGCCAGAGAATGAGTGATCAAAACGATAGTAGCATTGAGTGACAATATGGCTTGAGTAACCACACAATTGACAGATGATTTTGTTTCGGTTCCAGTTAAATCAACCTCCTCGTCCTCGAGAACCAAACCTACCACGAAACGATTGTCCATGACCTCGAGAAAATTGCATTCCTGAAGTACCATTACTATTGTGATGATTTGAAGGGAAATTTGGACGAGAGACAGCAATATGAGCTGCAACCATATCAGTTGATTTAATATTGCGCTCAATACGAGCTTCTTGAGCAAGAAGCAAAGCTTCAACATCCGCCACCGTGTACGGATCCAAACGAGTAGTAATAGAGAGAATGAACGAATCAAACTCAGAAGGCAATCCATTAAAAATAGCATCGATGTGTGCCTTTTCAGTAAACGATTCACCAACCAGTGTGAGCATATCAACACAATGACGCACTTTAGACAAATACTCATTAATAGTCATATAACCTTTTGTTAAGTTTTGAAGCTGAAGACGATATTGATGGACTTTGGCATGAGTTTGAGTTGCATAATAAGTTTCCAACACATGTCATACCTGTGCAGAGGTATCACAATGAACAATGCGAGATAAAATATCCTCATTCACAGACGAGAAGATCCAAGAGAGGATGAGTTGATCATGTTGTTCCCAATCCAAAAACGCAGGATTAAATTCCTCAGTCTCTGAGGAGAGAAATTTGGCTGGAATGGAGGAGGAAAGGGACAAAACATGTTGTAGGCGATGATCACAAATCGTAGAAAAGATTTACTTTCTCCAAATCAAAAAAAATTATCATAATTCAACTTAGATGCCAACGGATGAGAGAATGTAATTAGAGCAAAACTAGTAGAGGACTCAACAGAGGTGGAGCTTGCCATGACTAATCGGAGAAGAAGAGCCACACAACGGTTGATGACAACGATCACCAGCGGAGCCGGCCTAATACCATGTTAAAGGTATAAACCATACATGGAAACAGAGAACTGAAGAGGAAATATTTCTGAAGCTTTATTTCTAAAGATAATGAACAGATACAATGAGTAGCCTTATTTATAGACCATGGTTGTGCATATGTGGGAGTGAAACAGACTAACAGAAATTGTAACAGAAAGCTTAACTAACTAACTGTCATAACAAACTAACTGTCATACTTCTAGATCATCTAACAAGAATTGAGGACGAAGAGTAGAAATCGAAGATGTTGGATCTCTGCCTTTTCTGGAGAGATGTGTCATTTAATTTTTACCTTGTAATGTGTGTGTTTGCAAACTTTTAGAAATTAAAAAAAAGTTTGGTTTTCGGTTCGGTTCGGCTAACCGAACTATAAAACCAAAATCGAACCAAAAACCAAAATTTTGAAAAGAAAAAAACCAAAAATCGAATCAAAATTTTCGGTTCAGTTTCAGTTTGGTTCGATCGGTTAACCGAACTGTGAACACCCCTAGTGGTAAGACACTTGTAAAAACTCATGCATGTGTCTGAGTTTAATTTTTAACTCGATTCCGAGTAATGAATGTTTCTTGTTACTTGTGTAGAATTTTTCCAACACATTGACAAATTGTCAAGTTACTATCTCAAAAGTAATTAACGTCTTAGGTTTTGTCTCAAAATCAATGACTTAAAAAGTAAATAAAACAACTTAGGATGACCACAGGTTCTGGTTCCTAAATAATGATGAACTGGAATAGGAACTAGTTGCCTCCACAATTGGAACCGTTTTTTTCCATAATTTTTAAAATGTTATTTACCAATTTTGGTTACATAAAAAAAAAACTTAGAACTTAATATTCATAATAATATTTATTTTTGGACTTAATATTAATAATAATATTAAGTTGCTTACGTATCTTCTTAGGGTATAGAGAAATCAAGGTAGTCACACGTAGCTTGCTTACTTTTTTTTACCCTCGATTCCTCTGCCCGTTTCTAGTTGTAGTTGTCTCCGTGTCAAATTCATATGATAGGTCGCATGTTGACTCCAATCATTCTGTTCGTCTCTCTGCTCTAATAGAACAATCGTCCAACAAACATTAGACTTCTAATGAGTTGGGATGCATGCACACACTAGCCAGATTCATCCATTATAAGTCAGTTTTAACCTTGGAACCGACCAATACGGTTCTGGTTCCAGTTTGGGAATTAGGTTTTGGTCAACGATTTTCGATACCAATGACGAAGATTCTGGTTCCGGTTCTATTTGACCAACCCTAAAATAACCCTCAAGAATGTAAAGATGAAGTCATGAAACTGCTTTGATTCTCAATTAAGTCGAATAATTTATCAATTGTAAGAATACACTAATTCTTATTTCAAAAAAAAAAAAGAATACATTAATTCTCTCGCTTTTTTTTAATACTGTATTACATTTCATGAGATAAAGGATATTTTTCCACATAAGTTTTCATTTCATTTCATTTATCCATTCCTAATTTTTTTCAAAAGAATATTAGATAAACAAATCATGGATGTTATCAAGAACAAAATAATATAGAACATGTTTTTTGTGAGATCGTCGTATTTAAACTGGGCAAGTTAATGCCACCTAGTGGAGAATTAAAAAATTACTAGGGTCTTCAACATAAACGTCATCCGTGAAATTCAAGTTGTAGTTGAGCGAGCCAATGCTCTTCAAATTCTCGCATGAGGGGGAGAATTCATCTAGAGAAAATAGGGAAATTGGGGTGGCCATGAGAATTCGTCAGAACTGAAAATTCGAAGTTTTCTTTTTGTTAATGCGAAGTTTCTAGGAAAATATAAATTACTCTTCCAGGTATAAAGTATGTGTATGTAAATTGAACGCGCTAAGTTTTGCAACCGATTCAATCCTAAAATTTTATTCAATCCCATTAACGAAAAAAAGAGCAAACCTCATATACAAGTACCCATCGTTGTTTTAGCGAATAGTTTGCTTGCCTTAATATGGCTTTAATGAGAAAAAAGAAAATAAAATACAGTGAGTATTGAAAATTATATCTTCTAAGATAAGATAACTAATTGAAGTAAATCAAATCTTGTGTTTCTGGCATATTTAGATGGGACTGCACTGATTACAACCTCAAACCTGAGAATTTGCAGTTGTATTCATTGTTAGTATCAAGTGGACATATAACAATTGACAATCTGTCACAATTTTCACTCTATCTTGTCTTCTTGGCAAGTCCGTTCTTGTCTTGTTCTTGTTAACAAGTTTCTTTGTGTCTGTTTGATTGCTTTTTTCCATGTCGGACATGAATCCGTCTCTTGATGATTTATGTGGCCGCATGCAATTGGAGGAAGAGGAGGAAGTTGGTCTTCTTCTTGACAATGTTGCTGATGGTCCTCAAGTGCAAGATTTACGCTGGTGTTTAGTTGGTCGTTTTCTTTCAGATCGGCAAGTAAATTTTATAGCCATGAAAAATATGTTAGCTTCCATTTGGCGTCCTGTTAAAGGCGTTTTCATCAAAGAGTTGGGTCCAAATCTATTTCTATTTCAATTCTTCCATGAATTGGACATGTCACGTATGCAGTCGAATGGGCCTTGGACTTTTGATAATCTTTTGCTGATTACTAAATGTTTGCATATTGGAGAACAACCAGCAAAAGTTTCATTGTTTCATGTCGAATTATGGGTCCAGGTATATGATCTTCCATTTGGTTACATGACGGAAACGGTGGGTAAGGGTATTCGTAATTTTATCGGTATTTATGTGGATCCGGATCAACATAGTTTTACGGGTGTTTGGCAAAACTATATGCGTATTAGGGTCGCTTTTGATGTTCGAACACCTCTTAAAAGGCGTATGAAATTAAAAAGTTCCGGCGGAGAATGGGTCTGGATTCATTTCAAATATGAGAGGCTCCCTACTTTTTGTTTCTTTTGTGGTTTTCTTGGTCATTCGGAGAAATTCTGTGCGAAGTTATTTAATTCCCCTTCTAATTCTTCGGATCGTGCGTATGGCTCATGGTTGAGGGCACCAAACCGTAGACAACAATCTCAGGTGGGCGGAAAGTGGTTGCGGTCATCTTTTCCGGGAAATGATTCAGAACAGCGGGATGGTGGATTGGGTGTTGAAGATAGCGGTTACTTTCATCAGCACTCAACGGGGCATGATGGGCCTAATTCCAAGGAAGGTGGTTATCAACATTGTCAAGTCTCAGATCATTTGGATGGCAGTTATAAAACCTCTGGGCCGGTTACTGAGAAGTTTCAAGGAGAAAACTCAGGGGCAGTTATTCCAACAGAGCATTTGCATTTAACTGTTCCATTAAAAGATGTCTCCAATTTTCCGGTGGTGTGTAGAGGGAAGGAGTTGCAAATTTCTGATAATAAAAGGCGCCGAATTGTTGAAGACGATGATGCGACAAGTTCGAGCAAGGATTCTATTGAAGCTTCCGATTTTGTGTCTAGTTCTGACAAGAACCAAAAAAACTTGCTAGCGGTGGGTCCTGGTCCCTAGGCCCACCGACACCAATGAGTACCATTAGCTGGAACTGTCGTGGGCTTGGCAACCCACGAACAGTTCAAGTGTTATTGGACCTAGTCCAACAGAAAAAGCCATCTTTTGTTTTTCTTATGGAAACTATGTTACATAAAGACAAGTTAGAATCTTTGCGTGTTAAGTTGGGTTTTGAAGGTTTATTGGCGGTTAGTAGTATTGGACATGGCAGAGGTATTGCGCTTTTTTGGAAGAAAAACCATATGGCTCAACTTCTGAGCTATTCTTCTAATCATATTGATGTATCGATTCATTTGGAAAACATGCCGGTTTATCGTATGACAGGTTTTTATGGTTTTCCAGAACGAAGTCGCAGAAGTCTATCGTGGAATTTTTTTCGGCATCTTTCTACCCAATCCCGACTCCCGTGGTGTTGCATTGGTGATTTCAATGATCTCTTGTCTGTTTCAGAAAAAAAAGGTATTTGTGATCATCCTTCTTCGCTGTTATCAGGTTTTCGGGCTACTGTGGATGATTGTGGTTTATTGGATTTGGGGATGGTGGGCTACCCGTTCACCTGGGAAAGAGGTCGAGGAACGGTGCATTGGACTGAAGAAAGATTAGATAGGTGCCTTGCAACTCAACCTTGGTGCTGTATATTTCCGAATTGCAAGATATGGAATGTCGAAGCATCTATGTCGGATCATTCTCCAATTTTTCTGGAAATAGGGCCGCACTATCGAATCAAGCGTGTGAAAAAATTTCGATTTGAAAATTCTTGGTTACGAGAAAAAGATTGTCAAGAAGTTGTAGCCAAAGGGTGGGACGGAGGTATGCCTGGCGATTTACTAGGAAAAATCGCAAGTTGTGGCGAGGAGCTTTTTCGATGGGGAGAGCTATTGATGAACTCTTTCAAATCTAGAATTCAAGATGCTAAGAGGTTGATGAAGTTGTATCGAGGCGGACATGATACGTTCTCGCAAGAACATTTCAGAAGTGCTCAACGGGAATATAACTTGTTATTGGCCCAACAAGAAGATTTTTGGAAACAACGGGCGAAACTTTTTTGGCTCAAAGGGGGGGACGCTAATACGAAGTATTTCAATACGGTGGCCTCTAATCGTAAATGGCATAATTCGATTTCTATGCTTAAGGATTCGACTGGTTCTTGGCTTTCTTGGGAAAATGGTCTGGGTCACCACATTGTTGATTATTTTGTTTCTATTTTCTCTACTTCTGGGTGTGAGGTTACTCCTATCATTAATTGCTTGGAGAGAAAAATCAGTCCAACTCAGAATGAGGCTCTGCTTGAATCTGTTTCGGAAATGGAAATTAAGGAGTCTTTATTTTCGATGTTTCCTGATAAATCCCCGGGTCCGGACGGGATAAACCCGACGTTTTTCCAGAAATTCTGGGATATCATTGGCCCGAAGCTTACTTCTTCTTGCCAGCGATTTATGAATTCGTGTTCTTTTCCGGTTGGATTTAATGATACGAATTTGGTCCTTTTTCCTAAGAAGGAGAAACCGGAATTCATTACTAACCTTCGGCCAATTGCTCTTTGTAATGTGGCTTATAAGGTGATTTCAAAAGTGCTTGCGAATCGATTGAAGTGTTTTTTATCTGATTTAATCTCAGAATCACAGAGTGCATTCGTCCCACGGAGATTGATTTTGGATAATATAATGGTGGCTTTTGAGATTAATCATTATCTCAAACGTAAGCGGCAAGGAGCAAGTGGGGTGGCAGCTTTCAAAATTGATATGAGTAAAGCATACGACCGCATCGAGTGGGGATATTTAGAGGCTGTCCTACTCAAACTGGGATTTGATCGTAAAGTGGTGGACCTCTTGATGTTGTGTGTGAAAACAGTCCGCTATAAGGTAATACATGGTGATTTTGAATCCGAAATATTTGTGCCGGAGCGAGGATTGAGACAAGGGGATCCGTTAACACCTTACCTATTCATTTTGTGTGCGGAGGGGGTTATCGGCTATTATCAAGAACTATGAACAAAGAGGATGGATACATGGTTGTCGAGTTGCTAGGAATGCACCAAGTGTTACACACTTGTTTTTTGCGGATGACAGCTTTTTATTTTTCAAATTAATCGGGAAGAATGCATGAGGATTAAACAATGTTTGGAATTTTATTCAAAGGCATCTGGACAAACTATTAATTACCAAAAGTCCTCTATTTCCTTCAGTAAGAACACCCGTATAGAGATCATTGAGGAAATTTGTTATTCTCTTAATGTCTCAAATTCTGAAAATCATGGTGCTTACCTCGGTTTACCTTCGTTGATTGGTCGAAACAAGAAGGAAATATTTACTTTTATCAAGGAAAAGGTGTGGAATAGACTCCAAGGTTGGAAGAAGAAATTACTTTCACGAGCAGGTAAGGAAATTCTCCTTAAAACGGTAGCTCAAGCGGTCCCTATTTATGCGATGAGTTTATTCTTACTCCCTAATGTATTATGTGTTGAGTTGGGGAGAATGATGAATTCTTTTTGGTGGGGTAGATGAGAATCAACAAACAGGGGTATTAATTGGTTATCTTGGGGTAAAATGTGTGTACGGAAGAGTAAAGGAGGTATGAACTTTCGTCGTCTTCATGAGTTCAACCTCGTTCTTTTGGGTAAACAAGTGTGGCGTTT
This sequence comes from Rehmannia glutinosa, assembly GCA_016081115.2. Classification (NCBI taxonomy): domain Eukaryota; kingdom Viridiplantae; phylum Streptophyta; class Magnoliopsida; order Lamiales; family Orobanchaceae; genus Rehmannia; species Rehmannia glutinosa. The sequence continues at coordinate 15,404,632 of CM071927.1, forward strand.
GTTGACGGAGGATAATTCTCTAGTGGCCAGAATTTACAAAGCTAGATATTATCCAGGGGCTTCTTTAAATAATGCTATTCTTGGCTCTAATCCAAGTTATATTTGGAGAAGTATCTTGGCCGCTAGAGATTTTGTTATTACAGGGAGCCGTCGGAAGGTGGGAGATAGCAAACATATTCTTATTACTAAGTATCCTTGGTTGCCCGCTGATAATGCATATATTACTTCCTCCCATGCAGCCTTGGAAGGAAAGTCTGTTAATAGTATGATGAAAATTTCGAGTTTTGAATGGGATGTTGATTCTGCGTGGTGCCCGTTTAATCTGTAGTATTTCGCTAAATTCTGTGAATGATACTGATTCTTGGATTTGGACTGGTCAAAGAAGAGGTTTTTACACAGTAAAATTTGGTGACAAGCTAATGTGTAACTCTCTTGCTAATGAACAGAGTTATGAGCATTTATTCGAGTGGAACGAATTTTGGAATTGCAAGTCCCAGCGAAAGCAAAGAATCTTGTGTGGAGAGCGTGTCTTAATGTGTTGCCTACCAAGGAACGATTGATTTCACGCCGAATGGAGGTGCCGTCTTTATGCCCGGTGTGTAATGCAACAGTTGAAACAAGTGCCCATGCCTTGTTCTGTTGCCCACTTGCTCGATCTTCCTGGGGGTTGCTGTCATTTTTTGTTTCTGATATAGAACAGGTCTCTTTTCTTTCGCTGCTACATCAAATATGGTCTATATCTAATGTGGAGAATAAATGTCAAATTGTCATGTTATTATGGGCATTATAGAGGAATCGTAATGAGGTTCTATGGAACCAAAAAGGCTGGACTGCTACACAAATTAGTAACTATGCAAGTGCCCAACTCTTTCAATGGCAAATGGCCCAAACTGTTAAAACTGCAGATTGGTTTTTAAGGCCGGAAGATGGTGCGACTAAGTGGCAAAAACCTTCTCCAGGTTGGTTGAAATGTAATGTACATGCGGCGCTATTTTCGGATACCTTGCAGATTGGATATGGCAGCATTATTCGAAGTTCAACAGGAGAATTTATTGCAACAATTCAAGCATCTGTTAATGGTCCTTTTGAGCCAGAAATTGCTGAGGCTATTGGAGTTAGGGAGGTACTTAGTTGGGTGAAGAAAAATTGGGCGGACGTTCATATGTGCTTGGAATCTGATTCACTCATGGTGATTAAAGCTTTGCGTGGAAAATCTGAAGACAACTCTTATTTTAATGGTGTTATTAGGGAATGTAAAGAGCTTCTTGATAAGCTTCCTAAAGTGTCGTGTGTTTTTGTAAAGAGATCAGTGAATAATGTTGCTCATGTGTTAGCTAGAGCAACTCATTCTGTGTCTGGTGTCAAAGAGTGGAGATATTTCCCTCCGCCTTTTATATGTAATTCCTTGCAGTCCGATCTGCTATATTAATGAAAGCTTTCCTTTTGGTTTAAAAAAAAAAAAAGATAAGATAACTAATTGGTAACACCTCACATATAATAGAAATGTGACATGAGTTTCAACTTGGGGGTGTAGCTCATATGGTAGAGCGCTCGCTTCGCATGCGAGAGGCACGGGGTTCGATTCCCCGCACCTCCATTTTTTGTTTTATTTTTACTTTTTTACATAAATTTCATCAAATTTCGTCCAACGTTTTCCGTCGATTCTTACTGTCTTCCTCACAACCTCTCATTCCTCATCCCAAATCTTCTTTCAGTCCACTCCCCTTCCCATGCCATTTTTTCTCCGCCTCACTCCAAATTCCCACCATTTTCCGTTACAAAAATTCCTGAAAATCTCATCAAGAAAAAGCAAATAAATACACATGAATCTTCACTTGTGCTGCTGCACCTCCTCCCCTTTACTCCCTCTCCCCATTCACTATATCCCCAAGCACAGCCACTTTTGCTTCCTCCTTCCCGCCAAGAGCATCCATCCGGCGTCGTTTTCGGGTAATCCAATTTCCAAGAATTTCGTTGCTGCAGCCCAGAAGTCCGCTGAAGAAGGGAAGTTGGCGTCGGAGCTTTTGGATGATGAGCTATTGGGCCGGGTTTCTGCCGCCAACGATGCGGCCGAGGTGTTGTCTTTGATTGCGGAGAAGCGCCGGAGCGGCGGCGTTGTGAGTGCTTCTGATTGTCGTTTGATTATTTCGGCGGCGCTTGATCGTGGCAACGCCGAGTTGGCTCTTTCTGTATTCTCCGCCATGCGCTCGAGCTTCGAATCTGGTACATATACTAACTAACTCCCACGCATTAATGCTTTTGTGTGTGTGTGTGTGTAATCATATAGTGAATACAGGTTCTACTTGAGAATGCTTCGTTTTAATCTTCTTAATAAACTTGAGGGAAATAACGATTAGCTCGTTGGAACTGATTGAATGAGGAGGAGTCATTATCGAAATGCTGGTATTTTGAGAGACAGTTTAATGATAACTTTGGTGTATTAGTCTATTAAATGTCGTGTACTGGGTAAAAAAATATTAGGTAAATTGTATTTTCTTGTTAAGTGTATTATAGAATGTCAAATTCCAGTTATAATAGTGATGAAGTAGGATATTTCGGTACCCTTCTAGTAGAGTGAGCTCTCAAAAAGTTTATCTTTGAAATGCTTTATTTGGGTTTTTGATTGTTACCTGCAACAATGATGAATTCAAATTAGAACTCCCAGGTGACCCATGAGAATGCTTGTAATCATAGAATCCATTTCTCCCAGAAAGTTCAAATACATGGTAGAAGATGAGGTTTGCTCACAAATGGTTACTTCTGTATGTAATGCTAAGGAAGTTTATTTGCTTCGTTTTGGCTTTTTGCGTCGGTTTACTTATCACCTCAATATTTGCTTATTGCAGTCTACTGTTTTTTTCATTTCTTTAATTTTCATGTCTTGCCATTTGGGATTGAATTTTCAACTCAAGGCCCAGGTTGGGTTGAGAATTCTACGTCTGTTGAGAAATGGAAGTGGTCAAGGCCAGATGTACATACTTATACATTATTAGTCAAGGGTCTTGCTGCATCACTAAGGGTTTCAGATGCCCTTAGAATGCTTGACTGTGTTTGCCGAGTCGGAGTGTCTCCTGGCGAAGAGGTATTCTCTATGTGATTTTATCGCTGCCAATGTGATTTTAACAAAGTGTTTGACCCATTAATTGAATCGAAGCTCGAATGATTTAAGGTTGTTTTGTTAAAATGAACCCATGGATATATATGCCTTTGCTTTTCTAGTTACTTTTATCCATGCTTGTAAAATGTGGTATAAATCTTTTCTGCTAAGTGTCCGTGTGAGCCCCTACGTTGTGGAGAGCAAATGAGAAACCATTTAGTTCATTATAAGCAATGATGTTGATATCTCATAAGATTTTCTCCTGATCTACATAATGTTATTGACTTTATTTCTGGCGAGACAGACCACCGTACTGTAGCCAGTATTTGCTCTTCAAATGAGACACGTCTTACAGTTTCGTGCATCATTAGAAATAATTATATGCTCACTGATCTTGTTCTTGAATAAGAGTTTCTCTTTCTTTTTTGGGTTTTCGATGGATGTGTACAATTTTATCTTGCTATCTAAATGAATGTGGCAACCTGCTGATATTAAAGATAATTTGTGCACATATCATATCTAAGTCCTTAAATCTGGGAACTTCTGACATGGTGGATCATTCTGCAAACTCTGAAAAAAAGACCTTCCATGAAATTGCTTTATTAATTGCTATCTTCTAGGTTGTGGCAGTTCTTATGACACCACTTTTCAAAGTTTGTACTTCCTTTTTTTTTCTCTTCCTTATTGGGACTATTTTCTCTTGGGAAGAATATAATTGATGTTCTTGCTTATGACCAAAATGTTTGTTTCTTAACCAACAAGCAATAAGGATCATTTTGCAGGTTCCTTTTGGTAAGGTTGTGAGGTGCCCAAGTTGTATGATAGCTGTTGCTGTTGCTCAACCACAGCAAGGCATTCAGGCATGTGCACACAATTTCACTCTTTGGTACATATTCTTTAAATTATCTGGACTGCTCCAGAATAAAATATTGTGGCTACAGGTCCAAATACTTGATTTTTATTTTAGCTCTTTACTTATTGCTTCTCTAGGCGTGGATAAAAGAAGCATGTTTGATCAAATGATTATTGAAAATATTCTCATATGTGTAAGTACTGATTGATTGTGACCAAAACAGTTTGGCATTCAACTATCGAAAGAATTTCATGACCCAACCTCCATTCTTCATTAGATTGTTTGGCAGATGAATGGCCATTATACTTTTCATTTCCCTTGGGAGAGTTAGGACTACCAAGTTCGTATATCATGTCAATGGGACAAGTTCTATAATGCTGTTCTATTCATTTAAGCTTACATGGGTGTTTGTTTAAATTCTTTCTAAATGTTTTAATCATCACATTATATGTCATGTTTATTGTTATTTCAACACATTGTGGTTGCTTATCTCCATTTTTGTTTGAATGTGTCTTGCCACAATTTACAGCTTGTGTCCTGCTCAAAGTGTCGCTACCAGTATGAACTAGTTTCAGGCAACATCCTTACCATAGAATCAGAAGAAATTAGGTAGGTTATTTTCATTTCAGAATATATTTTTTCAGTTTGTTGACCCGTTTTTTTTTTTTATATATCTAATCTCTGTTTTGATTGGTTCTAATTATGAAGGATCTTTCATAGTCAGTTACAAACATGTCCAAAATCACCACATTCATCTTTAGCGACAAGAAATGTGTTCCATTTATTTATTTTTTTGTTTCAGTCGATAATAAAAGAGAATAAATGTATAAGGTGTTGATCCCGGGATATTCACTTGTTCTAAGGATCTCCTCCTGCCGAACGCAGCATGGATGTTCCTGCATGGAAACGAGGGCTACAATTCTTGCAAATAATGAAGCTAAACATTCCAGCGGCCGTCCACTCCATTGTGGTACATATTTCCGTATATCTTTCGGACTTTCATTTATGTTTGTGTGTTTTCATTCCCTGATTTTAATGGCAATATCAATGCCATTAAGTTTCTCCAATTTAAATTCCACTCATCACTTGAAATTCACCCATGTGGATACTTTACATGAAAGTCTGCAGTTCTGATTGATAATCATTTCCTTTTATGTAATGACAAGCTTCGATTAAATCAATTGCTCTTCTCTCTGTAGGTGGAGACCCCGTCTGGCATGGCAAGAACTCACAGATTTGCCACTGAAACAGTTGATCTCCCTGCCCAGGAAGGAGAAAGAGTGACTGTTGCTGTAGCAGCTCCATTAACTGTTTACAGGGAGGTCGGTCCTTTAAAGTTTAGTCCCAGAATTCCCAATTTCTACCCTGGGGAGCCCATGTGCCTCACAAATCATAGAGATGGTAGAGAATCTCGATTACTAAGACCGCCCGCTAAAGATGTGGGCAAGTCCATTCTGAGCCCATCTATCTTATTTCCTATTCTTGCGGTGTTTGCCACTGGCGATGCTGCCTCTGGAATAGTCGACCCTGGCTTGCCTCAGTTAATTGCAGTTGCTGTGGTATCTTCACTTGCTGTGGGTGTGACATTTAACAGTCTCGTTCTTCCTCAACTCAACAAGGCAGGTCTCTTTGCTAAACTAGTGTTCACTGTTTATTATTAGATTGATGAAATATAAAGAATAATGGTTGAAGTGGAACTCATAAATATCGCTTTTAATTTTATTATTATCACATAAAAAATATTTTCTCAAAATAAATAATAAATGTTTTGAAAAATCATATATTTTTCACATAAAAACATTAAAATCAAATATATTTTCATTCTCATACCTATATACTCAACCTATCAATATAATTAATCAACATTTTTTTTATTACAAAATGCTTTTCCTCAATAGTTTTCCTTTTCCATGAAATTTTGCTCACCTTGTGCATGAGGGCCTAGAGTATTGAACTTAGCATCTGGAATAAGAGGATATTCTATGCAAATTTCAATTGTTTTTCCTTCAAATTCCACTTTGAAGGACCAACTTTAACCCCAAATGAAATGTTTGTGTACCATGGGCATATGATTATGTCTGAACCTATAGTTTAGTCTCTGCTAGCATAAATTATAATGATGTATGCATTCTGTAATCTTTGGTGGATAACTGAATGTGTTACTTCATAACTTGATCGCCTACAACATGAGTCAAATCTGTGACTTCCTCAATAGTGTAACAGTAACAGAAAGCTATTTAATGTGTATTTTGTTTAGCACTCGAATAGAGTCTTTTGCAGTCTGACATGATTACCTGTTTTCTCTGTTTCGAAGCCAGCTTCCTCAAAGATCAGTGGATATAACATCCATAAGGCAGCAGCTATTGTCTCAGTACGATCTACTTCAGTCTCGCATCAAGGAATTGAAGAAGGCTGCTGAAAATGAGGTTTTACCTTGGAATAGTGGCTAGTTTATTGGTTATTCGTGGTTGATCTAAGGTTTTATGCTAGTGTTAAATTCGGGGGGACTTGGTATGGTCCCACATGTGAAGCGTACCCAAAATGGGAGAGAGCCCAAGCCCAACAAGTGAGGTTTCATCCTAAAATCAATTGGTGATAGCAGGAGTAGCTCACTTGGCTTATAAAGTGGACTCTCTTCCCTTAATCAATCCATGTGGGACAACTCACAAGTGACATATCTCAACAGCTAGCATAATTTATCTTGATTTGGATTTATAAATATATAAATCAAAGTAACATTTAAACCATTCATCTCCCATTCAGCTGCCATTTTCTGATTCTTTTGGCATTTGTAGCAATTACTTGCAGAGTCCTGGAATTATTTGTCAGCTATGAAGGAATAACACTCTACTTTATTTATTTGTGCAAAACTTCCTTAACGTGTCCTACAATGACTAATACCCTGTTTACCTAAAATAAGTTGTATCAATGAGTCTTCTGAGAAATTCAGATTTTGTTTCCTTTGTCCTCTATGTAACATAAGTCTTTTTAATAATATGTACAGTTGGGTAGTTCATTTTCCATCTCTTTCTGTTGACAATGCTTGATAAATTTATTGGTCCACAGGTTTGGATGCTCGCTCGCATGTGGCAGTTGGAGAACAAAATTTATGCTGTTGGAGAACCTTCTTATCGGTACACACACTACATTTCCTATATCCATTTCTCAATTTCGTATCAAGATTTTTTTTGATGGGATAGGGTAGCTTCTTTCTTATTCATATTTGTAATTGTAATTTTACCTTTGATTTTAGTGCTAGAAGAAATAGAGTCAGAAGGGTACGTGAGGGCTTGGAGAGTTCCCTTGAGAATCGGATTGAACTGATTGAGAGCTATGCTAGAGTACGTTATCGATGCAAAAAGAGCATGAATTCTAAATACGAAAAGATTCTTGAAAAAATTTCTTTGGATAAATGTTTTGAAAATTCATGAGTATGCTTTGCGCTACAATTTTCAGATTTCTTCAATGATCGAAATTGAAGTAGAATTGGACTTGGATGTTGTTGCGGCCGAATCAGTTAGCAATTCGGTATGTGCCAACTGCTTTGATTTGTTTAACACATGCAAGAATGATTTGGCTTTTAGATGATCTATATTCCATTTTGGTTATCCTCTGTGCAGGAAAATATTGCCCAACAGATTGAGCAAATCATGGAAATTGAGAATCTTGAAGAGGCATGTTATTATTTATTCTGCTAAATTGCAATTTTAGTCCTTTAGGTCTAGGGGGTTAGCAATAATGGTCCGTTAGAAGTCACAATTTGCAAAAATGTCCTACAATTTTCAAAAACCCTCTCGATTTCAATCCATTATTGCTATAGTCCCCTATAGCTACAGGTCTAAAATGATAATTTAGTTTTATTTACTTACTTCATTAAACAAGAAAAATTGCACCCCTAAACAAAAACTTGAAATGTTTTGGAAGACTATGTGCTATGTGAAACATTCATGTCATCGCAGAAATGGAGATTGCAAGCCGAGGCAAACGATGAAGCTGAAAGACTTCTTAGTTCTGATCCTGTTCTTTCTGAACAGGTTTTTTAAGACAGGAACTTGGGGCATGGTGTTGTCCAATATTTCTTACACGCGTGTCCGATTTTTTTTTTTTTTTTTTTTTTTTGGCCATATATTCTGACCATTCCAAGTTAGTGCTTCTTGTGGAAGAAAATGAGATTGAAAAATGAAAAACATTGACCATGAGTCCAATGAGAGCAATGGCATAGGAATTGTTTTAAGGAGCTTCATAGCAACACATGAAAATGTGAAGGGTTCTTTCGGACTAAAAGGTTTGACTGCAACTCAAGTGATTCTGGGATGGAATGTTTTTGGCATTTTTTGTACTTTAGAGATCGCATGCCTCTTCATGTCTATTTTGTAAAAAAGAAGAAAAACCATTGTAAATGATAAGTTCTTGATCCTATAATGTTATGATTCTGTGGAAATTTAGCATCTATTTTAAGTATTTGGATGGTGTTCGACATGTTACTTGTTCTGTTTTACATTAGAAATTTGGTAAATTGCCCCTCCATCTGGGTTATTAATGAAAATGCCCTAAAGTATTAAAGTTTGATTTATGCCCTTATATCCCTACTGCCCACCTCACTATGTTCGAATAAAAAATTGAATACGCAATTGTTTTGCACATTTCAAGAACAATATATTCATTATCTATACTATATCTAACAATATCAATTTATACTCGTTCTGAAAATTCTAAAAATTTGGCAAATTCACCATTTTCAAATAAAATTTACTTAAACTAACCTGGCTAGGGTTTTTAGAACCGGTATAATTTGACATTGTTAGATATAGTATAAAGAATGAGTATATAGTTATAATCGTTCTTGAAATGTGCAAAAAAATTGCGTATTCAATTTTTTATTCGAAGAGAGTGAGGTGGACAGTGAGGAGGGCAATTGGGGTATAGGAGTATAAATCAAATTTTAATACTTTGGTGGCATTTTCAAAATTATCCCGAGGTGGAGGGCAATTTCCCATTTTATAAAGAGATCATTACAAAAACTAGTCATGAGATTTAGTTTAAATATAAAAAATTCCACTTGTATTTCAAAATTACAAATCCCCTTTAAGGTGTTACAAAGACACACATCTCGACGGCTCAATTTTTAAAATAGAAACAAATATTAAGAGATATTTGCAATTTTGAAAGATAAAATATTTTTTTTTTTTTTTGTAATTAGGCTAAACCTCATGAGAGTTTTTTAATTATCCCTTTCATAAAATAAGATACTTATTCATTAGTGAAACACTGACACCCAATATCTAAAATTAGAGCATAAAATAAAAGGTCTTATGTTAGTTGGTGTTAAAGGCAAAAATTTGTATAAGACGGTCATACGGTATGATGGGTGATACTTTTAGTGTCAAAAACTATACTTTTATTGTAAAAACCTCTGTTGTAAAAATCCCCGCCTAGCCCCGATTAATCTCCACCTAGGCGCTAGGCCCCCCTCGTCCGCCTATGATTTTTTTCCGATTAGGCCCCGCCTAACCTCGCCCAGGTCCCACCTAGGCGCTAGGCCCCAACCTGTTGCCTAGCTAGCGCCTAGCGCGTTTTACAACATTGGCAAAAACTGATAATTTCTCTGAATACACATAATTTCAGTTTATTCACTTTTTACACTAAAAGTGCAATCTGTCGCATGGTGCGACTATCTCACAACTTATAAGAGACCTACTCCAAATTTATGTGGAGACAGCTAAAAGGAAAGAGAAATATAAAAGTCATTATTAATAAAAGCATCAGAATTAGGTGATAAAACCGAATCCGACCACAATTACGGTGGATCCAAGCAATAATCCTCTTGAGTGGTCATCATTATGTTTGTAGGACATAATGTAACGCTTCCATTTTTTAATTTTTTTTTGACAATTTTTCGTGTATACGATTTCAGCTTGAGAAAAAGAAGAAAAATGAAAATATGGGAAATTAAATTATAGTATAATGTCTTAGTGGAAGTATTTGTTTTACCAACTGTTCTAAAAACCGCTAGTCGCTAGTCGGGGGACAGACTGAGGCCTAGGCAGAGTCTGGACGAGTTTAGATGGGACCTAGATGGGTTAGGTGGGGCCTACTCAAAAGAATATCATAGATGGACATGGTGGATCTAACGCCTAGACGGGGACTAATCAGGGTTAGATATGGTTTTACCCAAATAAGAGAAGTGAACACATTATATCGAATCGACAATGATAGAAGAATAGGATAAAGCCGTGGACTTGTGTGTGAAAACCTGTAGCATCTATTTAACCTATATATATATATATATATATATATAGGAATAGGATCAAATGAGACCACATAATTAAAATGAGACAATGTGGACTAATCTTGGCCACCCATCTCAAATTTTAAGTGGCTGGGATCTTTCCACTTTTATATTAATTTTCGTTTTATTTTTATCTTTGAAAAGGGCACAAAGGTAATTGCACAATTTTATTTTAATTTTGTAATCGAAAAATCCCTTTCATCTCCCAAAAAATCGCTGACGGTTCATCCATTCCTTTGCTTTCGGTAATTCCTTTTCTCTCTAATGGGTTGCCGTGGAGTGAAGCGAGTTTCCATTAGAAAAAATATGCGCCGACGTGCGTTGCAGTCACACACACTCTCTCTCTCTTCTATGGAGAAGGTGATGAGAGATTGAGGCTGAGCGTTTACGTGAGTTTTTTTGCTTTTTTTTTTTCGGGCTTTGTTTGTTTCCACCATGGAAATTGAGCCAAAACCATGGAGGTTTCTTTTGAGATTAATATTTCATTTTCATCTATAATAACATGATAATAATCTTAGCGAAAAAAGAAAAAAATAAAATAACATGATAATTACCACCCTTTCCTTTCTCTTAGACCGCAACAAGCTCACCGGAAATATCCCGAATCATTTTTCGGAGTTTCGCCAATAAGATTGGTGAAGAAGCGATCTCGACGTGGAAAACGATGGCCTACTAGGAGCGTGGGGATTATTGTACACTTAGATGTTTTTCGATGTATACTTAGATGTGTTTCTTTGTATAAATAGTTAATTTTTATGTATATATTTATGTTCTTTGTATACTTATGTTTTTTTGTTGTATATTTATACATGATTTGTTGTATACTTATATGTGTTTTGTTGTATACTTATATTTTTGTTTGACAATTGTAATATGCGGTAAAATTATGATAAACATACAACAAAATAGTGATACATCAAATATATGCTAAATATACAACACAATAATGAGCGTGATTTTCTCTCTCTATAATTGATTTACTTAATCCACGGTCCCCACATATTTTTGTTTGACCATTTTAATATGCAGTAAAATAATGTTAAACATACAAAGAAAATAGTGTTAAGTGTACATCAAATATATGCTAAATATACAAAGACAATAATGAGCGTGATTTTTTCTCTCTATAATTGATTTACTTAATCCACGGTCCCACATGTTAATGAGCACGATTCTCTCTCTATATAATCGATTCCTTGATTCACTGGTCCCCACATATTTTTGTTTGACCATTTTAATATGCAGTAAAATTATGCTAAACATACAGTAAACTAGTGTTAAGTATACAACAAATATATGATAAATGTACAACATACTGCATGGCAGAGCACATGCGCGATTTTCTCTCCCGGCGATTTTCTCGGGATTTTCTCTCTCCCCACGTGATTTTCTCTCTCCTAATAATCGATTCCATATTTGGATGGTCCCCACTTGGTTAATTTGACAATTATACCCTTATTTTGCATTAATTAAATATTTAATGTAATTTTATCCCCTATTTATCTTAGCCATTGATGTAGATAATGGAGGGTCGAGATGAGTCCACACTGTCTCACTATAATATGTGGTCTCATTTTAACCTCCCCTATATATATATATATATATATATATATATATATATGGATTGGTTCAAATGAGACCAATTCCTTTAGGTTAGTCTATAAGAACACTTATGGATTCTTGATTTAAAATTTTGGATGGTGTAGACCATTTTAGTTAATTTAGGCATATAAGAGTATAATTGTACTTTTATATTTATGTTAATTGGACGGTTATTAGCTATTTTTAAGGAAACATAATCCTACCTTTCAGTTACCCGATTTTTAGGGAGGAAAAATCATCAACTTCAAGCGTTTTTTCCAAAATTGATACTTCTTTCCACCATATTTGTGAACAGTCGTTTTATTGTATACTTAGTTCAGTGGACTTGTATATTTAGTCATGTTTTATTGTATATTTAGTTCAGTGGATTTGTATACTTGGTTCAGTGAAATCGTATTCTTAGTTATATAAGTAGTTTAGTAAGTAGTTTAGTGAATTTGTATACTTAGTTATGTGGATTTGTATACTTAGTTCAGTGGAATTGTATACTTAGTTATATAAGTAATTCAGTGTAATTGTATACTTAGTTAAATGTTTCTGTATACTTAGTATTATTTTAATGTATAGTTAGTTCAATGTAATTGTATACTTAGTTAAATGTCTCTGTATGCTTAGTAAAGTTTTAATGTACATGTAGTTTAGTGTAATTGTATACTTAGTTAATTATTTATGTATACTTAGTAATGTTTTAATGTATAGTTAGTTTAGTGTAATTGTATACATTTCATTAATTGTTGCACGATTTTGTTGCCATATTTGAATAATTTGCAGGTTCGAATGGGAAGGGAGAGAAAGGAAAGGTGAATCGCTTGATTATGGGGACGTGATCAATACAAAATCACGTCCCTAATTTTTAGGAATCGGTTACTATATTTAATTTCCTGAATTCCTATTTTATCATTTCTGTTGTATACTTACTTATGAAATGATATATATATTGTAATATATCTTGGCCATTGATTTACTATTTGGATGGTGTAGATTTAGTCCTATGGACTAACCTAGGAGGGATCTCAATATGTATAGGGAGGGGATAGGGATGACAATGGGTAGGGTATCCACTAATTTAAGACTATTCATACCCGAGCCTATAATATTTATACTACTCGTACCCGTCACAAACCCGATTAAGAAACTACATATATTACCCGTATCCATCCCAAATCCATATCATGATACCCACGTACTACCCGTACCCGCCTAAAACCCATTTATTTTATATAAAAACTTATAATTATATGAATATTTAGATAGCTATTAAATGGTCACCCTACCAAAAACTAATTATTATATAAGAAATTGCTAATATGTTAAACTCTTAAAAAATATAACAATTAACCATTTTAATTTTGTAAGTCACTACAGACTATCAACATTCATAAACTAAATCAAAATCATCACATAAATACAAATGTAACCAATATATTCTTTATACTGTAGAATCAACATTAGTACATCATTTAATTTATAAAACTACACCATCAGACATGTAGTTTTATCAAGCTTGGCAAAGATAAAACATAATTGATATGATCATAGATTCAAAATAAATAACAACTTTATATCTTCTTTGTACAAAATAAAAATTTATGTTGGGCTTTTATGAAAAAATATATAATGTCAGATGAAAAAAATAAATGAAAGTTATTAAGGGCTAAACGGGCTCGGGTAGTGGTGGGTATCCGAGAAGTAAAATCATACCCTACCCGTATATAAATGGATAGTAATTTCTCATCCCATACCCATCCCAAATTTGAAAAAAGACTACCCATACCCGTCCCGCTGCCATCTCTAGGAGGGGATCCTGTGAGACCATCCTATGTAAGACCATAGGACCAGATCTACACCATCAAAAAAATAAATCAATGGCCAAGATATGAACAAATATATACATCAATTCATATGAAAGTATACATTAGAAGGGATAAAATAGGAATCCAAGAAACTAAATATGGTAACCACCTTCTACAAATTAGGGACGTGATCCGTTATTGATTACATCCTCATAATCACACGATTCACCTTTCCTTTCTCTCCATTCTTCACAAGAACCTGCAAATTATTCAAATTTGGCAACATAATTATGCAACCATTAGTGAAAAGTATACAATTCCACTAAACTAACTATACATTAAAATATTACTAAGTATACAATTACAATAAATTACCTGTACATTAAAATATTACTAAGTATACAGAAACAATTAACTAAGTATACAATTACATTGAACTAACTATACATTAAAATATTACTAAGTATACAGAAACATTTAACTAAGAATACAATTATACTGAACTAATTAAATATACAGAACTAAGTATACAAATTCACTAAACTACTTATATAACTAAGAATACGATTCCACTAAACCAAGTATACAAATCCACTGAACTAAATATACAATAAAACATGACTAAGTATATAAGTCCACTGAACTAAGCATACAATTTCACTGAACTAAATATATGATAAAACAAAACCAGGTATAAAAGTGATGCGTTTTTTCTCCCTAAAAATCGGCCAACTGAAAAGCTAAGATTGTATTTGCCTTAAAAATAGCAATTAAAGATATTAACCCACCAATTTAATAAATTGATGATATAGAAAGTACAAATATACCCTTAAAGCCTAATCTACACCATTTAAAATTTTAAATCCAGAGTCCATAAGTGTTCATATGGACTAACCTAAAGGGGTTGGTCTCATTTGAACCAATCTATATATATATATATATATATATATATATATATATATCGGGAGGATCAAGTGAGACCATGTCTCTAGGTGAGACACAATGGACTTATCTCAACCATCCCCCACTATTAATCAATGGGTATGATTTAAGGGATAAAAAATATATTAAAACATTAATTTAATCAACATAAGGGTAGTAGGGTAAAATAACATAACAAGGTAGTTACAAATCTCTCATACATCTCCCCCAATCTCACGTGTTGTCTCTCCCCCCACCCCATTCTCACGTCTCTCTCTCTATAATTCCTCCATTAACGCAAATAAGAAAACGCGTGGAAGAACTCGAAAATTACAGGTTCATGAAAATTACAAAGAAAAGGCAAGAAAAATCGGTGCAATATTACAGGAGAAATAACGAGCGGAGTCCGAAACATGAAGATGAATCATCAGCCGTGGAAAAAACTCTATCCAACAGCATCAATAGTGTAGTCATCGATGGAGAACTCGAAATTGACCATTAACATAAACTCTTAAAAACTGTAATTTTCACGAATAAGACGATGCATAGATACTTATGAAATGATGTATAGATACTTATGAAACGATGCATAAATCTGTAAGATATTACATATTTGAAAATATGCAACAAAATCAACTAATATATGCAATATATGCAAACTATCTATGTAGTGTAAAAAAACTAATATCTAGTACAGTATACCCAACTATGCAAGACGTCATAAACTATACAAAAAAATCAACTAACTATGCATTCTCTAGAAACTATCTATGCAGTGTGGAATAACTAAATATGCAGTACATTATGTAACATCCCATTTTTATAATTTCCAAAAGCAACATCTCATTTTCATAACTAAATATACATTACATTTAACCTATTTATACAGTGTAGAATAACAAAATATGCAGTACGTTATATTCAATTATGTCTTGTTTTCGTAAAATAGTGCCATCAAAACAACTAAATATGCATTATTTGATGTCTAATTATGCATTAGAAGAACCCCAACTATACTTTTAAACAAAAATATTTGGAAAAAAAACTGCTTCCTTAAATTCCACCACCAAATCCAGCAGTTTCAATCTCAGCCCATAAAACCCTCTGGGACCACTAATTTGAAATAAAAAATTACAACCTTACCCTTAAAATCAGCGAAAATTAGGATATAATTAGAAAAAAACTGAATTAATCACATCCCTTCATTTTTTAAGATCAATGGGTAAGATGAGTCCACACTGTCTCACCTAGGGAGGGTGTTCTCATTTGAACCAAATCATATATATATATATATATATATATATATATAGGGAGGGGATCCTGTGAGACCATCCTCCTAGGTTAGTCCATAAGACTAAATCTACACCATCCAAATAGTAAATCAATGGTCAAGATATATTACAATATACACAACATTTCATAAGTAAGTATACAACAGAAGGGATAAAATAGAAATCCAGGAAATTAAATATAGTAACCGATTCCTAAAAATTAGGGACGTGATTTTGTATTGATCACGTTCCCATAATCAAGCGATTACCTTTCTTTTCTCTCTCTTCCCATTCGAACCTGCAAATTATTCAAATATGGCAACAAAATCGTGCAACAATTAATGAAAAGTATACAATTACACTAAACTAACTATACATTAAAACATTACTAAGTATACATAAATAATTAACTAAGTATACAATTACACTAAACTACATGTACATTAAATTTTTACTAAGTATACGAAACATTTAACTAAGTATACAATCACATTGAACTAACTAAACATTAAAATAATACTAAGTATACGTAAACATTTAACTAAGTATACAATTACTTTGAATTACTTATATAACTAAGTATACAATTCCATTGAACAAAGTATACAAATTCACTAAACTACTTACTAAACTACTTATATAACTATGAATACGATTCCACTGAACCAAGTATACAAATCTACTGAACTAAATATACAATAAAAACATGACTAAGTATACAAGTCCATTTGAACTAAGTATACAATAAAACGATGTTCACAAATATGGCGGAAAGAAGTATCAATTTTGAAAAAACCGCTTGAAGTTGATGATTTTCCTCCCTAAAAATCGTAAATCGAAAAGGTAAGATTATATTTCCTTAAAAATAGCTAATAACCGTCCAATTAACATAACTAATTAAATATAAAAGTACAATTATACCCTTATATGCCTAAATTAACTAAAATGATCTACACCATCCACAATTTTAAATCAAGAGTCCATAAGTGTTCTTATGAATTAACCTAAAGGGATTGGTCTCATTTGAACCAATCTCTCTCTCTATATATATATATATATATATATATATATATATGGATTGAATCAAATGAGACCGCATTGTTAGAGTGAGACAATGTGGACTAATCATGTCCATAAATCTGTAATTTTAGATGGTTAGATTTACCCAATTTAATGGCCTTTTTAATTTATTTTAAATCTGTAAAGGGCAATATTGTAATTGTACAATTAGACACTTTCAATCAATTTCCCAACTTAAATAGAAAAAAATTGAGCTTATGCGAAATATATTTTAAACCTAGTACGAGCGCGAGGGGAGGAAAATCGAAGAGTGGCGAAACCAAAACCATTGGCGGCAGTGGCGGCGGTTCAACAACGGACCACAAGTTCCCCATCTCCGGCGTATTATAATTTTTCTGTAAAATAAACAGCAGGAATCGCATACAAAAGTTCACAATAAGTATGCCAATCCACCGGTGAAGATAAAGGCACATCCTGAGAAAGAAACTCAAAAATGCTCCAGAGTGGAGTGAGGAAAGGAGCGAATCTAAACTATCGTACTTTTCTGGTTGTAGTCTTCTTTCTTTTTTCCGGTATGTAGCTCTGCGAGCAAAAAGTGCCACGTACTGGCGGAGCAAAAAGAAAACAAGGACCTGTGCTTAAGAATGCCTTGAAAGCCGAAACTATCTAACCATCCCATCGTTCACTTTGATTCGGTGACCTACGCCCTAACGGGTGACTTGATTGATTCTACTTAATGGGGCACCGAAATTGCGCTTTCAAGATGAGGAAGAAGACTTGCTTCAAGCATCTCTCGAGCTTTCCATCGAACGATAGGAAGACTCAGAGGGTCAGATCAACCCATTAGGGGTGCTTTTGTCTCGTGATATGATGCTTGATAGCCTAGAAGATTGGACAATAAAATCAAATACATAATTATGAATGATGAGAAAGACAAGTGTGGAGAGAAATGGCGGGGATTTGTTACTTTCAAAGCAGAAATTCCTCAACCCTTGCCATGGCCGTTTCTACTGAATGTGCAACCTGGTGACGTGGCGTCAAAAGAAAACAGATCCGCATTACGTGTCATATGACTCGGCTATATATGATCCACACCCTCTCTTTCATGCTCCCTGCGTGCAACTTCTACAGTTACTTTAGCCAGAACTGGTGTTTTGTTAATCATGGCTAAAAGAGGTAAAAAAAAAAAAGTGAACAGCGCATCGAGGGCGACTGTATACAAAGTTTGATTTTGTTGTATAGTTAGACATAGTTTATTGTATAGGTAGTATTGTTTTATTGTATAGTTAGACATAGTTTTACTGTATAGGTAGTCTGATTTTGTTGTACAATTAGACATAATTTTGCTGTATAGGTAGCCCGATTTTGTTGTACAGTTAAACATAGTTTACTATATAATAATTTAGTTAATTGATTTGTGTCTATTAGTTGTTGATTTTTTAATTATTGTTATTTGGTATACCGTAATTATTGGTCTGTCCAGAATAATCTTGTTAATTGATTCCTTAATTCACGGTCCTCACATGTTTTTGTTTGGCAATTTATAATATCCAGTACAAATAGGTTAGATATACAGTATAATAGTGTTAAATACACAGTAAATATATGTTAAATATACAGAACAATAATGAGCGTGATTCTCTCTCTCTCTCTCTCTCTCTAACTGATTTACTCAATTCACGGTCCCCACATGTTAATGAGCGTGATTCTCTCTCTATAACCGATTCCTTAATTCACGGTCCCAGTATGTTTTTGTTTGACCATTTTAATATACAGTAAAATTATGTTAAGCATACAGTAAAATAGTGTTAAGTATACAATAAATATATGATAAATGTATAGTATACTGCATGGCAAAGCACATGCATGATTTTCTCTCTCCCCAACGCTAGGGGTGATTTTCTCTCTCCCCAGCACTCGAACCGCACCAAGCCGCACGGTTCATAATAATTTATGACCAAAACCGCGATTTAAAATATTAGATAGAAACCGCACCTCTTTGTTGGTGCGGTTATGGTTTTAGATTTTGGAAAACCGCCAAAACCGCACCACAATGCACCTCTGTAATTTAGTGTAAAATAAAATATTGTTCTTTAATATTTAGTTAAATAGTTAGCCAATAAATATATTGTGAAATAATTTTATGAATAATATAATTAGATTCACACTTTGTATACTAAACATGACACATTTTACATTCTTTTAATGTTGTTAGAATGCATTGTGTTTTGAATCAAAATATAACAACATTACATTGTATTATATATTGAATGTAACTGAAATAAAAAATATTGCACTGTGCATTTTATTAGCAAAAATGCACCTTGTATAAAAAAAATATTTTTTCAATTATAATAATTTTCTTTAGCTTTTTCTTTAAAAGATCATAACAAAATTATATTAATTTATCAATTACATAATATTTTGTTAATTAAAACCACAAAACTGCCTGTTACCGCCCGCCACCGCTTTAAACCGCACATTCGATTTTAATTCATAAAACCATGATTTAAAAATATTATTTAACCGAACCACATTATTCGATTTGAAATTTACTCAAAAAATAGCAAAACCGCACCGTGATCACCCCTACCCAGCGTGATTTTCTCTATCCCCACGTGATTTTCTCTCTCTCAATAACTGATTCCATATTTGAACGGTCCCCCACATATTTGTTTTGACAATTTTACCTTTCTGGGATTTTTTTTTGACAAAAGAAAAGGACTTCATTCATTCAATTCAGAAAGCAACAAATTACAAATAACAAAAGGGGGAGTATTCTCCCAAAACATGACGCCAGACGTAGAATCCATTGCTTTGGCTAGACCATGAGCAACCCGATTCGCTAACCTTCTTATAAAAACACAAGAAACTAATGGAAGTTCCTTAAGCAGATTAACACAATCCCCAATAATACTACTAAAATAGGAATTGCTAAGCGTCTTTCCCCGAAGGGCCTGAATTACGCATAGCGAGTCAGATTCAACAGTCATTATGACGTCCTTGAACCATTCCTTAATCCAACTAAGTGTCTCCCGAAATCCAATTGCCTCAACAATTTCTGGATCATTTATCCCTTGGAGTACTCCATTCTTTGAAGCCACTAAATGACCATTCGAGTTACGCACAACACAACCGTATCCTTTCTAGGATTTAATTAAATGGTTATGCATTATTATCCCAAATTATTTCTAACTTTTAATGTAAATGAGGGAGGGTTGAGATTAACCCACACTGTCTCACCATAAAATGTGGTATCATTCCTAACCTTTGATGTAAATGAGGGAGGGTTGAGATTATTCCACACTGTCTCACCATAAAATGTGGTCTCATTCATAGCCTTTGATGTAAATAAGGGAGGATTGAGTTTAGTCCACACTGTCTCACCATAAAATGTAGTCTCATTCCTAGTCTTTGATGTAAATAATGGAGGGTTGAGATTGGTTCACACTGTCTCACCATAAAATATGGTCTAATTAGATCTAATGAGACCATATTTTATGGTGAGACAGTATGGACTAATCTCAACCCTCCCCCATTTACATCAAAGGTTAGGAACAATGGCGGAGCCAGGATACTTTAGCAGGGTGGGCCGATACACGAAAATATGGTGGGTCGGATAGAAAATCTAAGGAAAAATAATATAAATTATAACTATTTTTTTTAAAATTCTCATTGAAAAATGTTGTTTTCAAAAAAAAAATGGGGTTGGGCCAGGGCCCAGGTTAGCCTAGCTCTATCTCCGCCATTGGCTAGGAATAATTTGGGGTAATAATATATTAATCATTTAATTAAATCCTAAAAAGGGTAAAGTTGTCAAAACAAACACGTGGGGGACCATCCAAATATGGAATCAGTTATTAGGAGAGAGAAAATCACACGGGGAGAGAGAAAATCGCGTTGGGAGAGAGAAAATCCCGCATGTGCTCCGCCCATGCAAGATATCGTACATTTATTAGTGATTTGCTGTATACTTAACACTATTTTACTATATGTTTAACATAATTTTACTGCATATTAAACACGTGGGGGACCATCCAAATATGGAATCAGTTATTAGGAGAGAGAAAATCACACGGGGAGAGAGAAAATCGCGTTGGGAGAGAGAAAATCCCGCATGTGCTCTGCCATGCAGTATGCTGTACATTTATTAGTGATTTGTTGTATACTTAACACTATTTTACTATATGTTTAACATAATTTTACTGCATATTAAATTGGTCAAATAAAAACATGTGGGGACCGTGGATTAAGGAATCAATTACAGAGATAGAGAGAGCATCATGCTCATTAACATGTGAGGACCGTGGATTAAGTAAATCAGTTATAGAGAGAAAATCACGCTCATTATTGTACTGTATATTTAACATATATTTATTGTATATTTAACACTATTATGCTGTATATTTAACATATTTGTACTGCATATTACAATTGTCAAACAAAAATATAAGCATACAACAAAACACATATAAGTATACAGTAACATAAATACATACATAAAAAAATAACTACTTATACAACAAAACACATATAAGTATACATTGAAAAATATATAAGTATATAGTAACCCTCATTGCCTCCTTGCAGTCCCTCGTTTCCTCCACGCCAGCATCGTCTTCTTCACCAATCCTCTAATCTTGTCCTTTATTCTGAAACCCCAAATATATCTCTCGAACTCCGGCGAAACTCGGACAAGTTGGTTTGCGAGCAGCGCGAGCCGGCCAAGAAGAAGAGGATATGGATGGGACTTATCCCACGGCGGAGACGGCGGCAAGAGTCCACGACGTGGCGGCATTGGCGCTGAGGGGACAAATGACATGTGTCTCAATTTTGCCGATTCGGTGTGGCGACTGCTGGTTCCAGCGTCGAATCACCCGCTGGACATTTGCAAGGCGGTGGTGGAGGCGGCGGAGACGTTTCGGCCCACAATGGGGGAGTTCTGAAAATGTGTTGTCGGAATTTGATGTTTTTTAGGTGAATGGAGATTTGGGTGTGGCGGACAGAGCTTTGATGTCGCCGCCGCCGTGGTGGTTTGAGGGTAGTTACGGTTGGGATGGCGTGGAAAGTGATGCTGAGGTGGAGTTACTCAATTTGACAAATTTTGATTTGGTGTAATTATACAATTACAATATTGCCCTTTACAGATTTAAAATAAATTAAAAAAGACTAATAAATTGGGTAAATCTCAACCATCTAAAATTACAGATTTGTGGATAGAATTAGTCCACATTGTCTCACTCTAATGATGTGGTCTCATTTGATTCTATTCCTATATATATAGGGATGATCAAGTGAGACCATGTCTCTAGATGAGACACAATGGGCTAATCTCAACCATCCCCCACTATTAATCAATGAGTGTGATTTAATAGATAAAAATTATATTAAAATATTAATTTAATTAACATAAGGGTAATAGGGTAAACATAACAAGGTAATTACAAAAATGGAATCAAATCTCTTTCTCTCATACACCTCTCAAATCTCGCGTCTCTCTCTCTCTCTCAATTCCTACATTAACGCAAATGGAAAAAAATATTGAAGAACTCGAATTGTGAAAAAAATAGTGAAGAAGATGTGATTTATGTTCCAAACGAAAAAACAACGAACATGTGAGTTCGAATCATGATGATGAATCATCAATTATAGAAAAAACTCTATCCAACTAGCATCAATGGCGTAGACATCGATGGGGAACTCGAAAGTAGCCATTAACATCAACTCTTAAAACTACAATTTTTATGAATAAGACGATGCATAGATATATATGTAATGATGTATAGATACTTATGAAATGATGCATAGATACTTATGAAACGACGCATATATCTATATGATATTAATATTTGATATTATGCAATAAAAATCAACTATATATGCCTTGCCTGAAAACTATCTATGCAACGTAAAAACAATTAATATACAGTACATTATACCCAACTATGCAAGGCGCCATAAACTATGCAACAAAATCAACTAACTATGTATTATCTAGAAATTATTTATGCAGTGTGGAATAACTAAATATGCAGTTTATTATGTAAGGTCCCAAAACGAAATATATAGTATATCTTATGATCGTAAAACAATGCAATAAAATAACTAAGTATGCATTATTTAATAGCTAATTAAGCAGTAGAAGAACCCTAACTATACTGTAAAATAAAAAATTTGGAAAGAAAACTGCTTCCTTAAATTACGTCACTAAATCCGGCAGTTTCAATCTCACCCCATAAAAATAGTTTCAAAAAGTCAAACATACCAGAAAACACGTTGGGACCACTGATTTGAATTACAAAATTACAACCTTACCAATAACATCAACAAACATTAGGATATAATTAGAAAAAAATTGAATTAATCACATCCCTTCATTTCTTAAGATCAATGGGCAAGATGAGTCCACACTGTCTCACTTAGGGAGGGTGGTCTCATTTGAACCAAATCATATATATATATATATATATATATATATATATATATATATATTATAGGTTAGTGTCCTGTTATATGGTCTAACGGATCTAATTCGTTAGACAGATCCAAATATCCGACCTGTCAGCCCACTAATAGCCCGTACATGTACCAATACCACATCTGCTGGCCGCTGCTAATACATTTTAGGAGAGTTGCTAATACATTTTAGAAGGACTACTAATACTTTTCGGAGGAAAAAGTAATATTTTCAGGAGTGCTACCAAATATTTTTTAGGATGACTACTGATACTTTTTGGGAGAATAACTAATACTTATATGAGGAACTACTAACTACTTTTACGAGAAAAACTATTATTTTTCAAGAGGAATACCAAGATACATTTAATCGGAAAACATAATACTTTTAAAGAAGACTACTAATACGTTTTAGTAGGAATACTAATACTATTGATAGAAAAAATAAATAATTTTCAAGAAGATTACTAAAAAAATTGTTCAAGTAAATTACTAATACATTTCATCGTCAGCACTAATACTTTTTTGAGGGACTGTTAGAAAAGGTTAATTATATTCAGGAGAACTACTAAAATACTCTTCAGGGAATTACTACTAATACTTTTTCGAGGAACTATTAATACTTTTCGGATGTACAGTGCATGAAATTACGAAAAAACCCAGGTAAAGTTGAATCCATCTAATATAAAAGAGCCGCTAAATCGCCTGACATGAGTTTTTGTGATATATAAATTGGTTTGGTTAGGTGAAATAAAGGGTACGAGTATGATTGTATGAAAAAGTAAAAGTAATCTAGTTAATCATTTCAACAAACTAGAATGAAAAATTCTAATTTGATCGAATATAAAAAAAACTATATTTTAAACCTTCTGCAATACATTTGTAGTGCAACATACTACTATAAATTAAAATTTTCTAATATATTATTGAAAAACGAACCAAATTACTTGATACTCGGCCCGAGATTAATTAGTAAAAGCTTTTGAGCGAATTCGATTCGTTATGTTGTATCAAGCTTGAAACACATTTTTTCGTTCGATAAAATGTAATGTTTGACTTAAGCTCGACTCAACTAATTATTTTTTTAGGTTATTGATTTTTTAGTACCTGACATATAAACACTTTGCTGATTTGGTACTTGACATTTTCGAGTTACCAATTTAGTACACAAAATTCACATTTTTTATACATTGGTACCTATTCACTTTTAAGGACGAAATTGCCTACAAGATTTTTTTTTATTTTTTGTTAAAAAGTTAAGTTTTAATTAGAATTATTAAATTTAAAAAATAAATTTAATTAAGAAATAACTTATTATTATTATTTAAATTAAATTATTAAATTCTTAATTGTAAAAAAAATTAAATTAAATTAAATTAATTATTTTTTTAAAATTGATTAAAAACTAATTAAAAACTATTATATTAATAAAAAAATACTTTAATTTTTTTATTTACTATCTGAATTTTAATTTTTAGATAATTTAATTTTCATTTAATTTTTAAGTTAGTTTACTAAACTAAGTTTTCTTTTTGATTAATTAAATTTTAATTTATGTTTATTAATTTACGTTAATGTATTAATTTTATTTTTTTCTAAAAATTCATTAATATTTTTAGAAATTTCCTTTTATTTTTTATTAACTAAGTTAACTAAAATTTTAATTGATTTTATAATTTAAAAATAAATATGCTCAAAAATTTATTTTGAGTATACTTGTGTTTTTGGGGGTATTTTCGTCATTAAAAGTAAATAGGTATCACTTTATAAGAAAATGTGAAGTATGAGTACTAAATTAATAACTCGGAAATATCAGGTACCAAACCAGCAAAGTGCCTATAGGTCAGGTACTAAAAAATCAATAACCCTATTTTTTTATAAGATATGTACAAAAAAATATCGTGCCACTCGAACTCGAGTTTTGTTCGACTCGACTAAAATTGGAGAGCTTGAATCATCTAAATTTAGGGACAGAACTATTAGATAAATGTTTTTATCATGATTGTGATGATTTTGTTCAAATGAGTTTTTAAATCAAAACAAGGTCCCTAAATGTTGTCTAAATACTTCCGATCGATTTAAAATATTTTTACTATTTTTCGGAGTATTTCTTGAAGTTTATTTTCGATAAAAAATTGGACAACAGTTTTGTTTCAGGCTCGACGGCCGCCTATAGGGCAACTTTGTACTGAGTTGAGTTTTGAAACAGAAAAAGGGACGTTTGAAACATAGGGGAGGGCGGCCGGTCGACCGGAGGTCGTCGTCGGGGCGGCCGGTCGACCCTAGGGCGGCCGTGCACGGGAGCCCTCCTCCAAGTGCAGTCTTCTCTGTTTCATCTTTTAAACACCCCCAACCGGTCAAGATTAAGGGCGATCGGTCGAACCCCCCTTCGACTGGTCCCCCTATGTAAAAATCACAGCAAACTCATTTCAATCTTATCTCTCGCGACCAGGTCGAACCCCTGTTTTATCAAAGAAACTATCCGTTGCATTTTTAGACATGACTTTTTCCTAATTTGTGGGATTGATTTCTATGACTATAATCTTGATTTTAAATGGTTTCTTTTTAAAGCAAATCACTCCCCAAGGAGGAGCCTATGTCTGGAAATCAAGCCAAGACCTCTCCTATAAATAGAGGCTTCATTCAAGCAACAAGATACAACACATTACACAAGCAAAAAAAGCATACAAGCAAACACTTTCATAAATCTTGTTGTATTAGCCTAAGCACTTGCACTTCTTTGAGGTCTAGGCTTTCAATTCTTGATTACACTTGTACTCATATTGTATTATTCATTATTTGAGTTGTAATTTTGATTTTGGTCATCATTCAACACAAGACATCCTTGTGAGTATTCTTGTGGTAAGAATACACTTGGGTAATCTAGGTGATAGGTGTTTGGAGAGTGTGGTAATCTTCAAAAGTGGTGAAGGAAGATTGTGGTAATCTCCTTATAGGTGTTGTAAGAGGGTTGTGGTAATCCTCAAGGTGTTGTATTAATTTTGGTAATTAATAAAATTTCTTTTTCCTTTTCGAAACCCATCCTGGATATACTGGGGTGGTAGAGCACGTAGTCCCTAGGTGGGGTGAAGCTCTTTAAATCGACGTGTGCTGTTTATTTTCTGCATTTTGCTTTCGTATTTGTTCAATTATTCGAAAAAGAGGGCAAAATCTGAAAAACCGAGATAATCTATTCACCTCCCCCTCTAGATTATCGTAGCCACTTGGACTAACAAGTGGTATCAGAGCCAAACTCTTTGGCTAGCTCGTTCCGAGTAAAGAGGAAAAATCCATGGCTATGAATGATGTTTATCTCACCACCGGCGCCTCCACCAACAAGCCACCACTATTCGACGCCAACAACTATGTATTTTGGAAAGACCTTATGTAGTGCTTCCTACAAGGGTGCGGGTTCGACATTTGGAATGTGGTTGTTGAAGGAGTTGATCATCCAACCAAGAAATTGGAGGATGACATCTCGACTCCTAAACCTTTCAAGGAGTTCGATGAAAATGACAAAAAGGCTTTCTCTCTAAACGGTAAGGCCTTAAATATTTTGCATTGTTCTCTTACCACCACCGAGTACAATCGCATAAGAGGCATAAGGTCGGCACATGAGATTTGGGAAAAATTGGAGACAATTTATGAAGGGACTAAGAAGGTCAAGCAAGCAAGAAAGACCATGCTTGTTAAAGACTTTGAAAACTTTAACATGCATGATGGTGAAAGCATCTCTAAGATGGTGGAAAGGCTTGACAACATTGTCAATCCTCTTGTGGCCCTCGGTAAAGTCATCTCCGAAGAAGACAAGGTGACTAAGGTATTGAATGTTCTTCCCGGCTCATGGTCCGAAAAGGTGACGGCAATCACGGAGGCACAAAATCTTGAGACACTCAAATTTGACGAACTCATCGGGAACCTCCTCATCTATGAAGTCTATCTCAAGGAGAGAAAAAATTCCAAACCAGCCATCAATGAATCGGGTATGCAAAATATTCCTAAAGGTCTTGCTTCTTCTTCTAATAATGCATACTATGATAATGATGATGATGATGAGGAGACGGCCGCACTTGTTCGAAAATTTACAAAATTTGTGAATAAAAATAAGGCAAGAAAACCGAGAGATAATGCTTACTTTAAATGCGGAAAACTCGGGCACTTCATTGCCGATTGCCCAAGGAACAAAAGAAAAAGAAGCATTTTTCGAAAAAAAAGGCTCTAAATGCGGAGTTTAAAACTTGGGATGAATTACTTGAAACAACTGACGAGGAAGGAGAAATCGAACATGGTCTTATGGCCATAGACGATGAAAATAATGAGGTACGCTCTAACTCTTCTACCTCCTCCTTAGTTGATGAATTGCAATGTGATTTTGATGAATTGCAAATTGAGTTTCAAAATTTGATTGTTAAATACAAGACTTTGAAAAAAGAGCATAAAGAGATTAAAATTGAAAAGGATAAATTATTTACTTCTTATGAATCTCTTGATAAAGCTCATGCTATTACTCTTACTCAAGTTCATACTCTTGAAACCGAAAAAGAATCGCTCACCAAAGATCTTGAATGTTTGAAAAAGGATGTGCATCGTTTTAACATAAGCACGGATAAAGTTACAAAAATTTTAGATGCACAAAGAGGTGAGCATTCCAAATTAGGACTTGGTTATAAACCATTTCAAAATGATTTTAAGAAAAATAACCAAGGTCTTCGTACATGCTAGTAGCTCTTATACTCCTACTTGTTTTTATTGTGGCAAAGTTGGACATTATGCTAATAATTGCAAATTGAGAAATAGCTCTAGTCATATTTGGAGACCTAAAGGTCTCAAGACTAACCCCCATGGACCCCAAAACTATAGGGTACCTAAAAATAATTCCTTTGTAGGTCATAGGGGCTATAACAACAATGGAGGATTCAAAATGGCTCGTGGACAGCGGATGTTCACGCCATATGACCGGAAAGAGAGAACTTTTTACCAACATCAAGCTCCAAGAAGAGGGTATGGTCATGTTCGACAATGGCAAAAGAAAAATCATTGGCAATGGAGACATAGGTAACTCTTCTTTCTCTCTTAGTAATGTTTTACTAGTAGATGGGATTAAGTTTAATTTGATAAGTGTTAGCCAACTTTGTGATTCAAATTATAATGTTGTTTTCAATAAAGAAAAATGCTTTATTCTTAAAAATGATGAAATTATTTGCGAAGCAAGTAGAAAATGCAATCTTTACATAATTTGTACAAGTGATTTGGTTAGTCAAAATGTTTCTTGTCTTGTCGCTAATAATGATTTAACAAGTTTATGGCATAGGCGACTTGGACATGTTGGATACAAGAATTTAAAAAATATTTACAAAACCAACATGTAAAAGGACTACCCAAATTGAATTTTGAAAATCTTGATTTCCACAACCAAACCCCTACAATTGCTTCACCTTGATTTGTATGGGGATATTGGTACGGCTAGTCTAAGTGGAAAATATTACACTTTCGTTATTGTCGATGATTTTCCTAGATATACTTGGGCTCTTTTTCTTACCAATAAAAGCGATGCCGTTAATGAGTTTGTTAAGTTGTGTAGACTTATTGAGAATGAAAAGGAAGATACTATTAAGTCTATTCGAAGTGATCGAGGTGGAGAATTTGATGGTGAATTTAGAGTCTTTTGTGAAACCAAGGGATATGCACATAATTTTTCGGCTCCAAGGACACCTCAACAAAATAGAGTACCCGAAAGGAAAAATCGGACATTACAAGAGATGAGTCGGTCCATGCTAAATGAATTTTCACTTCCAAAATATTTTTGGGCCGAAGCCATAAGTATCGCTTGCTATGTCATTAATCGAGTTTATATTCGTCCTAAAATGAATAAAACTCCATATGAGCTTTGGAAAGGAAGAACTCCAAATATTAGTTATTTCAAAATATTTGGATGTAAGTGCTTTATTTTGAATACTAAGGATCAATTGGACAAACTTGATCCTAAGGCCGATGAAGGAATATTTATGGGGTATTCAACCAAGAGCAAAGCATATCGGGTTTACAATAAGACTAGCGTGGTTGTTGAAGAATCTATTCATGTAAAATTCAATGAAGCCTCGGGTGTTGAAAGAATACCCAATGATGATAGTGATGAAGAAGATGTTATTGAACCCATTGTTCAAAATGATGCTCAAAATGATCAACCTACTACATCAAATGATCAACCATCCACTTCAAGTGTTCCTCAAGAAGACAAAGGTGACACTTCGGATCTTCCCGTGGCATTGAAATTTAAAGGAGATCACCCAAAAGATCTTATTATTGGTGATCCCCTTGATAAAGTCATGACCCAAAGAAAATTTGCCGAAAAAGCTCTTATATCTCAAAAAGAGCCTAAAAATGCTAAGGAGACTATTGAGGATGAGGATTGGTTTTTGGAGATGCAAGAGGAGTTAAATCAATTTGAAAGAAATGATGTATGGGAATTGATACCTTGTCCTCCTTCTCAAACTATTATTGGTACAAAATGGGTATTCCGGAACAAGCTTGATGATCAAGACAACATTGTTCGAAACAAGGCAAGGTTAGTAGCTCAAGGGTATTGTCAAGAAGAAGGTATTGATTATGATGAAACTTTTGCACCCGTAGCACGTTTAGAAGCTATTCGTATTTTACTTGCCTATTCTTGTTTCAAGAATTTCAAGCTTTACCAAATGGCTGTTAAATCCGCTTTCTTAAATGATTTTATTCAAGAAGAACTCTATGTAAAACAACCTCCGGGGTTTGAAAATTTCTCCAGGCCTAATGATGTTTATAAACTTAAAAAGGCCTTGTATGGTTTAAAGCAAGCACCCCGTGCATGGTATGATAGACTTAACTCGTTTCTTTTGCAAAATGGTTTTACAAGAGGTAAAGTTGATACTACTATCTTTGTTTTTGAAAAAGGGCAAGATTGTTTACTTGTGCAAATTTATGTTGATGATATTATCTTTGGTGCTACTAATGAATCTTTGTGCAAGAAATTTTCTAAGTTAATGCAAGGAGAATTTGAGATGAGTATGATGGGGGAGCTCAAATTCTTCCTTGGGCTTCAAATTAAACAATGCCAAGAAGGTATATACATTTCGCAATCAAAATATACTGAGAGGAACTTTTGAAAAAGTTCAAGATCAAGAAGGAAGAACCGTGTCTACCCCTATGGCAACTAATGTCAAAATTGACAAAGATGAAAAAGGCAAGTCCGTGGATGAATCAAAGTATCGAGGTATGATTGATAATTTACTTTATTTAACCGCTAGTAGACCGGACATTCTTCATGCCGTATGCCTATGTGCTCGTTTTCAAAGCAATCCCAAAGAATCTCATATGAGTGTCGTTAAAAGGATTTTTCGATATTTGAAAGGCACTATTCAATATGGTTTATTCTATCCAAAGAATGAAAATTTTCCTCTTAAAGGTTATTGTGATTCGGATTATGCGGAAAATATTGATGATCGGAAAAGTACTTCCGGATCATGTCAATTTTTTGGCGATTGCCTAGTTTCTTGGTTTTCAAAGAAGCAAAATTGTGTTTCACTTTCAACGGCGAAGCGAATACATTTCCGCATGACTTTTTGTTGTACTCAACTTCTTTGGATGAAACAAACCTTAGCGGATTACAAATGCTCTTTTGAAAATGTTCCTATTTTTTGTGATAACATCTCCGCTATAAATATTGCTCAAAACCCGGTTCATCATAACCGTACTAAACATATTGAGATTCGACATCATTTTCTAAGGGATTGTGTTTCTAAACAAAAAAATGAGATATCTTTCGTACCATCTCAAGATCCATTGGCGGACATTTTTACAAAACTGCTATCTTCTGAGACTTTTGCGTCAATACGAGCTTGGTTAGGCATAATGCATATTGAATGAGGTTTACGTTTGCATTTTGCATGTTTTTAAAACTTAGGGGCAAAAAATCGGATTTTTGGTTGAAAATTCGGATTTTGGAAAATTGGACAAGACAGTGGGCTGACTGGGAAGAGGGCAACCGGTCGCCCTCGACCCCTAAACGATGACCGGTCGCCCATAGCTATTTTATGGATTAAAACCGTTCTGTCTTCATACTTAGTCATTTTACCTCATTTTTGCCATTTTTCGTCCCCTTCGCCAAATACACACAAATTTCACTCAAAACTTGTTTTCATGCATACATTTCATATCTTGGACTTAATATAGCTCGATTATCATCATCATTGCTCATCTTTACCGATTGAATGGTAAGAATTTCACTCCCTTTGCTCAATTGGGTTGAACCCTTGAGTTCTTGGCTTTCTTAAAAATTTCTTGATGTAATTGTCATATGATCATGATGAGCTTATTTATTATGATGTATTGTATTGTGTTTGGTATGATTTGGTGATGAAATTTTTTGGCTTGATTCATTTATAAGGGCTTTATACAACTTCTTTTATTTTTCACGCCCACAACTTGTTCGATGAAATGTCACAATGAAAATTTCAATTTCTACATGACTCTCTTGCTTTCAAATGTCCTATATACTTATTGAGATCATGTCTTGGCAATCAAAACGAGTTTATGGATTTTTTAATGATACATTTCTCCCATTTCCTTGGTCTCTAAGCCTAATTTTTTCAAGGGGTGTTAAATCGTATCTTTGGCACACTTTGATATATTTGTACGATATTTTTATCATCTTAATATTATTTTTGATGATTCCAAAGGGGGAGAAACAGAAAATTGGCTCGTTAGCTCAAATAAGCTAATAAAAGCTCGACATAAAAGCTATAAGCTCTGGCTTCTTTAAGCCAAGTATACCTAGTCCATGGCTTGTATTATGGACTTAATTGCAATGGATTATAAGTATTTTGACAGAGGGAGCTTCTTAGCTCATGTTGTTTATGTGTATCTTGTAATAGCTTGAAATAGCTTGTGCTTCTAGCTTATGCAATACTTCTTATTGATGTGCTTATTGATAGGGGGCTATTTATAAAATGTCTTTAAACGGATAGTTTTCTCATAAAACCGGAAAATTGTTTTGTTTTCAAAATCGTCCTCGTAAAAATTATTTTGGTTTGTAATCATCAAAAAGGGGGAGTTTGTTAGATAAATGTTTTTATCATGATTTTGATGATTTTGTTCAAATGAGTTTTTAAATCAAAACAAGGTCCCTAAATGTTGTCTAAATACTTCCGATCGATTTAAAATGTTTTTACTATTTTTCAGAGTATTTCTTGAAGTTTATTTTCGATAAAAAATTGGACAACACTTTTGTTTCAGGCTCAACCGGTCGCCCTATAGGGCAAACTATACCTGAGTTGAGTTTTGAAATAGAAAAAGGGATGTTTGAAACATAGGGGAGGGCGACCGGTCGACCCGGAGGTCGACCGGTAGGGGCGACCGGTCGACCCTAGGGCGACCGGTACCTGGGAGCCCTCCTCCAAGTGCAGTCTTCTCTGTTTCATCTTTTAAACACCCCCAACCGGTTAAGATCAAGGGCGACCAGTCGAACCCCTCTTCGACCGGTCCCCCGTGTAAAAATCGCAGCAAACTCATTTCAATCTTATCTCTCGCATGACGGTCGAACCCTGTTTTATCAAAAACTATCCGTTGCATTTTTCGCATAGCTTTTTCCCTAATTTGTGGGATTGATTTCTAACAGACTATAATCTTGATTTTAAATGGTTTCTTTTGCAGCAAATCACTCCCCAAGGAGGAGCCTATGTCTGGAAATCAAGCCAAGACCTCTTCTATAAATAGAGGCTTCATTCAAGCAACAAGATACAACACATTACACAAGCAAAAAGAGCATACAAACAAACACTTTCATAAATCTTGTTGTATTAGCCTAAGCACTTGCACTTGCACTTCTTTGAGGTCTAGGCTTTCAATTCTTGATTACACTTGTACTCATATTGTATTATTCATTATTGAGTTGTAATCTTGATTTTGGTCATCATTCAACACAAGACATCCTTGTGAGTATTCTTGTGGTAAGAATACACTTGGGTGATCTAGGTGATAGGTGTTTGGAGAGTGTGGTACTCTTCAAAGGTGGTGAAGGAAGATTGTGGTAATCTCCTTATAGGTGTTGTAAGAGGGTTGTGGTAATCCTCAAGGTGTTGTATTAATTTTGGTAATTAATAAAATTTCTTTTTCCTTTTCGAAACCCATCCCGGATATACTGGGGTGGTAGAGCACGTAGTCCCTAGGTGGGATGAAGCTCTTTAAATCGATGTGTGCTGTTTATTTTCCGCATTTTGCTTTCGTATTTGTTCAATTATTCGAAAAAGAGGGCAAAATCTGAAAAATCGAGATAATCTATTCACCCTCCCTCTAGATTATCGTAGCCACTTGGACTAACAAGAACTATATAGTTCCTTCTATGGGGGCACCTGCCCCCTTAGTTTTTTCTCTTTTTTTATTTATTTTTATATAATTATATCTATATATATAACACTTCTAATTATGCACAAAATGTTATGTCACAATATTACAAAAATTTAAAAGTGTTATATAACATTATTAGATTATAAGATTATAAATTTTATAACACTAGATTAATAGTGCGTCGAAATTATAACTAATATTGTATTATAATTTATAGTGTGACTAAAATTATAGTTTATAGAACAGTAACAACATTATAACATTATATATTTAAATATATTATGTAACATTATTAAATAAAGTGTTAATAGTATTACATTACATTATCATTTTTTTAAAGGGATAGTCTTCTGTCAGACGGTCTACCAGGATCTAATTTGTTAGACGATCCAAATATCCGACCCATCAGCCTGCATAACTACCAATATCACATCCGTTAGCCGCTGCTAATACATTTTAGGAGAGTTGCAAATACGTTTTAGGAGGACTACTAATACTTTTTGGAGGGAAAACTAATATTTTTAGGAGTGTTACCAAATATATTTCAGGATGATTACTGATACTTTTTGGGGTAAGAACTAATACTTTTATGAAGAACTACTTATACTTTGTATGAGGAAACTGTTACTTTTCAAAAGTAATATTAAAATACATTTAATCAAAAAATACAATACTTTTAAATAAGACTACTAATACGTTTTAATAGGAAAACTAATACTCTTGATGGAAAAATAAATATTTTTCAAGAGGATTACTGAAAAAACTGTTCAAGCAGATTACTAATACATTTCATCGTTACTACTAGTGCTTATGTAAGGGACTGCTAATACTTCTCGGGAGAAAAAATTAATTATATTCAGGAGAACTACTAAAATACTCTCCAGGGAACTATTAATACTTTTTCGAGGAACTACTAATACTTTTCGATTGCACTATTTCAAAATATTACAAATATACCATTGGTGCATGAAATTACGAAAAAACTCGGGTCGGGTGGAATCGTCTAACGGAAAAGACCCGTTAGACGGTCTGACATGAGTTATTGTGTTTTCTAAAAGATATATATTAATTAGGTTTAAAAAAAAATCAAAGTGTAATCCTAATAATTATTATTGATGTAGCTTATTATTTTATTCATATTGTGCTTTCACTGTAAATTTTTTTTGGATCCATCCCTGCATTTAATAATTAAAATAAACTCAAACATAATTTTTAAAATTTTGATAAAAATTCAAACAAGCTTGAACATCTTGTATTCAAACTATACTCGGTTTGTTTATGCCACCACAAGAAATTATGAGATGGAGGTTAGAGGTTCAAACCCTGCTCCATCAAATTGCTCCTCGGGGCATATGCGGTGGTGAAGATTTGGTGGGAACTCATACTGAATAGCATCCGTGTGGGTTCGATTCGGGGAGAGATCATTATTATTAGATTGGGGGGTCGAACATAATTGTTCTATTTACCTGAGAGGATCTGGTTGACGTCAAAGAAACCCCATCAAGTGTTCGGCTAACGCGTGCATATCCCACTTCGGTTTTACCTTTTGTGGCAGAATGAGGGCTGTCTTTATTGTCTCATACATAATCGACGTAGTTCAGGAAAATGAGTTATAAAAAAAAAGTAATTACTGATTATAGCTGCAATAAATTTGATGTACAAACTGACCACCTTAATATATGTATTCATCATGTCTCTCAGATGTGAGGGACTGACACATCAAATATACAATTTGTTGAAAGAAACGATTCCATGTTAGAAAAAACAAAATAAAAAAAAGGAGGGATTCCAACCTTTGGAATAAAGAAAAATAAAGAGAAAGTGAGAAACAAACAGCCAAAAAAAAAGGCACTCCATTTTTATTCAAATTTCAAAGTAGATTGAGATGAGAATATGGGATGGATCGAAATCTGAATACGTGATAAACCACCATTAATATTCTATTCCTCCACCCTTTATTCAAAATAGGGATGACAATGAGACGAGTCGGTATTTGAAAATTTAGACTCGTTCCATCTTTAGAACGGGGGATGGATCACCCCGTCCTACCCCAAATCAAATAAACTAAAATAGAAAAAAAATAAAAATTATTCTTAATGTATTTATAAAATATTATTTACAAAAAGTTGTTTTAATTTTTAAATATTAGTACAACATTTAAAGATTATATTATAATATATGTAATATATATTAAATAAATTAGGCTGGACGGGATGGGTATCTGCGGGGCGAAAGTAATACCTAGACCTACCCCGCCCCACTGCAGATCATGTGGCAGGGCAGCCAAAATAGGGCGGGTCCCATGAGTTGGGTCAAAATTGAATCCCTAATCCAAAACTTCCATCAAAATTATTTTCAAGAAAAAAACTGTATTGTATAACTTCGAATCTCTAACTTTGCACGAGTTGATCGATTTTGTAACACGTAACTTGCCTAATGCTGTTTAATTAGCTGGTATAATTTGCAGGCTATTACGTCAAACTCATCATTTATACAGTATACACCCAAAATGATAGTTAATGGTAGAATTGTCAGAACCAAATTTATTTGTTCTGAAGAGTCAGGCCAATCCATTTTGCATGTATTTTGGCTCACTCCAAAACTGGCCGCCCGACACATACCATTTATTTCACTTGACCTGACCCGACCCATTTGAGACTTCTACGTAGTGGCCGCGATTTGAGGTAGTGGCAGCGGGTTCCTCACCCGCTATAAAAACATTAAATAAAGTCCCTCAAAATTATTTTTGCTGAATAAATCAAAAAGATATTCCCTTATTAGTCCTCTCCCAGGGGAGAAGAAGAGAGGAAAGGAGGAGGTGGAGATCTACGACCTTTATTGACAAGAAGACAACGATCTCGCCGTCTTCACGTGACCCATCTCAGTTTTTCCTCCGTAAATATATTTTTCAATAGATTCTCTTTCCACCCACCCAATAAAATAAAGGTACATTCTGCAATAAAATGAATAAAATAACAATTATTTTGAGCCTGATACCACTTTTCCTGTATCCGTACTCATTTGTGTATATATTTTATGCGCAGGTTGTGATCCAAGCTCGCTCATTGGTTAATCTCCTTCTCCCCCTCCTTCTCTGTATCGAAACTTGATTTGTGGAGATTTATCGCAATTCATCGGAACGATGTCGTCGAGTATACTTGTGACAGGGGGTGCGGGGTACATTGGAAGTCACACGGTGCTGCAGTTGCTGTTGGGTGGGTACAAGGCAGTGGTGGTGGATAATTTGGACAATTCATCCGAAATTGCCATCAAGAGGGTCCAAGAACTCGCCGGCAAACATGGCTCCAACCTCACCTTTCACAAGGTTTATTTTGTGGATTTTCTTTAATAATCAGGGTTTTATGATTTTCATTGTTTTGATCTGTGTTCTTTTTGACATTCCTGATGATTTTGGTTTTTGATGTGGGGAGATTGGTATTTAGCTGTAGAGGTTATTGGAGTAATTCTTTGCTTTTTTCATCACGTTTGTTGGTTTTGGCTTATTGGACTGGTGAAGCGATATGAGTTAGGGAGTTCTATGGCATCATCTGTTTGCTTTTCAGTGCTGATTGTTGTTCATCATATTATCAGAGTTTTGAGTTGGTTGTGTTAATATTTAATATGTGAATTTCTTGTTAGGAGCAAAGCTTGATGTTTATTGTTGAATGAATTAAGAGGGTTGATGTTAAAGTGAGATAATTAATGGGTTAATTTTGCTATTCTTGATACATTTTTCAGGTTCTAATGCAGTTATATATTATAGTTGTCCATTGTGAGTGTGTGTTCTCCGATGACAATATTTTTGACATTCATTTCTGTGATTTTTGGTTGATTGCAGATAGATCTCCGGGATAAGCCCGCGCTTGAGAAGCTTTTTGCTTCTGAAAAGTAAGTTTTGAATGGAAAGAATCCATCAGTGATGAGCGTGATATGCTCTGTTTTGGATCCTGGTTTTTATTTGGGAGAATGCTTGGAAATATCATGTTGAAATACTTATTGTGCTCAAGGCTCTCAGCAAAATGATTCTATCTTATTATTCTCCTGATATTCTGCATCTCCTGGAAAATAAATTACAATAAATGGAGAACTAAAACTTTTTTCCCTTGTTTATGTTCAAATTTCAACTCGTTTGCCAAGATGTCATATCTGAGAATAAAATAATCTCTCTCTCTCTCTCAACTGGAACAGAAGATCCAATAATTTTTTTTGAACCGCTTTATTGCTGTTTCTCTTGATATTTAACTATATACAATTCAATTTTTCCAATTTAGACCTATAGGATTTTGATTGGTGCATGAGGGATGTTTATGCATTATTATCATGTAGTCCTATTTCATTGAGGTTCTATTGGTAACAAGCTAATTTTATCGACAGAGACTCGAATATGTAAATTGTCAGGACAGAATAAAATAGCTTTGGTTTTAGTTTCTGTTGTTTCTATTTTTCATTTAACATTCTACTATAAACCATTGATTTATTACCTTAAATTACATTGAGGATCAACTGGTTATAAGCTATTTTATAGACACTATATTGATTATCTGGGTCCTCAGTACAGAAAAACTGGCTTTGTTTTCATATCGGTTGAATAATTTATTGAATACAGATTTTGTATATAACTGGTCTGTCCGTTGGCATTTTAACTTCTTGACATCACAGTTACTTCTGATGTTGTCCAATGAAGGTTTGAAGCTGTTATCCATTTTGCTGGATTAAAAGCAGTTGGAGAAAGTGTGCAGAAACCTTTGATGTATTATGACAATAACCTCAATGGTACAATTGTGCTGCTGGAAGTCATGGCTGCCCATGGATGTAAAAAAGTACTTGTCCTGATTTCGCTACAGCCACATTACTTGTTTATTTTTTTTGATTGCATTTTCTTTTAACTGATTTTACTCATTCTGAATTTTCAGCTCGTGTTTTCATCGTCAGCTACTGTGTATGGTTCGCCGAAAGTGGTTCCGTGCACAGAGGAGTTTCCCATCAGTGCTTTGAACCCTTACGGACGAACAAAGGTGATTTCCAAGTCATTTTAACACAAATGTTTGAGAATGAAGTTCACCTAAGATATTGATGATGCTTCCGATGGAGAGATGAGAATATAAGCATGATATTTTTGTTAAGCTATTATTGCTTGTTGTGTGAGTTGGTAGTTGATACTGTTATTCTGTTAGCAAGATCACCTAACAATTAAATTTTTTCCAGCTTTTTATTGAAGAGATGTGCCGTGACATTTACCAGTCCGATTCTACATGGAAGATCATTTTACTGAGGTATTTCAATCCAGTTGGTGCGCATCCTAGTGGCTATATTGGCGAAGATCCTCGAGGGATCCCAAACAACCTTATGCCCTTTGTGCAACAAGTAGCCGTTGGAAGGCGACCTGCACTTACGGTTTATGGAACTGACTACGGAACAAAGGACGGAACAGGGGTGAGTAATTCAGATTTTTTGCTATTTCTTTTAAATATCTTATTAAGTTTGGAAATTCATTCCAATTTTTGTGTTTATGAACATTTATTTTAAATATCTTATTGTGTCTGCATGTCACAACTTGTTGTTCCTTGTAATTGTTCAAACGTATTTTGATCTCCACCGCCATCTTTTCTGCCTATCCCTATTAGGAACAGCAGGAGCGAATGAGAGGTGAGGTTCTCACGTGTTAGACGTTTGAACGTAATCTCATTTGAACTTGTACTGCAAAAAATCAAATTAGAGCAAAACATTGTACCTGAAAATGTACTCCATTATAAACTTTATGTTGTATATTGTAAATAAATCGTGGTTTGGATATATAATTTTCAGGTACGTGATTATATCCACGTTGTGGATTTAGCAGATGGACATATTGCTGCTTTGGACAAGCTCTCTGATCCTTCTGTAGGTATGAGCTCTGAGTAGCTTTCTCTCGGTTTTTTCTTTCAGCTGAAGTGAATTGCCTTGCATTGTTGTAGTGTTAATATTTGCTGTGAGACTCTGGTGGGTAGTTAGAAACCTTATCTTAAATGCAAATTGTTTGTTCTTTTATGCTGCTGAATGAAACAGCCGTAATTTTGAAATCAGCTAGTTTGGGCTCATTGTCCTTCCAACAGTATTGTATATTTCAAAAGATTGAATTATAATGCAGCAAACTTGAGTTTTTTGCTGAATACAACATCTTCAAACATAGGTGGTTTGCATGATTTTTTGACAAGATGGTGGACTCTTATGAGCCTTGCGAAGTAGGAGAAAGTCTGTATATTTTCTCTTTTTTCTTTTTCTTTTTCCTTTCTAAAAAAAGTTTCCTTTTACAGCATCATCTCATAGTTTTTTTCTTGCTTGCATGTCCGGCATGTCTTCACTTTTTTTAACATGTATCAACTTCTATGTGGCAAAGTGTATACTTTGTAAGGAACTCCTAATAACTGACAGTTTCAGGAATGATTTACTATTTCAATTTTGTTTGTGTTCTATTCATGTTTAATGAAAGGAATATGATGTCGCACCCGGGTTCTTTAAAATACTCAGCTATGAGGTCTCTATAAATTTATCCTTTGTGATTGAAGGGAGGGCCGTAATATACTTGTTGTGAAGTTGTTGAATAAGAAATAATTTTACGCAGCGAGAATCATAGATTATTGGCCACCTGTATAGGTAGAATGAAAGTTTATATTGGAGATTCATGTCTTCTTTGAGCTTAGCCTTTGATGGGGCTATAGGAACACAGTTATTTTGGGGGCCGTTCTTTTCCCCACTTAGTAACTTGTGCTCGTTAAATTGGTTTACTTTTATATAATTGTTGCTTCGTTTTGTGGCTTAATTTTGATGATATGTGTGAACTGCTGCAGGCTGTGAGGTGTACAATCTTGGGACAGGAAAGGGTACATCTGTGTTGGAAATGGTAGCAGCATTCGAGAAAGCGTCTGGGAAGGTAAGTTCTTCAAATCAATACTCATTTTACTGAAGATTAATGTATACAATTAGATGGCCCCTAGATAGGGGGCTCCTCTGTATGGTTATTTTTTTGCTTATATACTCTTTTCACCGTGAGAATAATAGTAAGAAAGTAGTAAATACACATAATAGAGGGACAAATGACCGAAGTGACAATACTAAGCGTCTGCTTAGTATTGTTAGCTCAGGGCTCTCTGGCTTCTAGTATTTAGTCCAAGAAAGTACTCCCTACCAAGGAAAACTATGAAATTATGATAATTTTCTTCTGAAGATGTTGAGTGGCTGTATCTTTTTGTTTATCCCCTGGTTATTAAGTAAAAATCTCATCGAGACTCTTTTGTTATGTGGTAACATTTGAGTGTCTATTTCTTGTTGGTTCATTTAGAACTCTTGAATACTTCAACTATTTCGATATAAACACACCAATATTGGTTGTGCTGGTGTAGAAAATTCCATTGGTGATGGCTGCTCGACGACCTGGTGATGCTGAGGTTGTATATGCTGAAACAGACAAGGCCGAACGTGAGCTGAAATGGAAGTAAGTGTCAAAACTATTTGCTTGGCTTTTCACTGTCATTTATTATTACAGAAACAATAGACTTGAAGATTTTTGTCTAGGAGAACAATATCAGTTGCTATGATAACATATATGTTTTTTGTCTGTTGTTTGTAATGCCATTGAACATTTTACATAAGCATTACTGTTTTATCTGTTAAAGTGGCTAACGAAATCTTTTGTGTCGTCTGTGAAGGGCAAAATACGGCATTGATGAGATGTGCAGAGATCAATGGAACTGGGCTAGCAAGAACCCTTATGGTTACGAGCCTACTAATTGATGGATGATGTTGGACTTCTCAACTGTGGCTTGTCATCTTATTTGTCTTGAATTAAAATAGGTGCTATATTACTACTGCTTTTGCACCAAAGTTCTTGGGAAAACTTGATCAAGACGTAAATTGTCAATGGCAATTGAGATTGGAAAATGTTCTATATATTCTGTTGAGGTTGTTAAACTTAATACAAGATAATAAATGCTAAGGCAATTGAGCCATTTAACTCTTACCTTTCTTCTCTTTGCTTTCTTACTTTATTATAGCTTCCCAGATTCAGGGTCTATCTAGAGAAATGAGTATATTATTTGGGATAATTACAAAAACTATCCATAAGGTTTGGGATAATTACAAAAAAATCTTGAAAAGTTTCAAAATTACAAAAAACCTCTAGAGGCTTTATTCTGCCTTAAATGTAAGGGAATAAATGTAATACTTTTACAAATGTAAATGAGGTGTTTGAAATCTTTTTGCTTATGTAGTTTTTGTAATTATCCCTATATTATTTTGGCAAGCAATACCAGTTTTCGGGGTGCATGTTTTGTGTCGTCAACAGATAATTGAAATTTGATACTTTTTAACATACAAGTAATCTACATCTATTTTCATATCAATACTATATATGTAAGTATATATACACATTTGGCTTCCCAAGCTAAGCAAAAATCCTCATGTTTTAAGCAGTCTAACTTACGCAGGGGAAAATGGGAAAAAATAAAAAATTATGACTATATAAGCCATTAAGGCATTAACAACCAAAAGTTGGGAAAGATACATCAATAATTACTGCTCGCATTTTAATCTTGCTATTATCGCCTTTTGCTTTGTACAAATTTTGAAGGAGAAGGTGCAAAATCTAATTATTTAACTAAATGGGACCTGATACCTCATTTTTATGAATATCTCTATTCACAATAAATTTGTTTTCTTCTGTTTCTACTTTTCTGTACTTTCAATCGGTCATGTCTTATATGATATTTCTTTCCAACTACATCCTTTCCAGTATAACCAACTACTTTTTAGGTTGAAACTTGAAATAATCGATAAGTTTAGTAATTGCATTCATCCAAACAATAAGAAAAATAACATATGTATTTATGTAATATCCTTAATTATCACTAAAAGGTGCAAATTTGTTACTGATAATTTTTTATTAGGGCAACTCCAATGGTAGATTTTTGGAGGGGTATGTCACGAAAAACCATGTCAACTAAAAACCTCACTATTGTGGCATGCAAATTTGAGGTTTTTGGGGAGCACACGGATTGTAGCTACAAATTCGGTTTCTGGAAGGAAAAAGGATGCAAAAAGTTGGGAATGTGGGCCATTTGTGTCATCATGTGGAGAAAGAGAGATTTTAATGGGTTTTTGTTATTTTGCAATTTTTTTAATTAAATATTTTGAATTTGTTTTAACCAATTATGCATATTAAAGGAAAGAAAAAATCCAAAAAGAAATTTTGTGGAACAAATATTTATTAATGTTTGCGAACAAATATCAATTAAAAATTTATAAACTATGAATTGTAGGAAATACTTATAATATTCATTAAAATTATTATTTTGAATATATAAATTAAAAATATTAATTAAAATAATATAACAAATATATGTTTTTATAAGCATATATATGTTTCCACTGGAGATGCCCTTAGCTTCTCTTTTCAAAAAAGCTGACACATTATATCATGATACAATCACACATACAATATAATATGCATCACATGAATTGAAGCATACAACAACAGGGTAAGTAAATGCTACCCAGGTGGGTAATGCCCAATTTCCGTAGGATTATGACAAGTGTCCCATTTTAATTTTCTTTTTTGAAAAAAAAAATACATGAATATGTCATAGTGAGACACTTGGCAAAATCACAAAGGAGTTGAGCACTACCCACTTCGGTAGCATCAAACCCCCTCAACATAAGATAGGCCACAACCACAAATTGAAAATGGAAATTTTTTTCTGACAGTAAGCTACTGCTTGCTCCCCTGGAAACTCTCATGACAGCTTAACACCCTACCATTTCGTCTCCACCTCGTTTTTAATACCAGAACTCCAATGTACCCCCAAAATCCAGTGGCAACACCACTTATTATAAATGCATATAGGCAAAACTTCTCAATTTTGTCTCCATCATCTTCATCACTTTCTGCTGCACGATTTTCAACCATTTTCGGGGGCCCTTCATTAATATTCCGACATTTCTTCAACAATGGAGCTCCACAGAGTGGGGGGTTGCCCTTGTAAATTGAAGGGTCATTGAAAGTTTGTAGTTGAGGCCCTGTCGGGATCTGCCCTGACAAATTATTGTTCGACAAGTTCAAATGACTCAGAGAAGTCAATTTTGATAAACTGTTGGGAATTGTCCCGAACAATTTATTACTGGAAAGATCAAGTGATTCCAATTACTTCAAATCTCCAATTGTTCCAGGAATTTTTCCCACCAAATGATTATGTGACAAATTGAAACCAAGCCAACGAGGTTTGTGAGCTCTGAAGGGATTTCTCCGATAAGATGATTACTCGAAAGATCCAAATTGACAACGTATCTTGATGTTCTGGTGTATTCCCGCATCACCCCTTTCATCATTTGACTCAAACTCCCTAAGGGCATTAATCTAATATTCCCCACTATAATAAAACCGGAAAAAAAACATTTTAGTAGAAATTCGATCCCGACAGAATTGCATAATAAAAACACAATGGTATTTGCATAGTTATAATAGTTATCCTGATCAATTTTACAAATTGGTGGAAATATGGATCATCAGTGATAACTTTATTTGGTGGCGTTTCATCATATTGGGAGAAAATAAAACGGGAGAATTTCATAATAGGGTCCAAATTTAAGAAAATCTATAACTTCAGGACCCAAAATTTCAATCTTCTCAAATTAAGACCCAATTTTTATTTTTCTCTCAAATTATGTTCTCTCTCAAATTTTGGGTTCTCACTTCAAGACCCAAAAT
Organism: Rehmannia glutinosa; assembly: GCA_016081115.2. Taxonomy (NCBI): domain Eukaryota; kingdom Viridiplantae; phylum Streptophyta; class Magnoliopsida; order Lamiales; family Orobanchaceae; genus Rehmannia; species Rehmannia glutinosa. The sequence continues at coordinate 15,449,049 of CM071927.1, forward strand.
TTCAATCTTCTCAAATCAAGACCCGATTTTTATTTTTTTCTCAAATCGGGGCCTCCCCCAAAATTTTCGGTTCTCACTTCACGTTTGAAAATTTAATAAAAAGAGAAATGTTAATGTAATCTATCACGCCAACCACAAAAAGTATTTTTCTTTATCTTTCATTTTTTTGCTCATTCCTTTTTTCCTAATCGATACTTGTTTTAGACTTTAAAATTCAATCATAATTTGAATATCTTATTTTTTTAGTTACCGGAAAATATTTTACAACCTTTTCATTCATAATTTGGATATCTTATTTTTTTAGTAACCGGCAAATATTTTAATTACTATTTTTTTCATCGTTTAGCTTCATAAATTTAGATGTACTGATCTCAGTATCTGCACGTTAAACAAAATTGATAATAAGTATGAAGTAGGAAAAAAAGAATGAGCGAAAAAAAGCGAGAAGAGGAAGAAAAATATTTTTTGTGACAGACGTGATAGATTATACTAATATTTCTCTTTTTGTTAAATCCTAAAACCTATAGTGAGAACCCAAAATTTAGGGGAGGACCCGATTTGACCAAAAAAATAAGAATTGGGTCTTGATTTGAGAATGTTAAAATTTTGGATCTTGAAGTGAGAACCCAAAATTTGAGGGAGGGCCCAATTTGAGAAAAAAATAAAAATTGGGTCTTGATTTAAGAAGGTTGAAATTTTAGGTCTTATAGTAATAGATTTTCTTAAATTTAGATCCTATTACGAAATTCTCCCTAATCATACATAAAGTCGTCATTAACTATCACACAAAATAGTAACAACGAAATTCATCTCAATTATCAAACAAAGTACTTTTATTGTCACCAAAGAGGAGTTTGTTAATTAAAAGATATATCAATACGCCACTTATATATGAAAAAAATGTTGTTATCAAATTGGAATATCTAGTTTAATTTTGTGAATTAGTTAAACAATAAGAACCAATCTTAAAACTAACTCACCCTTTTATAGTGTTTATAACTCTTCATCACAAATTCTGTCTGTAAAGTATTCTTGAGATCATTGTAACAAACTAAAAAGTTTGGTACTAAAGAATTTTACTATCTATGAAATAAAAACTCACGTCCGTTGGCCATTCTTGAGAAATTGCCCAAGCAGTGCGGAATGTTTCCAGTCAACTTATTGTCTGCAAGATCCATTATTTGAAGTCGGTGCAGTTGACAATACGTAGATGGAATGGCGCCATAGAACTCATTATTCCTTAGTCTAAGAACTAGCAGATCAAATAGGTATTTTCCAATCCATTCCGGTACTTTCCCAGTGAATTTATTGTCTCCAATATCCATAACTTTTAAACTTTTGCAATTCTTTAAACTAGAGGGAAGATGCCCTGTAAGATTGTTGTTGTTCAAGTGTAACCAATCCCAACGAGTAAGCCTCGCCAATGGAGTTTGTAATGACCCCTGAAAAATGATTAGACGAAAATCTTGCAACTCTTAAAGACTGGAAGTTCCCCCAACAGTTTGGAAGATTACCTGATAAATGGTTCTTGGAGAGATCTAGAAATGTTAGAGCTTTCATTTGGCATAATGACTCAGGTATTGATCCATTTATCATGTTCTCTGAAAGATCTAACCATGTCATGCTGGAAGCAAGCTCTGGGATTGGTCCCTCGATATGGTTTTCGGATAGGTTTAATTCAGTCAAATTCACGGAATGAAGCCATTTTGGCAGCATTCCTGTAATGCTACAATTCCATAAATCCAACCAAATGAGTGATTTTTGGGTTTGAAGCCATTGTGGAAATTGACCTCCAATTTTGTTAGATCTCATCTTGAGGCCTTTTCTATACTTATTATAAAAGTATGAATGAGTTTGAAGGTTTTTTGAAAATTTTTTGATTTGCCAAAAATATCCTTATAGTAAAGTTAGTTTTAGGGGCAATTAAGTAGTTTTCTATATTGATTTTATTTTTATTTTATAATATGATTAATGTCTCTTTGTATTCTGTACTCTTCTTATATGCTTTCATTTAATTGTATTTCATAGAATATTTTGAATTTGTAAATAATATTAATTTCATATTAAACTAGATGTCAAGAGCTTTCCAATCATATGTCATAATCATATATAAAAGACTTCATATGAGATAGTTTTAGCCATTTAAAGTTGATTAATTTTTTAATAACTAAATACATCTACAAAAAGAAACAAGAGTATGAATTTACAACTAAATGAAGATAAAAAAAATAAGATTAATGTATTTAGTTTGATTTAAATAAGTAGGAAGACAATATATAGTTTCTAAATTCACTTTTAGTTGCAAATATCCCATTAAAATAAATTTATCATCTATCACCCTCCCTAAACTGTGAGATAATTAAATGATACATTTTTTAAATATGTGAAGATGGAGGTTTGAGATCATTGAGAATTACAGAGAAATATATGTATTTTCAATAAAAAGATAATTAGTTTTAAGATTAGTGAAATATAGGTTATTATTAAAATTTTGAAAAAAAATAGTTTGTTGTCCAAGCTTTATTCATTAATCTTTATCTATGTTTTTTTTTTTTTTGTAATAATGGATATATATACTATTTAACATGATTTAGATTCAATTTTTTTTTATTAATGCAAAAACTTGGGTTATCAAATTTTAGCATGTAAAATTACATGATTAATTATTTATAATGCATCTGATGCAAAAAATATTAAAAGTAATATAAAAAAGATGTCTTCAACCATCAAAATCAAACAAGAGAAAATTTGATTGTTAACTAAATATAGAAACCATATACTTATATAGTTTTATACTGTTTTTAAGTTTTTCTTGAATTGAGTTATTTAAATAATTAGGTAATAATTCATCCCGGTCTATACATACTAATAATAAATTATATGTTAGAACAATGTTAAAAATTTAACAATCACATCGACAATGTTATACATATATTCACAATCTATAATTAACTTGTGTTGTATATTAACTAATTTCTATTTAGCAGATATGTAATATTATTTCAAAGAAATTATTGATAAAGCATAAAACAAAGCATACATAAAGAAAATGCCACTTACAATAAATCTAACGGGGAAGGTTTTGAAATGACACCACATGGTATTAATAATACTTGAAGTACTCAAATATATTATTAATCCATCAAATACTAATCATTATTTCATGAATTTTAAATATAGATTACAATTGAATGTAGTACAAGGTGTTTTCATTTATGTTTGAGTAGGCAGTGACTATACATATGAATATTTAATTTAATCAGGAACAAGATGCGAGTGAAAACATTACATTAAGCTAAGGACTCACATGGCCATTGGCCACATTCAATATAGAATTTTCGTTTCCACTATTTTCCTTGAGATTTCCTTGAGAGTAAGTGTTGGTTTTCGCGTGAGAAATAAAAATATGTTTTGTTGAATGTAAAATTTTAGAAATAAATAAAGGTTTAGAAATGAGTTATTATTTGGTTGATATTTCTTTTAACTTTTTTGACACAAAAACATGTCATACAAATAAAAAAATATTTTTATGCGATCCTCGATAATGTGGACTTAGCTATACTTATCACAAACTTAATTGGATGCATGATGGAATCAATGTACATTTCGGTGTACATTTATTATACAATAAAAGTTCGGGTAAGTAATAATTTATATATTTTGCAGACAATTATTACAAGTTCAATTAATTTTATAGTACTATAACTTATATTAATTTTCATTTAATAGATTCGTACGACAAAGCGGTTGGGCTTTGGTCTGACCGCTCTCATCATTTCCGGATTTTTGACATTCTTTTTATCCCACAGATATTTTAGAGTTTCATTAGCAGGATGGATGGAAACTTTGTCATCATTTCTTGTCTTTATTTCACTTTTGACCAATGTAGTAAGTGCAAGTTTACTTTCAAAAAAAAACACATTGCTTTAATTTTATTTATTATTCACTATGATCTTTTTTTGTCATAGTTAAATGTTGTTCGAACTCGCGATGCTTGAGCAATGTCCTTTTGGTTATGACTTGCTTTTATCAATTAGTGGAGCACATGGACTGCTTATGGATCGAACAAAAAGATTTTAGGGTTGTTGTAAGTAAATTTAGATATCAATTAGAGATTAAATTTTATTTCATTACCGTATCCAGTAAATTTAGATAACACTTAGAAATTAAATTTTAAATAAATAACAATGTGTTATTTTTATATATCAATTTGCACGTGCAGATTCCAAACGCTTTTGGATTTTTCATATGTTTAGTGCAAATGATATTGTATACAGAATATTATCTCTTGCACAACAGGATGTTCTTTCTCCATTTTTTGATTGTTTTTTTAGTAGATTAGTAATATGCACGTGCATTGCACGTGATTTATATAATTTTACAAAATTTATTTACTAATTTTTGTTGGAAATTTTGGTTTTGATAAAGAGGGTTTCGACCCGACTTTGACCAATTTTTCGGTGGCTAAATATTTAATTCTGGAGGAATTAAATTATATATTATTAATCTACGTTCCGAGTAGATGTTCATAGTATTTTTATTTCTCAAAACCGAATTTCGGTGAGTGAGAAATTAATACACGAAGGTAGCCACATAAATGGGCATTATGTAAAGATTATTTAAAGGGAGATGAAAGGCTTATGCCTTATCCCACATGGAATATAAATCATAGTTTATCCTAGTTTATTTACTAGAAGGTGTTATTTGTTGTATAAACTATAACACAAGTGGATGATCACAAGTGGGCCACAGCCTCGCTTAGGGCCAGATCGACTGGGGGCTGGATCGATCGGGCGGCCCGCCCTATTGGGCCCGGTCTGGTCCACTAAAGTTTTGCCACTCTTAGCCCACTACCCGATCATTTGTTATGCAAGAGTAGTGGGTGTAACACCTTGGTTGTTACAAATGATTAATGCCCACTACCCAGCTTTTTTCTCCCTGCGGTGGAATGGTTGGCTATTTATACATGTTTGTGCATTGCGTTTAATACACGAATTCATACTCCATCAAAAAGCATACAATCATTTTTGATTCTCGCACTAAGTCCAAGAACGATCTTCAACACAATTTAGTTGAAGGTGCTTCGTGTTAGTGGTGCTACTACACGTAAGACGTAAGCCATTTCATCTTTGGAAGCAATACGTCAAACCGTGAGCACTAGTCGGACGTAATTGCTTTGCGGAAAGAGATTCATCTCGACTCGCTTCGAAAGTTCTATCTTTTGTAATAGCTAGTTCAGATTTCTTGTAATCTTGCTTTTTCGTAATTTGCCATTTGAAGGGATTCCCGATCCTCGTAACTTTGTAATCAACAATCGCAAAGCAATTATCGAACTTCACGATGGCAAGCTCAAGCAGTAACCCCAATCATCCCTCCGCCCTGCCGAGAAACCCGAAAAATTCATGGGTTTCGACTTGAAGAGGTGGCAAAGCAAAAATCTTTTTTTACCCGACTACTCGAGTCCGCGAAAGCGAAATATCGACCGAGGACGCTCCTATTGTTCTTTGAAATGAAACGAATCTTTGAAAAAACGCATGCGTTTGATGCATGGGGCAGGGTGATTTCTGTGCCGTAACTATGTCCTAAACGGACTTAGTGATGCACTTTATGATGTGTATTGTCTTTGTGAAATCCTCCAAAGAATTGTGGGATTTTTGGAGAAGAAGTACAAAACCGAGGATCTTTGGCACAAAGAAATTTGTTGTCGGTAAGTTCTTGGATTTTGTGATGGTTGATTCTAAAACCGTGATGGAACAAGTTCGAAGTTCCAGTTAATCCTACATGAAATCTCTGCCGAGGAATGGCTTTGCCTAGGAAGCATTCCAAGTGGCCGCCTTGATTGAGAAATTGCCCCAAGTTGGAGGGATTTCAAGAATTATCTCAAACATAAGCGAAAGGAGATGGGACTAGAGGATCGATTGTCAAACTCGAATTGAGGAAGACAATAGGAGGATTGACTCTAAGTCCAAGCTTGTCCCTATGGAGTCAAAAGCCAACTTGATGGAGCACGGCTCGTCAAGTAACTCAAGAAAAGACCTAACGATAAAGACAAGAAACCGGCAAACTGAAAATTCCAGGAGCTTGCTACAATCGCGGGCAAACCGAACCATATGGCAAAAGATCGCCCACCAAAGAAAAAGAAAACCAAATGCAAACCCAATGCCAATGTGGTTGAAGAAAGGAGCGGCGAGGAAGTTGACATGTTGGCGGTGGTGTTTGAAGCAATTTGGTGGATAACCCGAAAAGAATGGTTTGTGGATACCGGTGCCACTTGCCATGTCTGTTTCGATAAGGATGCATTCTCTTCTTACATCCCATCGACCAGGAAGGAAGCTCCATATGGGGAATCACGCCTCCGATGTTCTTTGGCATTGGAACGGTGGTGCTAAAGCCGACTTCGGGAAAGGAGTTGAAGTGAAGGATGTGCCGCATGTCCCGGACATCCGCAAAAATTTGGTTTCGGGTTCACCGCCTGGTCAACCATGGGTTTAGACTAGTTTTGAGTCCGAAAAGTTTGTCTTAGCAAATTTGGACGGTTCCTTGGTAGGAGTTATCTAGACAAAGGACTATTCAAAATGAATGTAATGACCGTACGCCGTTTTGGCGAGAATATGAATAAGAATGAATCTTCTTCGTTTATATTCTTGAGTGCTCTAATTTATGGCATATTAGATTAGGACATGTAAATCAATGCTATAAAAAGGTTGGTAAATTTAGAATTGATTAATTTACTGGAAGTAAACTCACAAAGAAAATGTGAAGTTTGTGTTGAAGCTAAAATGGCTAAATTACCGTTTCATTCGGTTGAAAGGAGCACTTCACCTTTAGAGTTGATACACATCGATGTGTGTGATCTAAAATTTGTGCAAACTAAAGGTGGTAAAAATATTTCATCACATTTATTGATGATTGCACAAGATTTTGCTACTTATACTTGTTAAGAAGCAAAGATGAAGCATTAGAGGCTTTTAAGAATTATAAAAATGAAGTTGAAAATCAACTTGGCGTAGGATTAAAATAATTCGGAGTGATAGAGATGGCGAATATGTTGCACCATTTGAAGAACTATGTACCCGATCGGGCATAATTCATCAAACAACAAAGACCATATTCACTACGATCAACAGTGTTCTTTGAACGCAAAACCGGACTCTAAAAGAGATGATGAATGCCATGTTGATAAGTTCCGGATTACCCGAGAATATGTGGGGAAGCATTTTTAGCGACCAACCACATATTGAATAAAATACCACTTAAAGGGAAAGATAAGACACCTTACGAATTGTGGAAAAATCGTAAGCCTTCTTATAAATACCTTAAAGTGTGGGGGTGTTTGGCTAAGGTAGCAATACGAACCAAAACAAGTTAAAATTGGACCAAAGACGGTTGATTGTGTCTTTGTGGGATATGCATACCAAAGTAGTGCATATAGGTTTATGATACATAAGTCGGAAAATTCGGAAATGATCAAGGTACCATAATCGAATCAAGGAATCTTTGTATTCTTTGAAGATGTCTACCCTTGTAGAGAAAAATTCGAAGTGAGTACTAATAAAAGAACTCATTTAAAGCGCAAGTGGTTCAACACCAATTAGTGAAGAACCGAGACGCAGAAGAGGTCTAAGACGGCTAAGTCTTTTGGGCCAGGTTACATAACATTTATGTTAGATGGTGTGCCAAACTCGATTAAAGAGGTTTCTAAGCGATCCGGATGCTCGCTCCGGCAAGAAGCTATCAATAGTGAAATCGAGTCCATTCTCGAGAACCATACTTGGGAGTTGGTTGATCTCCCTTTGGTCATAAACCTTTAGGATGTAAATGGATCCTAAAGAAGAAGTATAAAGCGAGATGGAACTATTGATAAGTATAAAGCACGGCTTGTAGCCAAAGGCTTTAAACAAAAGAAGGATATGACTTCTTTGACACCTATTCTCCAATAACGAGGATTGCGTCTATTCGGTGTAAGCTTTGCGATTTCCGCTTTGCACAATCTAGAGATTCATCGATGGACGTCAAGACGGCGTTTTCGAATGGAGAGATAGATCTTTGAAATATACATGGAACAACCTGAAGGGTTTGTTGCACCCGGTCAAGAAAAGAAGGTGTGCAAGTTAATAAGATCCTTGTACGGACTGAAACAAGCTCCAAAACAATGGCATCTTAAGTTTGACAATACGATGTTGTCAAATGGATTCAAAATCAACGAGTGTGATAAATGCGTATATGTCAAAGGGACATCAGAAGCATTTGTCATAGTTTGTCTATACGTAGACGATTTGTTAATCATGGGCAGTAGTCATGATACTATCATGGAGACTAAAAGAATGTTAAAGAGGAACTTTGACATGAAGGATATGGGGACCGCGATGTAATCCTGGGATAAAAATCGTGAGAACTCTAATGGAATTATCTTGTCACAATCCCACTATGTGGAGAAAGTGCTCAAGAAATTCAATGCTTTTTGATTCATCGTCAAAGACGCCCATTGATTTAAGTATAAATCTGGTTGCTAATAAAGCAGAACCGGTGGCTCGGATGGAATACTCACGTATAATAAAAAGTATGATGTACATCACAAATTGTACACGCCCGGACTTCTTGGCCTACCCCGTAAATATGTTGAGTAGATTCACGAGCAATCCAAGCCATGAGCATTGGAAAGCGTTAACAGGGTGTTAAAATACTTGAAGTATACCTTGGATTATGGGCTATACTACTCAAGATATCCAAATTGTACTTGAAGGATATAGTGATGCTAGTTGGATTTGATTCGAAAGATTCTTATTCAACTAGTGGATACATATTCACCATTGGAGGTGGTGCGGTATCGTGGAAGTCCACGAAGCAAACGTGTATAGCTCGGTCCACCATGGAATACGAGTTTATAGCTTTGGATAAAGTGGTGAAGAAGCAGAGTGGCTTGAAATTTTCGGAAGATATTCCATGTTGGAGGAAGCCTTTGTGCTTCTGTGATGATTCACCGTGAGCCAAGCGGCTATAGGAAGGGCACGAGCAATATGTATAACGGTAAGTCTAGACATATTCGTCGGAGACACAATACCGTTAGACAATTGATCTCAAATGGTGTGATGTCAATTGGCTACGTAAAGTCAAAAGACAATTTGGCGAGATCCTTTGACAAAAGGATCGAATCGAGATCAATTGGGTAAATTGCTAGAGGAATGGGCTTGAAGTCCACAAAGTGAAAATAACTATCATAGTGGTAACCCAACCATGATGATCGGAGATCCCAAGAACTTGGTTCAATGGGAAAACTAAACTATGAAGGTTATGTTGTAACACTTGGAAACAATGTTATAACCCATCCCTGAAAGCAAAACCAAGTGTTGAAACACCGCAAAATTGTGGTGAGGCTAAGTCATTTGACTTTTAATGATCCCTACACCTCGTTGAGGTTGAGTATGGTAGGATACTCGGATAGGAGATCACCTATATAAGTGAGAAGTGCGGGCCACTTCAAAGTAACACTTATGAATCCAAAGTGGTGTCCATGGCCGAAAACGGACACAAAACGTGAGAAACGAGAAGGTGTTGAGACCTTATTGTGTTAATCTTGTTGACTCGTATACACCGTGGAGGAATAGTTCAAGGCATTGCGTCCACTAAGCCGCGATTAGTGTACTGATGGTATTGACTACGGAAGGTTCAAAGCCATAAGCTACCTTCCGAATGCAATATTGTCTCTTGAGGACTGGTTTGCGTGTCTGCATTCATGCATACATTAATTTCCACTCATGTGGGGGATTGTTGGAAATTTTGGTTTTGATAAAGAGGGTTTCGACCCGACTTTGACCAATTTTTCGGTGGCTAAATATTTAATTCTGGAGGAATTAAATTATATATTATTAATCTACGTTCGAGTAGATGTTCGTAGTATTTTTATTTCTCAAAACCGAATTTGGTGAGTGAGAAATTAATACACGAAGGTAGCCACATAAATGGGCATTATGTAAAGATTATTTAAAGGGAGATGAAAGGCTTATGCCTTATCCCACATGGAATATAAATCATAGTTTATCCTAGTTTATTTACTAGAAGGTGTTATTTGTTGTATAAACTATAACACAAGTGGATGATCACAAGTGGGCCACATGCGCGCGCGCCCGCGCCCGGCCTCGGCCTCGGGCTCGGGCTCGGCTGAGGGTGGGCGGCCCCTATTGGGCAGTCTGCCCAGTCCACTAAAGTTTTGCCACTCGAAAATGGGCTTGGCCTGATTCGAGTGATCTGTTGGACTGTTGGAGCCCAATGAATCCGGACATTGTAGGTGTGGATTCGTGTGATCGTTGGAGTTGTAACTCCTGCAGTGGTGGTCATCTGAGTTAGTTAGCCCACTACCCGATTGTTATGCAAAGAGTGGGGTGTAACACCTTGGTTGTTACAAATGATTAATGCCCACTACCCAGTTTTTTCTCCTGCAGGTGGAATGGTTGGCTATTTATACATGTTTGTGCATTGCAGTTTAATACACAGAATTCATACTCCATCAAAAAGCATACAATCATTTTCTGCATTCTGCACTAAGTCCAGCAACCAGTCTTCAACACAATTCTAGTTCGAAGGTGCTTCTGTGTTAGTGGTGCTACTACACAAAAGACGTAAAGCCGTTTCATCTTTGGAAGCAATACGTCAAACCGTGAGCACTAGCCGGACGTAATTGCTTTGCGGAAAGAGATTCATCTCGACTCGGCTTCTGAAAGTTCTATCTTTTGTAATAGCTAGTTCAGTTTCTTGTAATCTTCTGTTTTCTGTAATTTGCCATTTGAAGGGATTCCCGATCCTGTAACTTTGTAATCAACAATTTTATTGAAAGATTAATGTAAATTTAAGATTTATTATAGATATAATATAAATCAAACAAATAACTAATTAGAACAAAAATTTCGAGTTACTTCAAAATATTTTATTGTTTAGATAATCATTTAAAATTATCTATACAATAAAATATTTTGAAGTAACTCGAAATTTTTGTTCTAATTAGTTGTTTGGTTTTTATTATATTTATAATACATCTTAAATTTGCATTAATCTTTCAATAAAATTAATAAATAATTTTTGTAAAATTATATGAATCACGTGCAACGCACGTGCGTATTACTAGTAGTTGAAAAGGAGGCACCCAATCATATCTCACTCCGAATTCTAACATGTTAGACCTTGCATAAAAGTGTTCTAATTTGGAGAACTTAGCAAAGTGAGTCTCGGAAAGTGCACTTTTGAAGGAATTATAAAATATGTCAATGTACTCAAGATTTGATAGTTGTTCCAAACAAAGTGTAATTTCTCCACTTAGTTGATTGTTATAAAAGCTCAAAATTCTCAAAGCCCTCAAATTTCCAAGGGAGGACGGGAGAGGACCAGATAATCTGTTAGACTCAATTTTGAGTTCTGTTAATTGCTTGAGTTCACCAAACTCTTTAGCAAAACGACCATAAAATTCATTACTCGACAAAATTAGATTCTCCAAGTTGTGAATCCAACATCCGGATAGGTTTTTGAAGACTCCTGAGATATCCCCATAAAAATGATTAGATATCAAATTCAATGACTTCAAGTGACACTTATCCCACAGGATATCAGATATCCATTCTGCCTTATAGTGAAGCGAGTTGAAAGCAAGGTTGAGATGGACAATGTTCTTTGATCTAATTAGAAAATGGGGGTTAGAGAAGTTAAACTTGTTGTGTGAAAGATCAACGAATCTCAATGAAGTCATGTTCTGGAGAAAGCAAGGAAATTCTCCTTCAAATGAATTGGAGCTAAGATCCAAGTACTTAACGTTAGTTAGTAATGTAGAATTATCTACGCATGCATGAGGTAGATGTGTGTTATCAAGTCCACTCCCTGACACGCGTAACTCTACTAAAGAAGGAAGCAAGTTGAGTACCTTAACTAAATGTTTTATCTGGCTGAGGTTGACACCACTCATATCAAGATGCTCTAGCGATGAAAGATTAGTAGCCCACATGAGATCACCGACCCTTGGATTCTTATATGAACCACTTAGATTAAGCCCGATAACATGCCCCGCAACTTTGTTGCACTTGACACCTTGCCAAGTACAACAGTCTTTGTTGTGATTCCATGATGATAATATATCGGAGGGGTCTAAAAGGCTTGCTTTGAACTTCAGGAGAGCTTTCCTCTCCCCTGCAATGCAACCGAAAGTGACATTCCTAGCAACACAACAAATCATGGAGGCCATAATTAACAAGATTATGGGAAGGACAACTGCAGAAGACATCATCTTCTAACATATATTCACTCAAAATGAAATTTCTGTTTGGCTATTAGTCCTCTCTCTGTACATAATAAACCCTTTACGGACAAATTTGAATATTTCCATAAGTAGAGGATACATCAGGTCTTCTATTTCAATTGGCTTTTGCATTTTATGTTTCAATCATAAATTCACATCACGTGTCTACATTAGTAGTGCCAAATGTATGTCAAATGATCAGTGCAGTATTCATTGTACACCATTGACATTTTGTACTTTTCTGTTTTACCATGTTTGAAAAGCCATATTTACAAACTTTTCCAAAAGTTATATTTTTAACCAAATTTATTCTTAAATGTTTTGCACAGTTCTCCATGATTAATTGATTAGTCAGAGACTAAAAGCCATATTTACAAATAGGTTTCCGAAAGCAATAAAAGGAGTAAGAAACATCATGAGAAACATATAATTGCTTGGGGGGAATGCAAAATTAGTGATGCATCTAATTTCAATATTAGGTATTAACTTTTGAAATTACGATTTTAGTCATGTATGTTTTTTTTTTTTGCAATTTTGGTCCCCTAAGTTTTAGATTTATGCAATTATGGTCCTACATGTTTTAGGTTCATGCAAATTTGGTCCTAAGAGTTATTTTAATATTGCAATTATTCCCAAAATGCCCTTGTTAGCCAAAATAATCAATTTTCCTAAGAACAAGTTTAAAATGGTTTCAGATTATCCTATATTTTATTTACTTGAGTGGAATTTAATTGTTATTTATACTATAAATTGCCTAATGATGGAAGAATTTTAGTTTTATAAATCCAGTTCAAAATCCGAGATACAAGTTCTATATGTATTAAAAATAAAAGACTAAAATTGCCAAATTCTAAAAATTACATAATTAAAATTGTTATTATTGCTAAGGGGCAAAATTGTCACATGACTAAAATTGTAACTTTAAAAGTTACAGGACTAATTTTGCAACACCCCTGTAGATACATGACCAATTTTGCAATTTTCCTATTGCTTGGGAGGAATAGAAGTGCAGAAAAAAAAATAACACAATAATTTATAGAGGTTCAACCCACCTAGGGCCTAATCTTCTACCACCCGGTATCTCCGAATGGATTTCCAAAAGGAAAAAGTTTATTAATAGATACCAAACTATTACAACGTTTACTTTGAAGAGTACCCCACTCTTCTTACAACACTACTTATGAAGATTACCGAAATCTTCTTACAACAATGAAGAGCACCAAACTCTTCAACACCTAGAATCAACCAAGCGTGTTCTTTTGGATGATTTGAATCAATTCAAGATTATAACTCAAATGAAGTTTACAACTTTGAAGATCAAGTGCAATCAAGAAGGGAATGCCTAATACTCAAGATGTGCAAATATAAACTTAGGCTAAATACAACAAGAGTGCTTACTATGAAGAGAATAAGTTGCTGATTTTTCTTGTTGTGTAGTATGCTCGTATGTTGTGTGCTTGATCCTTCAAGCCTTCAAGTATTAATAGAGGATCTCCTTGATTTGAACACCAACATAGACTCCTCCTAGAAAAGTGAAATCTATAAAAGAAATGCCAACCAATCCAAGAAAATAGTTGTTAGAAGCAAAACCACAAAATTATGAAAAGTTATTTGCTGCAACGGATAATTTTTGCTCACAAAGCCCCTCTAACAAATAAAGACGTTGAGAATATCTAAACACGAGATGCCTTGAGGGGTGAACCGATCGACGGGCTAGGGCGACCGGTCGATCTAGGGTGCGACCAGTCCCCCTAGGGTCCAATGGGATGGATGATGTTGGACCTATCAACTGTGGCCGCCGATCATCTATTTGTTATTGTTATTCAATTCAAAAAAAATATAAAATAAAGATTAATCAAATTCTTATACTTCTTGTGCTTACTTAATTCTTTTAGTTTATCTTAATTCTAGTAACAAAATTAATATTTTATCATTAACACTTAAAAATAAAGTTTCCGGTCTTCTTATTTCAAGTGTCTTGAAAATAATAAACTTTAACCTAGTATATAAGAAAATTAATCAATTATTTTCATCGAGAATCGAGTATTAAATAAATCTATGAAAAAGTGATAAGTCGAGATCTGAGTTTTGAAACCCAACTTAATTGCGCACAAAATTTCTCGAATTAATGAATAATAAAACCAAATATAGTTTTATGAAAGAATAACATGTTAATGATTTTCATGTGTCAATCTTGTATTATTAAATATAATACTAATTAACTTTTATGTTTGATGATTATTTTGAATACACTTAAGTTTTTAAAAGTTGTATAATGAACTAAAAACTAATATAGTTTTTTAAATTGCATAATGCATTCGAAAGATACATTATCTATTAGAGTTTGTATTTGCAATTGAATTTGACTATTTTGGTTTATATTAAAAGTTACATAATTATAAATTTTGTGAGCCGTATAGTTATGAAAATTGCAATTATTCTTTATTATACTGATACTAATCTATAGTTCTTAAGATACTGTAAATTTAAAATTGATCTCTTTTAATCTTGTTTACAAAATCATATTATTTATTTTAAAATATAATTATAAATCAATTTTCAGTGTCTTTATTGAGAAAATGATACATAGTACATTAGTTTTTATTTAGAATTTTCATTGAATTTTTTATCAAATAAGAAAATCTAGTTGCCAAAAAATTAGATATCAAGTTGTAAAAACCCCTTTAACTATTCTCTTGCGCCTCCTTGTGCCTGGGAGAATTTTTTATATATAGTTTAAGACAACATATTTGATACATAAATAATATTTTAAATATTATATTGGTACTTAAATTAACATAAAATTTTAGAAATATTAAACTTTGACATAAATATCAAACTATTTCATATTAAATAAGTTTATTTTATTTATTTATTTATTTACAAATTCATATGCATAGAGTGACTTTCTATTTTTATTCTTGTTTCAATTCTTCTCATACTATTTGATTATGTAAAAGTTAGAATAATTTGTACCGAATTCTATAATTATTATTTTTGTGCTTGAATATTTATAAATCCTAAAGGTGTACATGACCTGATATTTTATCGGAAATGTAAAGTTTTACATATTATATGAAAGTTACTTAATTTTCTTCAGAATTTCCTGCTATGATACACATATTTTTTTTGACTATTTACCTTTGTTCTTTCAACCTTTATAATATGTTTCATTTGACTTAATCCTAAACTATCTATATATATGAGGTTAATGCCCAACATTATTTTGGTCAGTCTCAATTCACTAATGTCAAGTATAACTATTTATTTTTAAATATTTTCTATTCTTAATTTTCACTTTAATTTGGTATAATTATTTAATTTACTTAGTTTTTTATGAATGTTATGTTAGTATTTAAATTAATATATAATTTAAGAAATTTATTACTTTCTCAACAAATGTCAAATTGTTACATATTAAAAAAGTTTATTTACTTTTTATTTTGCCTAGCATATATGATCATTTACACTTAATCTAATTTTCGCTCATGTTTCACTCTTTCACATCATTTTATTAAAATTTAATTATTTTGATACATATTTTTATTATAAATATATATATCATATTGATATTTTAAACTTATAACTTTTTAAGGGTGTAATTCTCAAGCGACATTCAAGTTTTATCGTAAATGTCAATTTAATATCTATATATATATGAATTTTTTTTATTAAATTTGCTTTCTAATTATAAATATATAAATACAATTTTTAATACTTTTTTGCACTTGTTTAATTTATAGGAATTTTGTATTGAAATATTCAAATAATAATATATTCAAAAAAAATAATATTTGAAACTAAAATTTATAATGTTAGAAAATTTAGTAAAATTATTTTAACACATATAGTTAAAATTCAAAAGGTAAATTTTTTTTGCTGCGACAATCTTGTTTGGTTCTTATTCGTGTTACTTTTTCATATTAATCCTATTCATTTTTATTGTGTACTTTTATTTCTTTAACAACCATCAATAAAATTATTTTTCAAATTAGATATTACATATTGAGGGAAGATTTTCCAACCATAAAGGAATTATGTATATTCTCTACTTTTTATATAGCATTAAAACCGCCTAAAATATTTTTATTTCATTTTTCCTTTTTTCTTATCAATCTATTATATTTTGATAATTTTCTTATAAATTATATTAGATATATTTAATTATTAATAAAATTTTATATAATATAAGAAATATACAGTTTTGAATCATACTAAGCTTTAAATAATTAAAACCAATCTTCTATAACGACTTGTGTATATATACAGAACATATATTTGAAGATTTTGAAACCTAATTTAAATTTAAAATTGATTTTATAACAAATTTAAAGTATTCTTAGTGTTATCATTAAAAAATATATTTTCAGATGAAAAATAAATCGGGTATAATGAACATTTATCCAAAAAATAAACAAAAAAGATAAATAAATACCAAAACTATAAAAAACATAAATTTTTAATTTCAACATATTTTTGAACTTTATAAAGTTAAAATTTCCTCTTGGGAAGTTCTTATATATGCTTATGACATATGGTTAGAAAGCTCTCCAAATCCAATTTTATATGAAATTGATATTATTTGAAAATTCAAAATATTTTAAGAGTTATAGATGGAAGAATAAATACTTTTAAAGTGTAGAATATAAAAGATCATTTGTCTTATAATTGAACAAATAGAAACTAAATAAATATCAAATTACTTAGTTGCCCAAAATTTCAATATATCAAAATGATATTTATGTCCAATCAAAAGTTTCAAAAAGCATTCACACTTTTAAGATATCATACATAGATGATACAATCAGACACATACAATATACATCACACCCCACACACTGAAAATGGAAAAAATTATTCTGACAGTAAGCTACTGCATGCTCACTGGAAACTTAAACAGCTTAACGCCCTATCATTTTGCCTATTACAGTGTCTATATATCCGAACAAAACTTGTCTCCACCTCGTTTTTAAGACTAGAACTCCAATGTACCCCCAAAATCCAGTGGCAAGACCACTTATTATAAATGCATATAGGCAAAACTTCTCAATTTTGTCTCCATCATCGTCATCACCTTCTGCTGCATGATTTTCAACTTTCGGGGGCCCTTCATTAGTATTCTGACATTTCTTCAGCAATGGAGCTCCACATAGTCGGGGGTTGCCCTCATAAATCGAAGGGTCTTCAAAAGTTCGTAGTTGAGGTCCTGTCGGGATCTGCCCTGACAAATTGTTGTTCGACAAGTTCAAATGACTTAGAGAAGTCAATTTCGATAAACGTCGGAATTGTCCCGAATAAATTGTTCTTGCCGAAAGATCAAGTGATTCCAATGACTTCAAATCTCCAATCTTTACAGAATTTTTCCCACCAAATGGTTATGCGACAAATTAAAACCAATCAAGCCTGGTCAGTCGGTGAGCCCTGGCGAAGGATTTCTCCGACAAGATGATTACTCGAAAGATCGAAATTGACAACGTAGTGTGATGTTGTGGTGTACTCTCGCATCACTCCTTTCATCACTTCACTCAAAGTTCCAAAGTACCAGTCGTCACCGTTGCCTAGAATATTAAAAAATACTTTCAGTAATGAAATACTTAGCGATGATATCGTTACTAATAGTATTTACATAGTGATAATAGTTCTCCGTTTTACAAATTGGTAGAAACATGCATGGAACATATTCATCAGTGATAACTTTATTTCTTATCACTATATGTTTGGTGGCATTTTATAATATTAATTGGAAAGTAATAATACTTAATGTCACAATTAATGGCGGTCACTCAAAATAGCAACATAATAAGGCCATAAGAAGTAATTTTCCTATCACCAAAGAAGAGTTCCATAATCAAAAGATATATCAATGCACCACATATAATAAATAATTATTTGAAAAATTGTTGTTATCATATTGGACGGTTTTATGAACAGTGAACAAGTTGACTATATATAAGAACCACTCTAATAACTAACTCAACTTTTTATAGTGTACTAATAAAGTGAACGTGCGTTGTGCGTGATCTAAATAAATTTAATAATTTAATTAAAAATAAAATCATAATGAGTTGTAACTATTATTGACTAAATTATTTTGAATTTAGTGTGAATATCGTTCATGTATTTTTTTTTAATCTATATTGTGGAAAATACCCACATTGGATATGTCAACCTCTTTTTTGGCCACCAAGATAAAATACCATCTTTTCTACCCACTTTTATGGTTATTTTATCCAAATACCCTTGACACTTGAATACAAAAGCAAGAAGTAGGTGGAAAAGTAAAAAGTAGGTGGGGTCATATTTCTATCTTACATAAAATACATTTTTCTTTATTTTCAGATTTTTAACACAATTTGTAGTTTTATTAAAATAAATTCAGATTTTTATAAAATCGTTTAGTTTTAAAAAAAACAACTTTTTAAAAATAATTTTGAGTTTTATTATTTTATAATTTTAAGATTTTTAAATAAATGACAAATGTTTAAAAAAAAGATGTATGTTTTTGTTAAATTTTCATATTTAATATTTTATAAATTTTTTGATTTAATAAATTTTTTTGAATCTTTCTTTTAAAACTAATTATCGTGTTTATTACTATAACACATTATAATATATAACGTGTTATAGTATAACACGTTATAAAAATTATTTTACATAACGTGTTATATATCGTGTTATCATATAATGCGTTATAATTATATATCGTGTTATAGTATATAACACGTTAAGTCGTACCACATTACATATATAGTGTGATAAGACGTATCATGTTATATATATATCGTGATAAGGGTTAACACATTATTTATATCGTGATAAGGGTTATCACGTTATACTTATCACGTTATATAACCCTTATCATGTTATATAACTCTTATCACGTTATATAACCCTTATCACGTTATATAATTCTTATCACGTTATATATATATCGTGATAAGGGTTAACATGTTATATAACTCTTATCACGTTTATATATATATATATATATATATATATATATCGTGATAAGGATTAACACGTTATAAAATCTTTATCACGTTATATAACCTTTTATCATGTTATATATATCGTGATAAGGGTTATATATCTTGATAAGGGTTAACACGTTATAAAACCCTTATCGCGATATATAACCCTTATCACGTTATATACATATATATATATATATATATCTTGAAAAGGGTTAACGCGTTATATAACCCTTATCACGTTATAAAACTCTTATCACATTATATAACCCTTATCACGTTATATATAGATATATCTTGATAAAGGTTAACACGTTATGTAACCCTTATCACGCTATAAAACCCTTATCTCGTTATATAACCCTTATCACGTTATAAGAGTTATATATCTTGATAAGGGTTAACACATTATATAACTCTTATCACGTTATAAAACCCTTATCATGTTATATAACCCTTATCACGTTATAAGAGTTATATATCTTGATAAGGTTTATCACGTTATAAAACCCTTATCATGTTATATAACCCCTATCATGTTATATAACTCTTATCACGTTATATATTGGGAATTGTGAAATTTAAATCTGAAAAAGGTATATCTGAATGTTTTTAAAATGTGAGTACTTTTTAAGTTAATGGCATTTCGGTCATTGTGGGTAAACAAATAGTATGTTTGAAAAAGTGGGTAGAAAAGATGTTCCCTTATCCAAAATGGGTAGTTAAAAATTTCCCCCATTAAAT
Source organism: Rehmannia glutinosa (assembly GCA_016081115.2). Lineage (NCBI taxonomy): Eukaryota > Viridiplantae > Streptophyta > Magnoliopsida > Lamiales > Orobanchaceae > Rehmannia > Rehmannia glutinosa. Next base: position 15,469,041 of record CM071927.1, read on the forward strand.
CCACAAGATTAAAATTAAACTTATATATTGTATGAATTATATCTTAAATAATATATCATCGAATTATCATCGAATTAAATACAATGAACATTAAAAAACACAAAAGTAATATAACTAAACAAATATTATATCAACTCATTTTGTATAAGCTATGACTTTAGTGAAATATAGTACAACTTAATAATTTTACTAAAATAATGGATGGTCTTTTAAATAAATGGATGTGGTTATATACTTAACACAAAAACTTATATGAGACTGATGGCTCGGAAGCTACTCCTAAAAACAGCCTAGGCAAGTGCACCTATCGTTTATAGCAAAGCTAAGCGAGTATCGAGTGTCATTCCCACGAGGACTATGATTACTAGTAATTACCGTCTTTTTATTATCTAGCCTACAAATTCGTCAAATAGTTTGTTGCAAAATAAAAATAAAACAAAAGCAAATAAAAGTGGAAGAGGCAACTAAGAACACGAAAGATATCAGATACACTCGGATTGGAAGATGTTGGATATAAATGTGCTTGAATGTGAATCCTCTAACGTCTTTGTGATTTTACCAAAATAAATACAACCATAACCCTTAAGTTTTAACCATCCCTTAACATATTTTCATGCTTCATGGACCGTAGGCATTCCTAAATTAAGTTAAACCCTTTCTCAAGCGAAAAACTCCTAACCTCAAGTTGATTAATCAAATCTCTTTCTAGTTAAAACCCCAAGATTGCATTAACGGTTTGTGAATTCCCATATTAGGTTTGACCCTAATCCGGAAGATTTATGTCGTCCTATATCTAGGATTGCATGCAACTCCTTTCACTTATATTGGTTCTATTTCACCATGAATCTCTCGATTTCCGGTGAAAAATAAACTTCAAATCAATATTGCGCATATACCAATTCGAATAAACAAGCATAACATAAGTGACTCGCATAAAAACATAAGAAAATATATTAAAACATTCAAACCAATGATCACAAATAAGTTCTAGGGTTCATCACATTCAAACACTAGCGATTTAACTCATGATGGATTTGAGAATGAAAACAACAATTAAACAAGAAGTTTCTTTCGAAATCAACATGAATACTTGAAGTTAAAACTTCCAAAACCAACATAAGACTCCCCTGTTGGAAGTATGATGATGAAGTGGTGGAGTTCATCTTCTTCTCCGAGCGATCTTCAATCCTTGTGCCTTAGCGCCTCTCCATGGTGATCCAAGCCTTCTAACTCTCTTCCTCACTACAATATGTGTTTCTCCTCTCCAAAATATGAACTTTCATTCCTAAAATCTGATTTCCTTGTATATCAATGAATGAATATTACATGAGTCCTTTTCCAACTCAAACTCTTGGCTTTTATAAACACCATCTTGTGAAATACCATATTAACAAATGCCCCATTTCCATGCTTGTTAGTTGAATCATTGTGTGCACATTCATGGTTGAGTTGGTTGAATCATTGTATACACATGATGATTGAGGGAATATGGGGACATGTTGCAGCAAAATTGGGTGTTAAAGGTGTATAAAAGTGGTCAAAAGGCTTGGTAGGTGAGTTTTCCATAATTTTCACATGGAAAAGTTGCAAAAGGGGTCCCGGACACGCCAGTGTCGGGCAAAGACGCGGCCGTCGCACAAATTTTGTCAAGATATCGCCCGACACGGCGTGTCGTGCAACACGGCCAGGCCGTGTTTGTACGACACTGGCCGTGTTATGCGACACGGCCAGGCCGTGTTCGGTCATTTTGTGCGATTTTTCCTCCTCTTTTGATCCCCTTCAACATGGCCGTGTTGCCGATACCCCTGCCCGTGTTGGACCAAAAAGGCCCCGAAATGACGCGTTTGGCTTGGGATTTCGAGCGTTTTTGCATCCTTAAACCCCGGTATGTTTTGACATGAATCCATGGTCCGAAATTCACCAAAATTAGCCCCGAATGGTCAATCTACACCAATAAAAGCACACCACAAAGAGTATAAACAATGTACAATCAAAAACTAATGAAACTAACAACAAAATAACTCAATTTCTACTCAAATACACACATAAAACATGCATAAAAATACACTTATCAGAGACCGTCTCACGGATCTAGTTCCGTGAGACGGAGCCCCAAACCCGCGACCCACAACCCACGACCCGCAACAAATGGGTCTGATATACCCAGCAAACCGTCGGTCTTTTCATTTCATTGTTTTGATTTTTCTCTCTCTACTTTGTCTCTCTCTCTTCGATTCCAGACCAGGGTTTATTTCTCACATACTAGGGTTCCTTTCTCACTACACGAGAAAGAAACGGAGCCACCACCTCAACCGTCGCCCACGTCTGTGAAACCGTCGCCCCTCCTTAACCGTCGCCCATGTCTCGTGAAACCGCCGAAGTCAAAACCGAGTCGAAACCGTCCGTAGAAGTATCTATTTCATACCGACATCTTGCATTCAACATATTTGAAAGCAAAACAAGGTATTCCTTTCGATTTCGTTTTCTTTTCAATTTTTGTTCGATTGTCCCTCTACTGTAGGTTTTAGGGTTTGGTAACCCCCGCTAATTTCGTATTTTGGTGTTTAATTTTCGGTTCCTAGTTTGTTAGGGTTTTGTTTAGTATGTTTTTTCATGGGAAGTATAGACTATAGGTGTTAATCAACGCATGTGTTTAGATGTATTTTTAGGTTTATGTATTTTCCAGGTTTATGTATTTAGTATGTAAGTTTTGAGTATCACTTTTGCCCTTACAAGTATTACTTTTTGTGTTAAAAGTATCGGTTGTTGTAAAGAAAGTATTGCATGTGTTTTCTATAAGGCTCTTCACATAAGCGTAACACCATCAAAAGTATCACCTCTTATATAACAAGTATAACATTTTATATAAGAAGTATAACTTTTTATATAAGAAGTATCACTTTGTATACAAAAAGTATAATGAGTTTTTGTAATGATAGTGTTGCATATGTTTTAAGCATGTTTTTATTTTGAGCATGTGTTTTAAGTTGTATTTACGTACGAAGTACCATTGTGTTTATGTTCACTTACAAGTATTACTTTTTATATAACAAGTATCAGTTTTTATATAACAAGTATAACTTTTCATTTAAAAAGTATCACAATGTATTTGAAGTGAGATATTGCTCCACATGTTTTTTTGTAGGCAATTGCAATGGCTGATGATGCAGCAATAGTTCTGTATGCGGGTGAGGAGATAAAACACAGAATGTACCAAGGAAAAAAGGGTATTTCAAAGCTAAAGCTCGGAGGTCTGTTGATAAAAAAAGAGCAGGGAAAAGGAAAGCAGACGAGGATGTAACACCAAAGAAAGAAGAAATTGATGAGGAGCAGCAGAAGGTTGTAAAGAAGGTGAAGATTTCAGGGAAAGTAACTAAAGATACGACTGAAGAAAGGTAATATATAGTATCGTTAGTAATAATCTTTTTTGTCGTGTTGTCTGTTAATGTTGTTTCTTGTTTGTTCAGTAGCGTGAGCCAAGACAAAAAAATTGTGGCGGGACGAGGTGAAGGTGGGAAGAAGAAGAAGAAGAAGAAGGCTAGGTATAAATGTATTTTTGTCAATTATTAGTTGTTTTTTATATGAATAGTGATTTGATTTGTTAATTATTAGTTGTACATTGTTTTCTGTTTGTTTTGCGGCAAACAAGACATAAAAATTGTGGTGGACGAGGTGAAGGTGGGAAGAAGAAGAAGATATCTAGGTATAAATGTAATTTTTGGTAATTATTAGTTGTTTTCTATGTAAACAATGATTTGGTTTTGTTAATTATTAGTTGTACATTGTTTTTTGTTTGTTTTGCAGCGAAGACAAAAAAATCGTGGCGGATGAGGCTGAAGGTGGGAATAAGAAGAAAGAAAGCTAGGTATAAATGTATTTTTGCTAATTATTAGTTGTTTTCTATATGAACAATTATTTGGTTTGTTAATTATTAGTTGTTTTTGAAAAATATCTTATTTAATTTCGGGGATTTCATTTCTCGTGTAAACCTCGGGGAGTTGTTTGAGGTTATAGGTAGTTTAAGTGATAGACAAAGGGAAGATGTAGTAAATATAGGGTTTGGGGTTTCTTTGAAGTTTTCAATTGAGTCATCATTCCCATGGATATGGTTAGAAGACTCGGTAAAAAGTTTTAATGGTACAGTCATCGAATGTTGAGATTCGACAATTTCGCTTTTGCTGTAACTGCTGATGATATTCAGGACGTTTTTTTAGTACCTAGGGGTAATTGTCAGGCTGTTGAAGAGCTTAAGTGGGGCGAGTCAGTTGTTTTTATGGACGAGTTGAAGAACAACTACGGCATTGATAATGATAGTTTAGTGCCTAGTTTAAGGACTGTTTTGAGTACGTTATCGGATGTCGGTGATGATTTCAAGAGAGTTTTTGTTATTTACTGTTTGTCTGTATTTTTAACACCTAGGAGCAATAGGAAGGTTGATTTGAACTGTATAAAATGTTTGGCTGATGTGAATAGGATAGGAGACTATGACTGGTGTTCGTACATTTTAAAAAAATTGTGTGTTGGTGTGAATAAGTACAATGAGAATCCAAGCGCAAGATATGTCAGTGGTTGTGTTATTGTGTTGCTTATTCTATACTTTCATAGAATGAAATGGCAAGGCAACGCTGAACCGAGCAGTCTACCCTTAATTTCTCATTGGGATGCCAAAAAGTTGAAAAAAAGGATGAAGGAAGAAATTTCGGTTGGTGGGCTGGGGCAGGGTGAGTGGGTCACCGACACATACCCTGTTAGCTCACGACGAAAAGATAGATCGAGAAAAAGCGTGGTGAGAAAGAGCCCGACAAAGAGACTGATAAATCAAATGAGGACGATGAAGAAGAGATTGAGAAAGAGTCGGATGAAAAAAAGAAGGAAGGAACCGAGAAGGAGCAGCCCGATGACGGTATGGAGAATCCTTCAGATTTTATAAAACTGAAGTTACCGAGAGGCGATGAGCTTTGGATGACGAGGTGCACAGGATGGCCGAGATGTAAGTTGTATATGCTTTAGTGATTCACACCAATTATGGAGTATCACTTTTAATTATAATAGTATGTTTTTATTACTAAAAGTATCGTTTTATTAATATAAGTATACTATATATGAGTATGCTTTTTGGTTATATTTCAAGTATAGAGTATCAATGTTACCCATAAAAGTATTACTTTTGGCTCATAAAGTATCACTTTTAGGGATAAAAGTGTTACATGTATGATTTTATATTCTTTCTTGATTGACAATTATGGAGTATCACTTCTAATCGTAGTAGTATGATTTTTATGAGTAAAAGTATCAGTTTTATTAATATAAGTATACTATATATGAGTATGCTTTTTGGTTATATTTCTCAAGTATAGAGTATCAATGTTACCCATAAAAGTATTACTTTTTGCTCATAAAGTATCACTTTTAGGGATAAAAGTATTACATGTATGATTTTATATTCTTTACTGATTGTCAATTATGGAGTATCACTTCTAACCGTAGTAGTATGATTTTTATGAGTAAAAGTATCAGTTTTATTAATATAAGTATACCATATATGCTTATGCTTTCTGCCAAGTATTGTAGTATCACTTTCATCCCTAAAAGTATCACTTTTAACCTTAAAAGTACAACTTTTCCACTTACTATTTTATTTTTTATAATTGTAGAGTGTCCATGAAGCATTCCTGCTATTTCGGAGGAACTTCAATGTTCTCACCAGATATCACATGGAGATGTTTAACAACCTGAAGAACGAAGGCAAGCAAGAGAAAAAAACTGCAAGTTCTTCACAGTCTCCAGTGACTGAGAGCCAGAAGTTCTTTTCGGATGTGAGACTTCATGAATACATTGACAAAGTCGTGGAGAACTTTGAAAGAATGAAAAACCTGGCAGATGAGATGCCAAACTTTGAGCTGCTTACTCCTGAAGATGCCGCTGAGGCTGACATTGAAAAATATGGTGATGAAATTCACAGAGAATTTTTTTCTCAAGACGAAGGAGTTTCTGGAGAGAGTGATGAAAGAGTGTCTCGGGAGGCATAGGAAAAGGGTGAGCCCTGGCTCGTTGAAGATGGAGCAATTTTCCATTGCCAATTCATGAAGAAAAACAAAGATGCTCTTGAGCATATGAGCGAGGAAGGAGAAAGACATCGTGGATTATTGCTTTTTCACGCATAAACAAATAATATAGTAAGTATCTTTGAAAGTATTTTGATTTGAGTATCAGTTTTGAATTTAGAAGTATAACTCTATGTGCATAAAGTATCATTTTTCCCCAACAAAGTATCACTATGAATTTCTGACCAGCTTTCTATTTTTTTTCAAACTTTAGTTCAAATGCCTTTGCTCATGATGGGTCTCACTATATTGCCTTTGATGGGATTTCCACATTGAACTCATCGAAGTTGATCCATGTTAGCATTATAGACGTATGGGTTGTATTGCTTAACAAAGACCGCAGAGCCTCAAATTGTTTCTATTTCAATGCCCAACACTCTGTAAGTACTACTTTTGTATATAATAGTACGACATTGAAGCTAAAAAACCATTTTATTGTTTTAATCAATTTATTCTTCTATAACAGTTGTATCTTGAGAACTTGTTTAAGAAAGTTGGAGACCAGGATAATTCACAAAATGTCAGAGATTGCTGGAACAACATGATATTGTCTGGGAATTACAAGGATTTGAGAAATGTGGATTTTGTAAGATTGATTTCTGTTTGCCTTTTTGTATTTACATTTTAATATGAAGCGTTAAGTATCTACTTGTTATGTGCGATTTTTGTACCAATTTGTTATGTGCAAAGACTATTTCTCGTGATGTCATTAATTTTGTGGATCGAAAGGTGCACTACCTGACAATATGGTGCACCACGAAGATGTTGTCGGCGATTATGTGGATCGGTAAAATTGGTGGTAAATAACTCTATCTCATCGCATCACTTAATTACATTTTTGAAAATGTAAGTAGTGTTTTAAATTTAATATACCATTTTTTTCTTTTAGCAAAGAGAAATGTCATTTTTCTGAAGGAGCGGAAAGACCCCAAAGGTGAAGAAGTTGAGGGATATGTGTTTGATAATGTCCCTTTTCCATGGCAGAGCAATTTGAAAAACATCGATTGTGGTGTTTTTCTAATGCATCACATGGAAAACTTCAGGGGAGTGTTTACACCGAGCCTAATTTGTGTCTGGTAAGAATTTTTTGTTTGTGTTTGATGTTTTAATGTCTTAAAAATCCTTTGTATACTAAATTTTTTTCTTTGTGATTGTAGCCACAACAACGACGTATCCGAGGGCGTCGTATTGTTCAAGGATTGTGTTGCACCGCTTGAATGAGATGAGGGTTCAAATGGAGAAAGATGTTTTTCTTTGTTGAGCCAAGAAGGAGAAAAAGAACAAAAGAATGTTTTGATTTACAATGTAGAATTGATGATACTTTTATGATGTTTTCTTGGATGTTATTAGTTTGAAATTTTAAGGATGTTTTGAGGTTTTATTATAACTTTTTGGACGTGCATTAGTTTGATGTTTTCTCGGGATATTTTTTAGGCTTATGCTTTTGGGGTAAAATTTCGATAGGAAAAACATGTTTTATGTTCTCTCAGAATAGCAGTATTTGTACTTGTATGGAAATGATGCATGGTTTCGTTATATGTAATGAAAAGTATCACTTCTTGATTTAAAAGTATCAGTTCATGCGCATAAAGTATCAATATTTGCCAACAAAGTATAACTCGAATGGTTATATTTTGTCACTTTTTCAAGTGTAATTTTACCGTGCTCCAAATATCGATATGTTTCAATACTCCAATGCTTTTTGCATCGCTCGATTGATATGTTTGATTACTTTGAGCTCATTACAAATAAACCAAATGTATGATTCATTTAGTCATATTCTTCCTTGTACAACAAAAAATACAATATCCAAAGTATCACTTTTTATGAATAAAGTATCGATTTTAATTAACAAAGTATAACCTTTTACCAACAAAGTATAACCATTTACCAGAAAAGTATATCTTTAAATTTTCACTGTTATATATGCATAAAGTATCACTTTTCACCAACAAAGTATCACTTTTTATCAACAAAGTATCAGTTTTTGTTCATAAAGTATTACCTTTCTTACTAACAAAGCAACAAATAAATATGGTCAAAGTATTAATCCAAACAAACTACAAAACAATATTATCGTTTGATACAAAAGTATTGATCGATTACTAAAACAATCTAGGATTAGGAGTTTTGGAACCAAACTCCTTTGATGGGTGTGTGTCGGATGTTTCACCGCTTCTCTTTTTCTTGTTTTTTTGGAAATGCCATTTTATCCTTTGTTTTCTCCCCTTTGTAACAGATCGTCTTAGGATCCAAAATGCTTGTAGAAGAACTTGAAAGATCATTGCGCTCTGTTGAATCGGGTATATCTATCAACGATCAATGTACCATAAAATCCCTGTTGTAGCCATCTTCTAAAATGGCTCTTGCATCCTCATTGTATTGGCATTTCAAAACAAGATTATAATACTTGCGTGTCATTTCATGTCTCCAAGGAACGCAATCATTAGGCTTATCTGAACTTTCAATCCTCGAACCAAACTTTTCCCACAATTCAGTTTTTGCAAACTTTGTCCATCTTTTAGCGATGTAACAGTCCGGAATTTTGGATATAGAATGCATATGTAGCACTCTTAAGCTGTGAGAACAAATTAAACCACACTCTTCGTACTTTTTACAAGAACAATTAATCAAAGTATGCAAACAATCATACACCACACGATGACAACAATTATCATCATTTGATGAAATGTCATAAACCATTAAGTTATGTTCAACCTCAACAGTGCTGCAGTTGGTAGATATACTTTTAATAAACTCAGCCTCAAAATCCTTAAAAATTGTTAGTGTATATACCTCAAAGATGCTTCAACAATCCAGGGCAATGGTAACACCGATTTTGGAATTGATCTTGAGCATTGGAATTCATTTTCTTTCTCAGTGTTTCTCCAACGCTTTATGGCCGCTTGGAAAATGTCATAGAATTCAGTTAAAGTCGTCGTTTTCTTGGCATTGAATCCTATTGCATTGTTCGTACTCTCACTCCTTTGCGAAGATAATATTCCCTTGCAAAAGAAATCTTTGCTTAGCGGTGCACCATTTCGCTTCAAATCGTACATACGTTTAAACCAAGAGTCATCTTGCAACTCGATCGCAATATCATAGATTTCCAACAACTTTCAAAGTCATTTTCATCAATGCAACCAAATCAAACATTTGTTGAACATTTCCTTGAAAGAATTGTTGTTTTTCAGCCGTCCAAATCGACTTATGGCATTTTGGTGAAGGTGCCACAAGCATAGTCTATGCCTTGTTTGCGGGAAAACCTACATAAAAGTAAATTAAAAAAATTAGAATTTAAAAACAACCCTTCTGTTTTCTGAGGCAAAGTATATGTTTTATGAAGTAAAGTATCATATCTATTACTAAAAGTATATATCTTCTGCTTCCTGCATATCGCACCTTTTCAATAGCATTGCTAATCGCTTGGTCTTGATCAGTGAACAAAGTTATAGGATATTTCCCACCCATTGATTTCATAAAAACTTGGAACAACCATTCAAATGATTCAGCCTTTTCATCGGATAATAAAGCACAACCGAACATTACATTTTTCCAATGATTGTTTACACCAACAAAAGGAGCACAAATCAAGTTGTACTTATTCGTGCGATATGTCGTGTCAAATACCATAACGTCACCGTATATCTTGTAGTCTTCCTTCATCATGGAATCCCTCCAAAATACATTACTTAATCTCCCCATATCATCCAACTTCACCCTAAAAAAGAAGTCTTGTTGTTTTTCGTATCTTGCGATATAATATGTCAATCAAAGTTTGTGCATCGCCACCTTCTATTGCATCCATTTTCAAACGATTAACAAAATTCAGGTGATCTTTCAAAGTATGGCCAATGGATTCTTCTCCTCCTGCATCATGAACCATATATCTGTAAGACTGAGTAGCTCTCATCCCGCAAGTTATCATATCTTCAATGGCTTTGCCTTTTTCACTCGTAATGACCCTTTCCGAACGATGTAGATGACTCCATTCCTTTCTAGTTAGTGGATGATTGTGGTCTGTCACATGTTGTTGAACTTCGTAAAGTCCATCCCCATTGAATTTTACACGCAATGAAGCTCTGCATCCCGTGCGTGTAACATTAGTCTTCTTTTTTGTTGTGCTAGCAGTGTCCTTAAATCCAGAAGCAGAACATACAAAATATTTCTCAATGACAACACCCACTTGATCTGAAATGCAAACAAAACAGATGTAACTGATACTTTGTATAGGAAACATAATACTTCTATTGATAAAAGTGGTACTTGTTATGTGCCAAGAAATACTCTTGCTGAATAATAAAAAACTTGTCAAGAAATGTTATGATACTTTTTACGGTTAACGGTGATACTTATTATGCACAAAGTGATACTTTTATGTTGTAAAGCAATACTGTAGACTTTCCGGTAGTTGATTTCCGTTACATCGAACCCAACAAAGACGAACATGATCACAATACAATTTATGCATTTCTTTGATTGTTCGCCGTGTTAAATGGAGAAGAGAACCACTCACATCAAATCCACCACTATTGTTTTTTCGCGATAATTTTTATAAAATCATTTTTGTACTTAATATTGAAAATAACAAACAATAAGTAACTATTACCTTCATCTTGATGGGAAATATGTCACTTGCATCTTTAAAACTAGTAATTTCATCAGTTTCATCACTAGAATCAATAACAATTGCTCCAACTGAAATGTGATACATTATGTCAGAAATATGATACTATTGATACAAAAAGCAATTCTTTTTACAGTAAAAATAATACTTTTAAAACTTAAGTTTCAAATATGCTACACATTACCTTCCTTTGATTTTTCAGTTTGTGGTGCAGTACTGGTAGGTAAAATAAGAATTTCATCTACAAAAACCAAAGAGATACACATAAGAGAATGTAAAACTACATGTTTTGGAATTGATACTTTTCACAGAAAATGTAATACTTTTCCAGGAAAAAGTAATACTTCGTGGTCGAAAAGTAATACTTTTCAATGTAAAATTAATACCTTTAAACTATATTATGAAATATGCAACACATTATCTTCGTTTGATTTATCAATATTTGGTACACCACTAGTATCTAAAAAAAAAACTTCATCTACAAAACACAAAAAATTACATTTTAAAACGCAGCAAGATTGTGGTTAACATTCAAAATCGCGAAATAGTATTGTTGTATGAATAGATTATATTACCTTCATCGTCCACGAGCATCACTATTCTCGCATTGTTGTAGGAGATGGTGTGCCTTCGTGCTTCAACGCCAGGAGATGGGAGGAGCTTGTGTCGGCATCAACGTTCTTTCTCTGCGTGTTTTTTTTCGTGTGATTCGGCCGAAAGTGGGAGTTATGTTATTCGGGTGGGAGAGTCAACGCTTGGTAGTAGTAGGGGGCCGGGAGTCGAGTCGGACGTTTTTTTTTGCCTGGGCCTAGAGCGCGGGTCGGGTCGCGGGTATGGGGCTCCGTCTCACGGATCTAGATCCGTGAGACGGTCTCTCAAGAGACATTTGTATACTTAAACTAATATGAATTAAAATATACATCTTTGACAAACTCTAGATACTTGAAAATATTTTTATTTTAGTTAAATATATGAATATGAATGATTAAATAAGTTCTAAAGAACCACATTCAATAAAAATTTAAAACTTTATTTTAAAATAATTAAAAAAATTAATATGAACATATAATTGCACTAACCATTCGTTTCTTTGATTTTGATGGATTGAAAATCTTTTTCAGTTGATTTAAGATATTTCTTTGCATTAGATGCATTTAAAAAAAATACACACACATAAATTTTGAACCATTTATGTTATTGTAAAATTACGCACTCATAACTTTATCAACCATGTAGAAATACAAAATCAAAATTATTCTTTATATATAAAGATTAATCTGTAGGTCTTATATCTTTTAAATTTGAAAGTTGATTCAGTTACCATCTTCATAAAATTATATTACGAATAAAAATCAAAAGCACTTTGATCTTTAAATAGTTTTTGATGGAATGTGGTCAACAAAGATTTGTATCTCAAGTTGCAATAATCTCTTAAACTTACTTTGCATGATTTGATATATTATATGAATAATATTATAATAAAATAGAAGAGGTATAATAAGTATTAGAGCAAGTCTCTTGTGAGACGGTCTCACGGATCTAAATCCGTGAGACGGACCTCCTAAGGGCTCCGTCTTGAGAACATGAACCATGAAAATAAATTTAAAAATAATAATGAACCATGAAGAAACAAAAATAAACCCTAAAAACATGAACCATGAAGAATAAACCCGAAAAACAAAAATAAACCCTAAAAAAAACTAAAAATCCTAAAAACCCAAATCAATTAAAAATAAACCCAAGAAACAAAATAAACCCTAAAAAAAATAAAATCTGAAAAAAAAAAAAACCTTTAAAACTTTGTGTAAGGGCTCCATCTCACGGATCTAAATCCGTGAGACCGTCTCACGCAAGTTTTTACCTAAGTATTAAGATTTGTAACAGTCATGCATGGTAACTTTAGAGTGTAATATTTAGATTTCTTGTTACGATAAATTTGTTGGTCTCATTCAATTTTGAATTTTTTTTGGACTTTTTATCTCATTAGTATATCAAGAATCACAATAAAAATAAAATAATTATTTATTTTCTCTACTCTTTTCCCTAAACCTCGAAAGTTTTAATTAAAATCTCATCTCAGTTATATCATATACAAGTATCTATCTTTTTTGGTAATTTTTATTATTATTGTAAAGTTTACACTATCACAATTATTGAATTAATCATTTTAATTTCATTGATTTGTTTAATCTTCTTGTTCAATAATTGTTGGAGGAGGGTTATCTCAAGTTTAGAAGAAAAGGGGTTATTTAGAAATTGGAAGTTGGAAGAGGGATTATTTTTCTTTGTAGGAGGAGGAGGTTATTTATGCTAAGAAATGTAAGAGAGAGTTTTTGGTGGAGAAATATTTGTTTGTATTGATTCTTCTCAAATTTTGGCTTGTTACAAAATGATCAAGACACCCCTATTTATACTAGTACAACTTCCTAACCAATGACTAGGATTTATTTGATCTAATGGCTATAATTCATCCACTAGAATCATCCTCCAAAACATCTACTTTACTAGAATATTCTACAAGATTTCCTATCTAAGATATTTTCATAAGACTTTTCTAGATATATTCTAGAACTTGGGCCATTTGGGCTTGGGCTCTCATTCTTTTCTTTTATCTCAAAATTAATCTTCCAAGCCCAATATTACTTGGGCTAAATCAAGTTTAATTTCCAACACCCCCCCTTAAACTTGATTTGTCATTCCGAGGAAACTTCTAAGTCGTATGAAGTCTTCATGCTTGAGTGGCTTGGTGAAGATATCCGCAATTTGATCTTGAGACTTCACATACTCCACTTGCACGTTATTTCTCGATATGCATTCTCGTATGTAGTGGTAGCGAGTGTCAATGTGCTTGCTTCGATCATGAAACACCGGATTCTTTGCCAATGCCATAGCTGACTTGTTGTCGACACAAATCTTAGTTGGATCTTCTTGTGTCATTCCCAGTTCCTTGACAAATTTCTCACCAAACATGCATGGCAAACACAAGTCGCCATCGCGACTCGTACTCGCCTTCACAAAGGTTGAGAGAGTGACTATCGGCCGCTTCTTTGACATCCAGTGAATGCGGTATCTCCCATGAAGAACACAAATCAAAGAGTACTTTTTCGATCATCCACATCTCCGGACCAATCGCTATCACTATAGCCAACAAGCTTATAATCATTAGTTGTTGAATAAAATAAGCCGTAATTGATCGTACCTTTGAGATAGCGAAGAATCCTTTTAGCGAGCCTTCATGTGAGTAGTGGTTGGATTTTCCATGTATCGACTTATTAGGACCGGTGGCATAGAGAATGTCGATGCGGTACACGTCAAATACCGCAAACTTTTGTACAATGTCGGGTCCACTTTTTCTTCTCTCTATCATACTTTGATAGCTTGATGCCGCACTCCTTGGTGTGTTAATAGGCTTGCGATTATCCATCTTGAACCTCTTGAGAATTTCCTTGGCGTAGCCTTCTTGCGAGATGAAAATCCCATCTTCTTGTTGTTTAACTTCAACGCCGAGGTAATATGCCATAAGCCCGATATCGCTCATCGTCTCAAATTCTCTGGTCATTGCTTTCTTGAACTCTTCAAACATGTCCGGATTATTTCTGTGAAGATCAAGTCATCCACATATAAACACACGATCAAAACATCATTTTTTCGACCTTGACATAAAGTGCATGTTCGTGCGGGCACTTAGTGAACCCATTCTCTTGCAAGTATTTATCGATCCTGCTATTCCATGCCCTTGGTCCTTGCTTTAATCCGTATAGAGCCTTTTTCGAACTTCAAGACTTTATCTTCTTCATTCTTCACCACATAGCCCTTTGGTGCTCTCAATGTAGACTTCTTCCTCGAGAACTCCATTTAAGAAAGTGACTTTACGTCCATCGGTGAATCTTCCACTGTTTTGAGTGCTAAAGAAATGATAAGCCTTATTGTTTCAAGCGAGCGATCGGAGCAAATACCTCGTCATAGTCGATTCGGCTCTTTGGCTATAGCCTTTTGCGACTAGCCTTGCTTTATATCTTTCAATTTCTCCTTTAGCATTCTTCTTTGCTTTGTACACCCACTTGACGCCGATAGCCTTATGTCCTTTTGGAAGTGAGGTCAACTCCCACGTGTCGTTCTTCATGATTGCTTGTATCTCCTCATCCATAGCATCTCTCCATCTTTTATTTTGATTCGCTTTTTCAAAAGTCACGGGTTCACAATGCAAGTAGAGAGAAAAGTGTTATATCATCTATTCTCTCGGTGTTCTCATAAAGATCTTCTAGACTCCTTGCACGTGTTATGCCTCTTTCATTTAGAAATGATGGTGGCGAGTCTCCTTCACCGGTGATTGATTGTGAAGTGGATGGAGTAGTTGGCTCTTCTTTGAACTTCTATTGTTGGCTCGATTGGTCTCGGCTCCTTTTCTTCAAAATCCGGAAAGAAATTGAAGTTGTTTTGGGAGCCAAAATCCCAATCTCGATTCTTCATCAAACTCTACATCACGACTTATCACAAGCTTCTTAGTATTTGGATTATATAACTTATAACCTTTAGAATTTGAGTCATACCCGATGAAGATGAATGTCTCGCTTTTGTCATCAAGCTTACTTCTTCTCTCGTCGGTACATGTGCATATGCTTTGCTTCCAAATACTTTTAGATGAGAGATACCTGGTTTCTTCCACTCCAAGCTTCTTGTGGTGTTTTTCCCCAAACACACGGTTGGTGAGCGATTTGACAATTACACGCACACGCACACGCCTTGACCCGAACTCCTTTGGCGACCTTTTGCTTTTGAGCATGCACCTTGCCATTTCAAGAATTGTTCTATTCTTTCTCTCGCCTACGCCATTTTTTTGGGGATCTTGGGATTGTCAAGAGACGCCGGATTCCATTTGCTTCACAAAATTCTTGGAACTCCTTAGATGTGAATTCTCCTCCACGATCGATCGCATTGCCTTGATTTTGCATCCACTTTCATTTTCCACCATAACTTTGAACTTCTTGAATGCTTGAACACTTGGACTTCTGTTTCAAAAAATATACCCAGTCTTTCTAGAGAAATCATCAATAAAGAGGAGGAAATAATTATTTTTACCGAGAGAGCTTGGCTTGATTGGTCCACAAACATCGGTGTGTATGAGCTCCGGGGGCTTACGTGATCTCGAGCTTGACTCCTTTGGAAAACTCTTTACGAATTGTTTTCCCAATAGACATCCTTCGCATAGTTGATCGGGATGATTGATGGAAGGTAATCCTCTTACCATCTCTTTCTTTGATAGTAATTCTAATCCGCCAAAATTTAAGTGCCCAAATCGTAGATGCCAAAGCCAAGATATATCTTTGTAGCAAGCTTTGAGACATTTTGCTACATCATTCGGATATTTAATAAGAACATTCTATTTCTAGACATTGACACTTTGGTGATTAAATTATTTCTATCATCTCTTATAGAAAGACTACGATCTTTTTGTGAATGTCATAGCCTTTCTCTAAGAGTTGTCCCAAACTCAAGATATTACTTTTCATATTTGGAACGTAATAGACATTAGAAATAAATTGATGACTTCCATTCTTCAAGCGGATTAGAATTTTACATTTTCCTTTAACTTAGGGACTTTAGATTCATCTCAAAAGAAACATTGCCACTCACCGATTCATCAAGCTCCACAAACATGCTTCTTCTTCCACACATATGGTTGCTTGCACCAAGATCAGTACCAAGTGTTGTCTTGTCTTTCATCACCACCTTTGTATGCTAGTAACAAATTGATATCTTCTTCGTTTTTATTTTCCACATAGTGGGCCTTTTCTTCAACCTTGTTTTTGGGAGCTCTACACTCGGAAGCATAGTGTCCAAATTTTTGACAATTATAACACTTAGTTTGTGATTTTTCGTACCTTGTTCTTGGATTGCTCCTCCGCGTCCACTTTGGTTGGGTATTCTCTTCTATCTTCATTATTATTGAAACCTCCTCGTGCATGTCCACGACCACGGCCTCGTCCGCCTCGTCCTTGAAACGACCTCTTCCATGTTGACCACGTTCATTGCTCATGCTTTCTTCTTTATCCTTCACTTGCATTTTAAAAGTTGTTCCACAATATCTTGCTTTTTATGTTTTTCTTCATATGCTTGTAATGACCCCAATAATTGATCAATAGTCATCTCCTCCAAATTTTTTGTTTCCTCAATTATTACGACAATATGCTCAAATTTAGGACTTAAAGAACGGAGTATCTTTTCCATAATTCTCACATCACTTAAATTTTCACCATTTCTTTTCATTTGATTAGAAACCGCCAAAACTCTTGAAAAATAGTCGGAAATAGTTTCGGACTCTTTCATATGTAAAGCTTCAAATTCACCTCTTAATGTTTGGAGACGTACCTTTTTTACTTGCTCGGCTCCTTTGTGAGACGTTTGAAGCTTCTCCCATGCATCCTTGGCGGTAGTTGCACTTGAGATCTTTTCGAAACCATCATCATCCAAAGCTTGGTAGATGAGATAGAGAGCTTTCTTGTCTCTCTTTCTTGAATCTTTTAAATTATCCTTTTGAGTTTGGGATAGTGTAGCCTCGTCTTGTGGCTCGACATAACCTTTTTTTACAATATCCCAAACTTCATGTGCACCCAAAGGGCCTTCATCTTGATACTCCAATTATCATAGTTGCTTGTGTTGAGCATAGGGACTTGAAAGGAAGCCACACCATTTGCCATATTTTTATGTAAACCACAAGTGATCTTGTGGCTCTGATACCACTTTGTTGGAGGAGGGTTATCTCAAGTTTAGAAGAAAAGGGGTTATTTAGAAATTGGAAGTTGGAAGAGGGATTATTTTTCTTTGTAGGAAAGGAGGTTATTTATCTTTAAGAAATGTAGAGAGTTTTGGTGGAGAAATATTTGTTTGTATTGATTCTTCTCAAATTTTGGCATTGTTACAAAATGATCAAGACACCCCTATTTATACTAGTACAACTTCCTAACCAATGACTAGGATTTATTTGATCTAATGGCTATAATTCATCCACTAGAATCATCCTCCAAAACATCTACTTTCTTAGAATATTCTACAAGATTTCTATCTAAGATATTTTCATAAGACTTTTCTAAATATATTAGAACTTGGGCCATTTGGGCTTGGGCTCTCATTCTTTTCTTTTATCTCAAAATTAATCTTCCAAACCCAATATTACTTGGGCTAAATCAAGTTTAATTTCCAACAATAATATCTTAAACTTTCACATTAAAGATTAATTTTTTTATTCTAATTTATCAAGTAAAAAAATATAGCTTTGTAATATTTTATTTTAAATTTAATTTTTTATATGATATAAACATCTATATACTTTTTAATTTGCTTGTTATTAATTAGAACTTAAATTGTTATGATTATTATTTATTTGATTAAAATAATATTAGAAAATTAATAAATTGATGAGTACTGGAACTAAAAAACTAAAAAAGAATTTTACTATCTATGAAATAAAAACTCACCTCCGTTGGCCATTCTTGAGAAATTGCCCAAGCAGTGTGGAATGTTTCCGGTCAACTTATTGTCTGCAAGATCCATTATTTGAAGTTGGTATAGTTGACAATACGCACGTGGAATGGCGCCATAGAAGTCATTATTCCTTAGTCTAAGAACTACCAGATAAAATAAGTAGTTTCCATTCCATTCCGGTAATTTCCCAGATAAGTTATTGTCTCGAACATCCAAAACCATTAACATTGTACAATTGTATAAAGTAGAGGGAAGTTTCCCTGTAAGACTGTTGTTATTCAAGTGCAACCGTTTCAACGAGTAAGCTCCACCAATGGAGTTTGGAATGACCCCTGAAAACTGATTGGATGACAATCTTGCAACGTCTAAAGAAGGAAAGTTCCCCCAACAGTCTAAAAGGTTACCTGATAAATGATTATTGGAGAGATATAGGTTATTCAGAGCTTTCATTTCGCATAATGACTCAGGTATTGAACCATTTATCATGTTATCCGAAAGATCTAAGGTTATCATACTGGAGGCAAGATCTGGAATTGGTCCCTCGATGTGGTTGTTGGATAGGTACAATTCAGTCAAATTTATGGAACGAAGCCATTTTGGCAGTGTTCCCCTAATGCTACAATTCGTTAAATCCAAGAAACTGAGTGCTTTTTGGGTTTGAAGCCATTGTGGAAATTGACCTCCAATTTTTGGGTTTGAAGCCATTGTGGAAAATGACCATATAATTCATTATACCCCAAACTTAGACTCTCCAAGTTGTGACTCGAGCATCTGGATAAGTTTTTAAAGGCTCGTGACACGTCTCCATAAAAACCATTAGCTAACAGATTTAATGATTTCAAGTGACAATTATCTCGGAGGAATTCAGAGATCCACTGCCTTGTGGTGAAACGAGTTGCCAGCAAGGTTGAGATCCACAAGGTTATTTAATTTTAGAAAATTGGTGTCGGAAAAGTTGAACTGTTGTATGAAAGATCGAGGAATCTCAATGAAGTCATGTTCCGGAGAAAACAAGGAAATTCTCCTTCAAATAAATTGGAGCTCAGATCCAGGTATTGGACATTAGTTAGTAATGTGGAATTATCTATGCATGCACGACGTAGATGATGTAGTGAAAAATGCAACCAAAACTGGAGAAGAAATAGGTATAGCAAGTGATCAGAATATATTTGACTTGTTGACTTGGACTAGGAATAACCCTTTATGCTTAAGGTCCATTTTGATCAGCTGGAGTTGACATTGACCTTGACATTAATTGCAAATATGATAGTTACAGATCCTGTATAATTGTATTATTATAATTCTATGTTGCATTTTATATTTCAACCGTAGATTAACAGTATGTGTGTCTATGATTAATGCCGAATGAATTCAGACCAGGGTAGGTAAGAAACCACAGTGATTGAAAAAGATGCAGCAACTCAATCCATGCTCATAATAGACGAAAGGGCTAATTACAATAACACCCCTGAAGTTCGGGCTAATTACAAAAATCCCAGATATTTTTGGAAATTACAGAAAAAAACCTTTAGGCTTGATCGTTTTACATTTTCCCCCTTCATATGCGAAAAATATTTCAAAAACTACCCTTACATTTATCAAAATATACATCTATAGCCTTAAATTTAAATTTAAGACACAATCAAACCTCAAGGATCTTTTTGTAATTTTCAAAACTTTTTTTTTAAGTGCTCCAGTGATTAACCATAGATGAGAAGCCATATTTTTGTCCCCTTAATATTATGATTAAAATTCATTAGTAGATATATCCCAACTTATCTATCACTATGCATCTTCTTTTTCCTTCATTTAATTAAGGGATAATTACCAAAACACCCCTGAGGTTTAGCCTGATTACAGAAAGACCCAGTTATCTTTCAAAATCACAAACACCCCAATTGACTTTTGTTTCTCTCTTACAAATCACCCCTCAAGAAGGGTATTTGTTAGGTAAATACAAACCTCGATGGGTGTTTGTAAAACACTATAAGGGGACATTTGTAATTCTGAAAGATAATTATATTTTCTTATAATTAGGCTAAACCTCATGTATATCTTTGTAACTGTCCCTTTAACTATTGTCTATCATTAAACCACCCATATATAATATATATTACTTGTTGCATGTGTGTGGAATGTGCTCTGGCTGAAATGAGAGTGTGAATTAAATTTAATCCAAGCTCTCTGTAGTTTCCTTTGTATGCTCTCTGCATTCTGATGTTAGTGTTCATGTTTGCTTTATATCAGTGCTTATAAGTGCATTTCACGGTAAACTATTTCCCATATAATAGGCTTTAGAGCAATACATATTCAATTTAGGGATAATTACAAAAACACCGCCGAGATTTGGGTTAATTACAAAAAACCCCAGAGATTTTTTGAGGGAGAAAGTAATCACGAATCGCTTGTTGTTAGACTGCCGGAGCTTCTGGTATCGGTAACTCATTATTGATCATGTTGATCCCATTGTTACCTCCGTTATGGCCTCCATTATTACCCCCGTTATTCTCTTCCACAACCTCCATAGTATGATCTTGATTTCTATCTGCTCGTTTAGAAGCTGCACTTATTCGCCTGACGAAAGCTTCAACTTCCGGTATGAATGGTGCTAATTTCCTTCGCTTTGAGAGAGTATTCATGCACTACCTGAACCAACTAAATAAAACAAATCAAACACTGTAGGAGTGGAATTAAATAAAATAAAAAGAAAAAAATGTCTAAATTAAAAATAATTCTATTTATCGCAATATTAGTACTAAAATTTTAATTAGTCCCCGGCAACGGCGCCAAAAACTTGTTCGCCTTATTTTTAGCTTCACCGCAAGTGAACGACGTAGTTAATAGATAGGATAAGCAAGGTCGATCTCACAGAAACTAATAAATTGATGTACTAATTATTGAGATTGTAATATTATTATTTTTATTTAGACGATCGAAAGGTGGTTGTTGTTTTATAAATTAAGACAATATTTTATCAT
This sequence comes from Rehmannia glutinosa, assembly GCA_016081115.2. Taxonomy (NCBI): domain Eukaryota; kingdom Viridiplantae; phylum Streptophyta; class Magnoliopsida; order Lamiales; family Orobanchaceae; genus Rehmannia; species Rehmannia glutinosa. Next base: position 15,490,232 of record CM071927.1, read on the forward strand.
AAATGCCAAGGCATTTGAGCCATTAACTCTTACCTATATTACTTCTCTTGCCTTCTTAATTTAGTATGGCTTCCAAATTCCTGGTCTATCTACAAATAGGATCATAGATTGTTTTGGCAATCTTGAACTTATATTATTACGTAATACCAGTTTTCTGTGCATGTTTTGTGTTATCAACAAGTTCAAACAGGATCTAATTTTTTAACATACAAATATTCTACATTTATACTTATATGAGAATTACTGTTTGCAATCTAATCTTGCTATTTTTGCCTTTTACTTTGTACAATATTGAAACATAAAGAAGGAGAAGTTGCAAAATCTTATATTTTAACATGAATTACTGAATGAACCTGATAACTCATATTTTTATGAATTTTTAATTTTACAATAAATTTGTTTTCTTCATTTTCTACTTTTCTCTACTTTTAATCTTCCATATCTTACACATAATTTTCTTTTCTGCTAGATCCTTTCCAGTATAACCAACTAATATTTTGGTTGAACTAGAAACAAGCGATAAGTATAATTTGCATTCATCCAAACAATAAGAAAAATAACATATGTAATATCCTTAACACTAAAATGTGCAAATTTATTACTAATATTTTTTTATTAGCTTCTCTTTTCGAAAAGCTGACACTTTATATAACACAATCAGACACATACAAAATACTAGGGGTGTCAATCGTGTCGTGTTTCGTGTTCACTATCGTGTTCTGACACAGGTATTACAGGTCTGACACGAACCCGAACACGACCCATTTAATTATTCATGTCAAAATACACGACACGAACACGACCCGTTTATGACACGGGTAACCCGACACGACCCGAAAACCTGTTTAACTTAAACTGTTTGCAAACAATATGAAAAAGAAAAACCTACTTGGCACGAAAATAATAAAAAAAAAAACTAAAATTACAAATAAAATGCATTCAACAGTGTTTTCAACATCCCATAATCACCTAATGTGTTACAATATGAAAATAGCATGTTTCATTCAAGTCAAAGCCATTAAATTACAAACCAAACTGAAAATTCATAAGGAATGAAAGTTTTTGATTTATCAAGATCTTAAATATTTGCTACTCTAAAACACCATAATCATACTTCATTTCTCTTTCAAGTGACCTGCAAACCAGCAAAAGCAAAACATTAAAATTTACAAATAAGATATTTTAATTAAAAAACAATAAGTATGTGCATATATACTCACAAAATATGAGTTTGAATCTTCTCCACATTCTAATTCAGTTTCACAATTCTTGTTGATATTCAAGCCCATGATCTGTTGAATCACTTCATCTATGGATGCTGAAAATCGTACAAGAGAATAAAGTTCATAAATTAACTAACACAAGTTCATGAATAACAACTGTACAAATAAAAATAGTTAAGCAATATTACCATTTTCTCCAAACAACCAATCCCTACTACAAATCAATGCTCCAACAATTTGTAGTGATAACGTGCTTCGATACTGATCTAAAATCCTACCACCAAGACTGAAAGCAGATTCAGAGACAACAGTTGATACAGGAACACATAAAATATCCCGAGCTAGTCTAGCCAATTCTGGATAAAGATATCCGTGAGCTTTCCAAAAGTCAAGAACTTGAACATTTGATGTTCTTTTAGTTTTGGGCTCATCTAGATACATTTCCAGTTGGCATTTTTGTGTACTACTTGCTTCCATGATATCAAATTGGTCAAATTCCTATCATATTACCAAACATATAAGTCAGAATAAGTTGAACAATAAATATATAAAATCACAATGTATATAATAACTACTAAGATAAAAAAAAATGATATGTATTATACCTTGAGAATGTCCATTTGAATGTTGGCTCTCTTTTTCTACAACTCTAATAGAATGAACCTCATTACTACCTCGAGAACATGAAGATGATGCACGAGATGCCTCGGATTGTGTCATATACTCATTGAAAAGACTGAAAAGGGTATCTTTGACTCTTGCCAAGTCATTAGATAAATTAGCCAACTTTATAATAATGCTATTTTTTAGAGAAACCTCATTACTACCTTGAGAATGTTAGTTTCCTCTTCTTCCGGACTTGCTTTTTTCCTCCTACGAGTTCTGTTTCTGGACATTGAGAATCATCACTGCTATCATCAATTGCAATTGAATCCGTATTGCTTCCATCTGCATCCATTGCTTCAACTGCAAAAAACAAAGACATAAATTAGCCAACTTGATAATAATGCTATTTTTTTACTCTCATGGGACCCGTACTTTAAGAAAGATGGGGATTGTTTCCATAATGTGGAGATATGCTTCTCTTTACAAATAATTAATAATAGGCCTCAATAATTTATAATAAATTCATCAATGATGAATGAAAAAAGCATTTATGTAGACAAACCGATTTTAACTTTTTGCATTCAAAATTATAAACTAAAACTTTTGAAACTCACCAACTAATACTAGACCACCTAATTTGTAGTTTTGCAAAACATTATCCCCATTCATCCGCTAACTTGTCAAATAGCGTAATAAATTCTTAATAAAAGTTAAAATAATTCTAGCAACTAATTCTAGCATGAACTTTTGAAACAAAGTAACAAATCAACTAATTTTAGGCTTCTAGCAAAAAAAAAGGATAATACTACTCACAATTTTAGAGTGCAGTTCGATCACAGTGAGTCGGTTGTAGCTTATTCCATATTTTACGATTTACAAGCTCAAAAGTTGGACGGTGGTGGGTGGTACACAGTGGTATGTTGAAATCAAAGAAAATCAAGAAATAAAGGGAGAAATTTTGAGAGATGAAGAGTGGGACTATGGTCATGGGGAAAGAAGGAAGATGAAATATGAGAAAGGTGTAGATCTAGGGTTTGTTTTGTTTTTGTTTTGTCATAGTGTCATGTACCATTATATTACAAAAATAACCCGATCTTTATTTAAATTACTATATAGTTAAATGGGTTAAAGCGGGTCAATCGGGTTGACGGCGGGTGACCCGACTTGACCTATTTTTTCTCGTGTTAATCGGGTCCGAGCCGATTTCGACCGACCCGCCAAGGTCCATGCACTGCACCGCAAAATTCGTGTTAGATTCGTGTCGGGTTATCGTGTCGTGTCACAAATTGACGCCCCTACAAAATACATCACATGAATTAAAGCATTATACAACATAAGATAGCCACCCCACACATTGAAAATGGAATATTTATTCTCGACATGTAAGCTCGCTTGCTCAAACTCAAACAACTTAACGCCCTACCATTTTGCCTATTACAACGTCTATTTATTGGAATAAAACTCGTCTCCACCTCATTTTTAAGACCAAAACTCCAATGTACCCCAAAATCCGTGGCAAAATCACTTATTATAAATGCATATAGGCAAAACTTCTCAAGTTTGTCTCCATCATCATCATCATCTTCACAACTGCATGATTTTCAACTTTCGGGGGCCCTTCATTAGTATTGTGACATTTCTTCAAAGAATGAGGCTCCACAGAGTCCTAGGTTGCCCTCATAAATCGAAGGGCCTTCAAAAGTTCGTAGTTGAGGTCCTGTCGGGATCGCACGACAAATTGTTGTTCGACAAGTTCAAATGACTTAGAGAAGTCAATTTTGATAAACTATCGGGAATTGTCCCAAATAAATTATTCTTTGGAGAGATCAAGTGATTCCAATGACTTCAAATCTCCAATCTTTCCAGGAATTTTTCCTCCCAGATGATTATGCGACAAATTGAGACCAATCAAACCAATGAGGTTTGTCAGCTCTGAAGGGATTTCTCCGACAAGATGATTACTTGAAAGATCCAAATTGACAACATACATTGATGTTGTGGTGTACTCCCGCATCACTCCTTTCAACACTTCACTCAAACTCCCTAATTCCATTAAGCTAATATCTCGCATGAAAGAATTAGAAGGGTCCAATTCTTATGAAAATGCAGTGTGCAGTTGAAAGTGTTGCCAACACTTTATAAAACACAGCGAAAGACTTTAATCAAAACACAATTTCACAATATGTGAATTAAAGACAAATTAAAAGACAAAACACAAGAGATTAAAAATTTTGTACAAGTATAAAATACTTGTACGGTGTTCATTAGAACAAAAATCTTCAAAGGATAATGTTGTGTACAAGATACAAAAATACAAAGTAAACAAGGAAACTAGAAGAACGACTCCCCTTGTGTCTCCGAAAGTAACAACACTCCTTCACAAAATGTGAGAATACATTTAGTGCACTCCAAACACTCAATATACACTGAATCTATCTCACATAAACACTCAAAATTCGAGTTCTGAAAATGATGCCAACAATGTTGCCAACATTCCTGGTATCACTGAGCTTCTGCAGAATTTTCTGGTATGAAGGAAGATGAACTCTCAATTCTCCTAAAATCTGGTCAAAAATTTTTCAGTTCTTGATCCTTAAATAGCCATCACTTGAATAACTTCCTGCAAGAAAATAGAAGAGAAACTACCTGCAAGATTTAAGGAAAGAAACCACCCACTACCATAAACTTCTAAGGAGTTAGTAAAATCAGAAAACTGAATTTAAACGTAAAATCAGAAAACTGAATTTAAACTTCTAACATAACTCCTGTAAAAAGAAAATGGCAATATTAACTGACAAGAATTAATCCTGAAATCTGGAAGAATAAAAATCGAAATATAATGTTTGATGAAATTCAAATATTAACAATCTCCCCCTTTCTTGCAGATTTCTGGACAAAACATTTGCACAAAAAACACAGTTAATATTCTCCCCCTGACTTCAAGGATCAATCAACAGAGATAAACTCAAACTCCCCCTGAACTCAAGATGCATGTTAATCACACAGAAATACTATGAAGGAAAATTAATATATTAACAAGACATATTTACAACCCACAGCAAACAACCTAATCAGAACATACTATAGACAAAATACCTAAACAACTTTAACTATCATCAGAAACAACAAAAGAGAACCACACTAACTGAAGACATAGTATCAAGCAAAAAACAAGTACCCAAACAAATGATGCTCAGATGTTACCAACATTTTCAGCATCATTACCACCATCTTCTTCATCAGAAGAACCTTCATCATCAGCCACAGATTTCGAGCCACTTACTCCCCCTTTTTGTCCTGAAATCAGCCTCTTCAGTTCATCCCTTTGTTTAATCCAGTACTCAATTTGAGAAGTAGCATACTTCTCTTGTTTGATCAAATAAGCCAAAACTGGATCAGCAATTTGAGAAGGAAAACTAGGTGCTGCAATATCTTCATCAGACCTCAGAGGCAAATCCACATGCCTTTCACCTTTGAGAAGAGGAGGTTTGATTCGGATAAGAGATTTGATATGAATCCGTCTCTTTCTTAGCAAAACCTTGGGATTCCAAAATGGAGTAGATAAGAGATGGAAAAGGAAGACCAATCTCCAAAACCCTCTCAGCATAAGAAGATATGATTTAACAAATACGGGAGCCAAAATTTATTTTATGTTTCATCCCAATCTCGCAAAGAAGTAAGTTCTTTTTTGTAATCGCAGATTATTGGTTGTTGGCAACCAATTTGCAATTGCTATCTTGTGCAGGACGGCATACTTGGAGGATATCTGGGCTGAGTATAGTTTTTTCTCGGGTTCCGGCCACTCAGTTTTATGATTGGCAGTTAATTCCTGTATGACCATTCCATTTGTAACCTCCTGTCCATCTTCTACAACATCCTTAGTTCCCAAAAATTCATTCACAATTTGAGGAGTAAAATGGTAGACCTTTTTCCTCAAAAACACCTCTCCAAACTTAGCAGAATTTGGGTTAAAAGAATCCAATAAAAGATTGCAATAAAATTCCTTAATGACTCTTTCAACATACGGTCTAGCATATGTAATGAGAACAAAGAATTGTCTCTCTTTCGAGATAACCAATCATATTATTTGACTCAAATTCTTGCATATGAATTTTTTATCTTGAAAAACCCTCCGCTTAAGATAAGACTTCCAGTTTTAGAAGCATCCAGAAATAAAATCCCTAGAATAAGACTTTGAGGGATCAATACCGAAGTCGCGTGGGTATAGCCTTGCTTCTTCGCAAATTCAATGGCCATTTAGTCTATTGAGAAGAAGGATGTGAAGACGGGACATTTAATGTTGCTTGAGTATTCTCAACTGGACTTTGTTCTTATTTTTCGCCCAAGCACGCAAAGTTTCTTCATCAGGTCTCAGATCTTCTTCCACAATCAGTTTCGATTGTGTTGGATTGTGAGCGGGACTAGAAGGAGGAGTAATGTCCCGAGGATTGACCGGGAATTTCGGATGATGCCATGATGGGTGCATCATTTTCTTTGGACATTTTTGAAAAAGAACCTCATTTACGATGGTCGAGTTTCGAGATGATGCCACGATGTTGGCATCATCATTTCCATCATTTGTGTCCTTTGGTGGTGACTTTTGAACCTCTTGCTCGGAGTCTGTGCTTGAAAATCCATGGGTATTGTAGTATCAGCGTGAGTTTCAACGGAAACTTCAACCTTTTCACCTGAACCCCCAGTAGAGCTTGAACCTTTTGATTTCTTCCTCGGTCGTGCATCATCTGCAAGTATGGGTGTCAAACCCTTTCTTCTTCGTGAATATCGAGTCAGAGGAGGAATTAATGGCCCAAAAACTTTCTCGAAATCTTGCATGTTTGGAGGGTTTTCCACATCGACGGGATTGCCTGCTTCTCCTGGGATTTCAAACCCTAGAGGTTGAGGTGCTTCAGATATGGGTACAATTGCTCCCAAAATTTCTTAAGCAGTTGGTGAAGGTGGGTCTGCCATTGGTGGATCAAATTGAGGTGCTGCAACTTATTCTCGTTCTACACATATGCCAGACGATGATCCCTTTTTAGTTGCTTGTGCCCACTCCGATCTAATATCCTGAGGATCATACTCAGCCATAAGAGGATTAGAAACACTTGATATTGGAGTCGAAAGTTTTTGAGGAGAAGGGTTTTGAGTAGATGAAGGAGTCTGAGAAATGAGGTTAGATGGATTAGACACATTAAGGGGTGCACCCTCTTTTAATTTAGTGAGAAGTTCAGCAATATGTTCGTCTTCCATAATTATAAGCGAGATAAAATATATGGAAACCGAAATAAAAATACTTAACAGTGGAACAAACAAACACTTGAACATATGGTATTTAAAGTGATTTATGAAATAACCATATAAAGTCCTAAGTGCAGTTAAATAACTCACTAAGCCCACTAACCCAGCAGTTTTAAAAAAAATTGTCTCAGAAATATGGTGAAGAAAGAAAGGTTAAAACTGCTCAAACCACCACAACATCAGTTAGTGTAATTTTTTTTTTTTTAAAAAAAACGAAAAATATATGTACATATAAAAAGAAAGAAAAAAAAAACAGCAGTATCATGAGATGATATGTACAATGATGCCATCATTTACAAGATCATTCTGTAACAGCAAAAAAAAATTTCATGTCAGAAACATATTTTTCTTTTCTTGCTTAACAAGATCAAAGGCATAACCATAGTACATAAAGACTTATGAAAGTCACAGGTATATAGCTCACGAGAATATCAAGATCTATGAGCCAAAAAGTACAAAAATGCCCAAAAAGCAAGACTAAAATAAATCTTGTTTGCTGACTTCTTTTAGAATAAGAGCTGCACATAAATTAGAAGAAATGATAGATCAGTACAGAAAATCTCAAGAATACACGTTGCAAACTGAAAAAAAAATATATACATAAACAAGATGTGTCACACAGTGATGCAACACATGAAGCATCACATATTAAAGGACACATAACCCGAGAGAGTTCCTAATGGCAAGAAAACCTCTCAAAATCCAAGGATTTGGTAAAAATATCAGCTAATTGATGTTCAGTGGCAATATGTTTGATACAAACCAACCTTTTCTCAACCAAATCTCTTATAAAATGATGCCGGATGTCAATGTGCTTTGTTCGTGAGTGTTGAACAGAATTTTTTGAAATATCGATTGCACTCAGATTGTCACAGTACATGGTTAAAATCTCACTATGAAAACCATAATCATTCAGCATTTGTTTCATCCACATCAATTGAGAACAACATGCACCAGCAGCAACATATTCGGATTTAGTTTGTAGATAATGACACGGTTTTGCTTCCTCTTGAACCACGAAACAAGATTATTTCCAAGATAAAAAAACCTCCAGAGGTACTTTTTCTATCATCCGGATCCCTGACCCAAAGTCCGAATCACTATACCCTACTAAGTTCATGTTGGTGTCCTTTGTATACCGGATACCTAGATCTCTTTGTACCACTCACATATTTTATAATCCTCTTTCTGACATTAAGGTGAGTAATCTTAGGTTTCGCAGTATCGAGCACACACACATACACTAAACATCAAGTCCGGACGACTAGTTTGAAGGTATAAAAGACTTCCAATCATACTCCTGTATAAAGTGGGGTCGACAATGATGCCATCACTTTGTCTCTAGACAATTTCAAGCTTGAACTCATTGGAGTTTTCATGTGTTTTTGCTTTCTAAACTGAATTTTTCACCAAGTTTTTGCATACTTGCCTTTGAGAAACAAAGATACCATTAGGCATATGTTTAATTTGTAAACCAAGAAAAAAATTCACTCACCAACAAGACTCATTTCAAAGGTAGATGACATAGACTTGACTTGACAAACTCATCCTTTAAAAATCACTTGTTGAACCAAAGACTATGTCATCAACATACACTTGTGCAATGATGACCAGTGTTGTTGTTTTTCCTTTTTAATAAAAAGTGTTTTGTCAACACTTCCTCTTTGAAAACCAACATGTACAAGAAATTCAGCAAGCCTTTCATACCAAGCTCTTGGAGCTTGTTTCAAACCGTATAAAGCTTTCTTAAGTTTAAAAACATGGTTTGGTTTATGCGGATCTTGAAAGCCTTTTGGTTGTTCAACAAAAACTTCTTCATTAAGAAATCCATTCAAAAAGGCACTTTTAATGTCCATTTGAAAAAGTTTAAAATTCAGAAAGCAAGCAACACATATCAGAAGTCTGATTGATTCAAACCTGGCCATTGGAGCAAATGTCTCATCATAGTCTATACCTCAACTCCGAGTATATCCTGAGCAACCAATCTTGCCTTGTTCCTGATAATGTTACCATTCTCATCACTCTTATTCTTAAAAATCCATTTAGTACCGATGATGTTAACATTATCAGGCTTAGGAACAAGATCCCAAACATTATTACGAACAAATTGGTTTAATTCTTCATGCATGGCTTCAATCGAAAATTCATCTTTTAAAGCTTCAAACACATTTTTAGGTTCAATTAAGGATACAAAGCATGTTGAATTAACCATAAGACACACGAGATGATAGATAGGAAGGTCTCACCATTTCTCTATAATTCACCTTTTCTTTACCTCGGTTCCGACTGATCTGTCACTTCACCAATTACGAGTCCACCTGGATGATTTTTCGAACTTTCCTGGATGGATTCTCTCGTGAGGAGATCAAGATTATCATCACCTTCGAGTCCGATTCATTCACAACTTGAGTTCCTCTGCGGTTTGGGTTGATGATCTTGAAGATGATGCATCATTTCGGCATCATTTTGTCACAAAGATCGATGTCACCGCTTGTCAACATTCACAGATTCTTGAATAGTCCTAGTCCTAAGATTATAAATCCTATACACATGACTATTCTTGGAATATCCAAGAAACATTCCTTTATCACTTTTTGCATCAAATTTACCAAGATATTCTCGGTCATTTAAAATATAACACACACAGCCAAAAACATGAAAGTACTTGAGATTGGGCTTTTTTCCTTTCAAAATCTCATAACTTGTCATAGTAGTACCCGGCCTCAAGTGAACACGGTTTGAAATATGACAAGCAGTATTCAAAGCCTCTGCCCAAAATCTCTTTGAAATGTTTTTAGAAAACAACATTACTCTTGCCATTTCTTGCAAGGGTTGTTTTCCTTTCAGCAATCCCATTCTGTTGAGGAGTAATGGGAGTGAAAACTCATGAAAGATGCCCTTTTCATTGCGAGAAATTAGAAAAAGAAGAATTTTCAAACTCTCTCCCATGATCGAGGATCTAATTAGCGTGCAATGTTAGAACCATGCATGTTGCAAATTCTCAAGTATAATTTTTAAACACTTCAAAAGTTTCGACTTATCTTTTAAAATTCGACCCATGAATATCTTGATAAATCATCTACACAAACAAAGGAATATTTCTTTCCTCCCAAACTATCCACTTCTACAGGTCCCATTAAATCCATATGAAGCAATTCAAAACATCGAGAAGTACGAAAATGTTGTAACACATGATGTGGAACTCTTGTTTGTTTACCTTTTTGACATGGTCCACAAACTTGTGTTACTTTACCTTTCACTTGAAGTTTAGGAATACCTCTCACAGCTTCCAAGTTGATCAACTTAAACATGTTTCTAAAATTAACATGTCCTAGTTTTTGATGCCACAACATACAATCATCAGTCTCAACATGATTACAAATTTGATTCAGTTCAACCATGTAACAATTATCCACAGATCTTGTACCAGTCATGACACAAGTATTGTTACCATTAAAAACAGGTCATGAATCTCTATCAAATTTCACATGCAAATTATCATCACACAATTGACTAATGTTGATCAAATTTGCAAAAAGCCCTTTCACATGCAACACATTTTTCAAACAAGGAAGTCCCTTTACATGAATAGTTCCTTTTCCTACAATCTGACCTTTGACACCACCACCAAATTGAACTTTACCACCATTCACTGATTCATTCATAATCAAATAATTACGAAGTACCGGTCATATGCCTTGAGCAACCACTATCAAGATACCATGTTCCTTCAACATTAGATCTAAGTGAAGTATACACAACAAGACATGGTGATCATCAAGATAAAACCACATTATCGAAGAATTCTTTGCGAGATTGAAAGTGTCTTCAATAGTGTCGGCATCATTTCGACATCATTTTACCTCGAGGCTTTGTCTTTCTTGACTTAAAACAAAACGGTTTGATATGCCCAGGTTTAGAACAATAATGACAGACAAATTTTCTTTTCAAGACACTCTTAGACTTCTTGAAGTTGCTTTTGAGAAAAGATTTATTGTTCTTACCAATGCCACCTTGTTTTAAAAAAGTTTTGACTTTTGACAAGAGTCGATTTTGTTAGGTTTAGAAAAACCTAATCCAGTTTTATCAAATCTAGCCTTGAGAAATATGATCAATGACATGAGAACTTGAATCAAAATTACTCTGATCTTTTTGAGACCATTAAGTTCGATTTAATCATTTCAAGTCCTTGTCTTTTTGGTTAACATAACTTCTAGTCTAGTCATCATCAAACCTGAGTTTTAAATCATCTTGACACAAATCCTCAAGTTTTCCAGGTGACAAACAAAGAGCAGATCTGAAATGATCAACAAAATCATACACAGACTCACTGTACCTATTCTGTGATGTCTGAAATGATGAAACACTTACAACATCATTTTTCAAACCTTCAGAAATTACCTGTTCTTTCTCCAAAATGGTCATAAGACCTTTGCAACTATCATCTTCTTCCATTTTGATCTCTTCAGACTCTTCATCACTAAGAGACACAGTTAGATTCATACCTCTTTCCCTAAGAGTGTTTGCACATTGATTTGCATAATGCCCAAATCCTTTGCAAGCCACGACATTGAATCGAATCAAGATTTTTGATTTTAAAAAATTGTTCTCTTGATTTGGTTCAAACTTTTTAGGGAAATTTGAAGAATTTCCAGAAAATTGTTTCTTAGACGTGAAATCTTTGCCATTCAAAGAAGATTTTTTGAGTAAACTATTAAACCGTAAGGTCAATAATGCAATAGATTCTTCATTTAAATCACATTCATGAATGTTTTTCATAAAATGTTCCATTGCATTATTTTGAACATCAAAAAATCAAAACCTATTTGGGTTTTAAAAAGCAATACTTTTGTCTTCAAAATGATGTTCTTTTTTGTTGCCCCAAGTTTAACTCAAAAGTTTGTAAAATACCAATAAGTTCATCAAGTCTCCAAGAGTATCAAGTATCCTTGGTTTCTTCAATAGTATAGATCTTAACATTGTATCTTTCGGGAAGAGATCTCATTACCTTGCTTACCAATCTTTCATTGCTAATAGGCTCTCCAAGTGATTGTGCCTCATTAGCAATATCACATTTTTGCATTATACGAAGCAATGGTCTCTTCTTCTTCTTCCATTCTCAGATTCTCGAATGCTTGCTAGAGTCTTAGCTTTGTTCTTCTAACACTTTGTGTTCCCTCACAATGCAATTGCAAGGCATCCCAAGCATCTTTTCTTTGAAACACAATTAGAAATTATTTTGAACAAAAACATATCAAGAGTAAATATGGCATTTAAAGCTTTAGAATTAAAGCTTGCAATTTGGATTTCATCATTTTGCCATTCAATCTCCTCGGTTTGTCTGTTGTAACTCCCTTGGTGTCAACAATTCTTGGTGGTGTCCATCCCATAAGAACAGATCTCCATGCTCTTTCATCAATGGACTTGATATAAGCCCTCATTTTCACCTTCCAATAGGAATAGTTCGTTCCATCCAAAACAGGAGGTCGAAAAATGGAACTACTCTGAATTTCCATCATAAAAACACTGCAAAAAAAAAAAAAACAGGATCACACTAAATATCGTCTAGTGAAGGCTCTTGATGCCAATTGAAAGAATTAGAAGGGTCGATTCTTACGAAAATGCAAGTGTGCGAGTTGAAAGTGTTGCCAACACTTTATAAAACACAGCGAAAGACTTTAATCAAAACACAATTTCACAATATGTGAATTAAAGACAGATTAAAAGACAAAACACAAGAGATTAAAAATTTTGTACAAGTATAAAATACTTGTACGGTGTTCATTAGAACAAAAATCTTCAAAGGATGATGTTGTGTACAAGATACAAAAATACAAAGTAAACAAGGAAACTAGAAGAACGACTCCCTTGTGTCTATAAAAGAATAACACTCCTTCACAAAATGTGAGAATACATTTAGTGCACTCCAAACACTCAATATACATTGAATCTATCTCACATAAACACTCAAAATTGAGTTCAAAATGATGCCAACAATGTTGCCAACATTCCTGGTATCATCGAAACTCCGCAAAATTTTTCTGGTATGAAAAACCTGGAAGATGAACTCTCAATTCTCCTAAAATCTGTGTCCAAAATTTGCTGGTTTCTAATCCTTAAATAGCCATCACTTGAATAACTTCCTGCAAGAAAATAGAAGAGAAACTACCTGCAAGATTTAAGGAAAGAAACCACCCACTACCATAAACTTCTAAGGAGTTAGTAAAATTTAAAACCGAATTTAAACTTCTAACATAACTCCTGTAAAAAGAAACTGACAATATTAACTGACAAGAATTAATCCTGAAATCTGGAAGAATAAAAATCGAAATATAATGTTTGATGAAATTCAAACATTAACACCGCACCCCCAATACAATAAAACCAAAAAAGAAAAAATATTTTAGTAACAAAATACTTAGCAATGACAATATTTACATAGTTATAATAGTTATCCCAATCCATTTTACAAATTGGTGGAAATATGGATCATCACTGATAACTTTATTTGTGTTGTCACCATGGCGAGTTGTCACTATCTATGTTAATTTGGTGGCATTTCATCATATTGGCATAAAATAAAAGTAGTTACAAGTAAAAATTCACTTTAGTAATAATACATAAACTCGTCATTAACTATCACACAAAATAGTAACAACGAAATTCATCTCAATAATCAAACAAAGTAATTTATTGTCACCAAAGAAGAGTTTGTTATTAAAAGAGAAATCAATACACCACTTATGATAAATAATTATTTAACAAATTGTTGTTATCATATTGGAAGATCTAGTTTAATTTTGTGAACTAGTTGAACTATAAGAACCACTCTTCGAACTAACTAAATTTTGTATAGTGTTTGTAAGTCTTCGTCACAAAATCCGTCTGTAAAGTACTCTTGAGATCATTGTAACAAACTAAAAGGTTTGGTACTAAAGAATTTTACTATCTATTAAATAAAAACTCACCTTTGCTGATCATTCTTGAGAAATTGCCAAAGCAGTGTGGAATGTTTCCAGTCAACTTATTGTCGGCAATATCCATTATTTGAAGTTGCTTCAGTTCATAATACGCAGATGGAATGGCGCCATAAAAGTCATTATTCCTCAGTCTAAGAACTACCAGATCAAACAGGTACTTTCCAGTCCATTCAGGTAATTTCCCAGTTAATTTATTGTCTCCAACATCCAGAACTTCTAACTCTGTGCAATTATTTAAAGTAGAAGGAAGTTGCCCTGTAAGACTGTTGTCGTTTAAGTTCAACCATCGCAACGAGTAAGCTCCACCGATGGAGTTTGGAAAGGCTCCTGAAAGCTGATTGGATGACAATCTTGCAATTGTTAAAGACTTGAAGTTCCCCCAACAGTCTGGAAGATTACCTGATAAATGGTTATTGGAGAGATATAGGATTCTCAAAGCTTTCATTTCACATAATAACTCAGGTATTGAACCATTTATTATGTTATCTGAAAGATCTAAGGTTGTCATGCTGGAAGCAAGCTCTGGAATTGGTCTTTCGATATGGTTATGGGATATGTCTAATGCAATCAAATTTATGGAATGAAGCCATTTTGGCAGCGTTCTTGTAATGCTGCAATTCGAGAAATCCAAAACAACGAGTGCCTTTTGGGTTTGAAGCCATTGTGGAAATTGACCTCCAATTTTGGTAGATTGTATCACGAGGCCTTTTAGTTGAAAAAGAGGCACCTAGTCATATCCCACTCTGAATTCCAACATGTTAGACCCTGCATTAAGGTATTCTAATTTGGAGAGCTTAGCAAAGTGAGCCTCGGAAAGTGTACCTTCGAATGAATTATCAGATATATCAATGTTCTCAAGATTTGATAATTGCCCTAAAGAAATTGGAATCACTCCACTTAGGTGATTATAACCAAGATTCAACACTCTCAAGGCTCTCAACTTTCCAAGGGAGGACGGGAGAAGACCGATTCTGTGATTAGATTCAATATATAACTGTCATTAATTGCTTGAGTTCACCCATCTCTTCAGGAAAATGGCCAGAAAATTTATTATACTCCAAACTTAGTCTCGCCAAGTTGTGACTCCAGCATCCAGATAAGTTTTTAAAGGCTCGAGAGATGTCTCCATAAAATTGATTATACCTCACATTCAATGATTTTAACTGGCATTTATCGACAAGAATTGGAGATCAATCAGATCACTGCGGTGAAGCAAGTTGCCCAAGAACGCGTTGAGATCCTCAAGGTTATTTAATCTTAGAAAATGGGGGTCAGAATTGTACATGTTGTATGAAAGATCAAGAAATCTCAATGAAGTCATGTTCTGGAGAAAGCAAGGAAATTCTCCTTCAAATGAATTGAGTGACAAATCTAGGTCTTGGACATTAGTTAGTAATGTAGAATTATCTACGCATGTGAGGTAGAGATGTACTATCAAGTCCACTAGGACAAGCGTAACTCTACTAAAAAAGGAAGCATGTTGAGTACCTTAACTAAATGTTTTGTTCGGCTGAGGTTGACACCACTCATATCAAGATGCTCCAGAGATGAAAGATTAGTAGCCCACATGAGATCATCCACTCTTAGACTCTTATATGGACCACTTTGAGATCAAGTGCACGCAAGCTTGAGAGGTTTCCAAGTTGGTGTGGAACAACACCAGCGAAGTTTGCACCGAGAGAGATTAAGGTGTTGTAGATGCTTCATTGATCAGAAATCTTTGGAATCAAGTTTGCCTTGGAAATCATTGAAACTCAAATCCAGGTAACTCGGATACTTCAATTCCAACGAGGGATGAATCAATCGTGTTACCTTGTAACATAGATCCCATGTCTCTGTTTCTGAGATCAAGCCCGGTAACATGTTACGTAACTTTGCTACACTTGACACCTTGCCAAGAACAACAGTCCTTGTTATGGTTCCATGATGACAATCTATTGGAATGGTCTAAAAGGCTTGCTTTGAAACTTATGAGCTTTCCTCTCCCGAAACGCACCGACGTGACGCGTTTTTGGCTACGCCGCAAAGCATGAACTCCGTGATTAACAAGATAATGGGAAGGTGAATTGCGGAGGGATTCATTGTCCCCATGTTCCGTGAGAAAAATAGTTTCAGATAGGTTAGCAAAAGGAAAATTCAGATATAGTAGTAAAAAATTAACCATGTACAACTCCAGAAGAAATAAGTATATATAGGTAGTGATCATAGTATACTTGAGTGGCTATATGGTCTTATCAAGAAATAAGTGGTTGTGGTATAAACCAATCAACACTCCGATTGACTTGACTTGGAGTAAAACTGTAACCACTTTATGCTTGACGAGGTCAAGTTTGATTACATTGACCTCGACATTCCATGCGTACAACATACTTCTCATTCAATTTCATTTTTGAATTGTAATTTATATTTCAATGAATGCATGTGTATTTGTATAGGGATGTCAATGGGCAGGTTTGGACATAACAAAGCGAATCCTGGGACGGGTCCAAGGACAAAATCTCAAAATCCACCGGGGTTCCGGGCGGGTCCCTGGTCCAATAGGACCCGTCCTGGACCCGCCTAGCCATATTAATTTTCATTAAAATTTTGAATATTTATTTAGATATTTTTGCATTATTTACTTTTAGATTTGAGTGTTGAATTTATTTTAATTTACTACTGTAACATCTTGTAATATTGTACTTTGAATATTTATTTTGAGTATTAATTGAGTACTACTGCAAAATCCTAATAGTAGGTTTTTTTTTGGAATAGTAGCTAAATAATTGTAAAATGTAGTTATAATAAGTTGTTTAATTACATTTAATTTTTTGACTTATTGGCATTAGATTATTTTGAAGATTTGGCCACAAAGACAAGAAAATAAATTATTGCAATGAAACAAATATTAGCGGGTCTAACGGGTCTAGATTGGCTCCAGCGGGTTTTGGAGCAGATCGGGTCCCGGGTCTTAATTGTTTTTGGGTGGGCGGGTCCCGAGTTTGGCCAAACCCCTATTGCTATCCCTAAGATTTTGTCTTCATCTTATATTTAGTGTAGACTGTATAGTTTGGCCAGGCGTGATTTTACAGTGAGATAGTTTTTTGAGAATATTCTACTTGGCAGCTGGTTACTAGGTTCATTGAGAAATATGAAACAGATGATAACAAAATTATATGTTATTTATTTCACATCAAGTCAAGTTAATCTATTAGTATTCCTTATGTAAAATAGTTGAACTTACTGGGATTTACATTGCCCTACCATAAACATATTAGACTGTGGATTAGTGAAGAAATTATTAAGTAACTAATTCTCTTCAGTCATTTGGTTTTACAAAAAAACATACTTGCATAAATACAATTGAGGCTGGCAATATAATTCCCGACTTATTTTGGCCTATATTAAATCTGGGTTTTTTTTTCACCCGACCATTTAGCCCGAAACTCATTACGCTAGCCAGCCATTTTTGTTTTACAAAAATTGTAATATTATATATATTTTTCTATTATTTGTTACTAGTTAATATATTTTTCAAATTCGCGTCCCCTCATCTTTAAGTCTTTAATTTACCAAACAAGTTATGTTTTTCGCAAAAATTCTTTTTGTATTTGTTTTATTTATAATTTTGTTAATGCAATGTAAATTGTAAATGCATGAGTTTTTTTAAATTAAATATTTTAACTTAAAATGTTAAACCTAAATGTACTCAAAAAAAATGTTAAACCTAAATATATGCTCAAGTATAAAATTTTAGATTTAAATATGTAATTTTGAATTTTGACTTATATCCCGATAGTGATCCATATAGTATTGCAGGCTCATTTAATATTGGCATATTTAGCCAGCAAACCATTTAGCTCGTATCCGTTAGAGCTGGCCAAAAACTGCTAAGGCTAGCCCATTTCACATTTATAGTATCACCCGATGAATTCAACCCGTAGATAATAGACCCCTGTGATCGAAAAAGATGCAGAAAGTGCAATCCATGCTCATAAGTCATAAACTAAATACAGAGCTTATAAAAGTGCTCTTATGATTAGTCAGAGACTAGAGTACAGACCATATTTACAGAGTTTTTCAAAAGCAAGAAAAGGAGTTATAAGCAGAGCACTTCAGCAAAAGATTTCACGAGAAATGTATCGATGCTTGGGAGGAGGCTATTGGGAACGTTAGAAACTCCCTCGAGAGACTGACCTCCAAACTTTTCTCAGTCGAAATTACCATTTTCCGTAACATTGGAGCATTTTTCAGCAGAAACTTCACCATTTGGATCACGTAGGGCGCATTTATACGGCCATATATCGTAATGCTCTCAAGGCAGGGAAACGTAGCCTCCTGTGAGTCCCAATACTTCTCTCCATCAAAATCATATTCCCAAATCCACTTTGCCTTCTCACTCTAGCAGCTCAAAAATGGAAGATTTTATTCAGATTTAGGGGATACAAACCAGGAAACGAAAAACGAGAAATTTTTATACCTGAAAGAAAGAGAGCTTGAGATTGTTGGTACGCATGGTAAGTGTCTCAAGAGAAGAAGCAGCAGCTTTCAGAAGATAAAAATGTCCGGGAATGTGCCATTTTGTCACACCAAGTTCTAGATTGATATGCTTCCACTTGAAACTTGGGCAAGGGATATTCTTCAATTTCCATATGGACATCACCTGTTCATTTAACATATACGACTGAATGAATTACAGGGCTTCAAATCTTGGTACAAGATAACTAAATGATGTTACAAAGTCTTTTTTATCTCTTTCAATTTTTTTTCACAATTACATAAAGGAATCTGCAAATCTTCATAATTCAATGTGCCAGTATATATACTACTGCAGTTGTTGAGGCATTACAATTTCAAAAATATCATGCTCACCAGATCACCACTTCAAAAATAGAATTACATCAGTGAAATTATTCATTTATGAAGTATTCTTCACAAAAGAAAAAAAATGTCAAATCTTTTTTTCTTGATCAATCAGAAAATTCAGATATCAAAGCATCAAATAAAGCCACAAACATACCACTTCTCAAAAAAAAAAAAAAAGCCACAAACATACCAAAATACTCCATCCACATGGACTGAAAGTCTTGCAATGGTGAATCTTCAGTAGTAGCCACATCACATCAACATATGACCTCTTCTCACATCTAAATAAGTTACTAAAGCAGATTGAGGCATCAACTAAAGATGAAACGTTGAACAAAGTTGCACGCTCTATCCACCCAGATATTTCCAATGATACTACATGAGGACATGATAAGAATACACGGCTGCTCCCCGCTCTCAGACTAAGCATCAGCTTCTTCAAGTTTGGGTTTTCAGACTTCAACTGGCTCAAGCCATAACAATCAACCATAGATAGATCTTCAAGAAACGGGCATCCAAGTAATATTCTTTCCATTGCTTCATCACTCAATGAAACCTCATAAAGAAATAAAACTCTCAGTGCTGGCAAATTTATTTTTTCGCATGATCTAAAGTCACAAGCAGCCAGTCGTAGTTCTGTTAAGTAATTACTCCTGAAAACATCGGGTAGCTTATAAAATTGTTCCAAATAGCTACAACCCTTAAAATTGAGATCCAAAACCTTGACCTTTCTGCTTATTGCATAACCAACTAGTTTCTCTATTTGGTATGCAGCAGCCTTCTCTTTCTCCAGCTCCTGTCTTTCGAAAGCTCCAACATCCAGATGATCAAGAGCTGATTCAGTATTTAGATAAGTGAGGGCAAAAGCAAACCTAAGGTGCAATTTTTCCAGTGTATTATTGTCATGATGATTCCAAACCTTATGAGCTATGTCCATTAACTTCTTATACTCACAAATTTCAACATCGTCATCGTCCTCATGGTACACACAGTTATCTAAATCAAGAACTGGCATGCTAAGCCACAGTTTACCAAACCTTGGAAGAAGAACAGTCCTAATGGCATCTCGTAGTGGTAGAAAGGAAAGAATGTGCACAAGAATCGGGTCTGGTAAGTCATTAATAAAGTCCTTGTTTACTTCACAAGTTTTTAGCCTCTTCGGACACCAACCCGTCTCTTGCTCCTCATTATTACTTATATCCATAGTAAGAGTTTGAGATTCTCTGAATGGTACCAGGGGCCTATAATTAATCAAAAGGATCAACAAATAATCAGATAAGATTCAAAAGAAGATAGTTCTTAATATGCATAGCCATAGTACATTTTTCTCAAAATATATGGTGAACAATTCAATCCAATAAACAAGTAACGATAAATTTTGGCATATCCAAACATGCAAATTAAAACGAGAAGTTTACAACCAGAGTGTGAAATTCTAAATATATACTTTTCTTAAATTATCTCACAACTCTTGGAATATGAAAATAGACAATTAGCAAAAAACCAGTTGAACCCACCACAAAACTGCAGGCAGACGTAGAAAAACACCGTGGTGCAGCAACATGTTGCCAAAATTGATAAATAACTCCAGTTAAGTGGGATAATGCAAGAATCACAAGACTTGGAGCCCCAAATAGATTTAGAAATAAAAATGTCGTAATAAATAGACCAAAAAAATAGCAAATTCATCAATCCGTAAAACATTGTTGGAACAGAATTACCTCAGATATTTGAGAGAAACAGCGGTATTTGCTGATTAACTTTCGCCATTTTTTTTCACTGTTGGTAAAGTAATTCGAGTAGGTATCAACTCAAGTGACGAGTCATGTGGCTAGCTGACAATCTACAAATAAGAGCGAGCATAAATTTGGGGTTTTTTAACTAAATATTGCAGATGGGGTAATATTTACACAATTATTTATAGTATAAATAGGTTCTTTAAAAATTTAAACTTAGTCGTTGATGCTTAAAGCTTAGTTGTTGATAGCAACAATGACCAGATTTCAAAAAAAAAAAAAAAAAAATTTAACCAGTCGTTGATAGTAAGAACGACTGGAGAAAAAAAATTAAAAAACCCGCTCCGGTCGTTGATAGAAATAACGATCGGGAATTGGTTCCCACGCTGCAAGGGTGCTAGTCGTATTTGCAGTCACGGCATCGAAGAGGTTTTTGAAAAAAAAATTCAACGCCTTGTTTTTATCCAAATTTGTTGTCTTCATTCGATCTGTTTGGGAACGGATCCTCTCCATTTTTTGTTGTAAATTTCGTCAATTCGGTTAATCCGGGCCACTAATTCCATCCGTAACACAAGCATGCCACGTGGTTTATTTGTTATTCTTTGCAATCCCACCCATTTTTTTGTTTTGTTGCACTTCTATTTCTATTGGAGGTTTTACTTTCCAATACAACTACAACTAAAAAAGCTTAAAAAGCTTCACGTTCCTTTTTTAAGAGATCCCACATGTCATTTTATTTTAAAAATATAAAAATTATTAATCAAATAATAATATAATCGCCAAACAATATATACGAGTATTAATAAATATAAATAAATATAAATTTGTGGTTATCTAATAAAAATATTGAAAGAAAACTTGATAAGAGTATTTGAATATATTTGTTTGAAATCTTAGTTTCTTTGCGGGAAATTTAGTTCTAGCCTCTTTGGGGAAAATGTGTTGTTGGTGATAGTTGTAATGGTTTTAAAAGTTGGTTTTAATTGACAAAATGTTAACACAAAATGCAACAGTGAATGCAAATAAGGTGTTTGAATAAATGCCAACACCACTCATATTACAATAAAATATGATCATTAATCAGTTTTCTTCCAAAACATGGTGATGCAATTCTCTCTGCTTTTGCACCAAAACATCAACCAAAAAAAAAAGTCTGCCAAAATTTTCTTGTTGTTTTACTCGCTCTAGCCACCACAATTCAAATTTCTTTCATCAACAAGTGATTGCAGTTGATGATCAATTGGATCATGTGTAATATATATATATATATATATATATATATCAATGATTAGAACATAAAGGTTGGTTACATAAACAAAAGAGAAAAAAAAAGATAAAATAAATAAGCTAGCCAAGACTTAATATTCTTACCAACAACAATCTTATGAAACTAAATTCACTTTGAGGTGCACCCAAAAAGTCAAAGCACATAGGTGCCAATCCAGATTCACTTTGTGAGTTATTAGCACTTGATGTCTTTTTTTTTCTCTTAGCTTGCATCTCAACCCAATTTTTTATTCTTTTTTTGCCTTTTCTACCATCTCTCTTCTTGAATCTCACTAGTTGCAATATGTTTTGACTTGCATTCACTGATATATCTATTGTATCATTATCCACACTTATTTGTCTGCTACAAATTTCACTTATTTGTTTGCTTAACTTTATAGCAGCGTCGCGTAGGAACAAAAATGCTTCTTGACTACCAGATGCTTCAGTCGCTATCCTTATAAGCAACGGACATGTTTCTCTGTATCGTCTTGTGGTAGCTAGTTTGGCATCTCCTGTAAATATCCTCCTTGTGATTGGGGGCTTTAGCCCCCAAAATTTTTGAAATTTTAATTTTTATAGGTATATTTTATTTTTAAATATTAATTTTTAGTACTAAATATTTATTTTTTATTGATTTAGCCCCAAAAATTTTCGGCCCCGATATTTCGGGTCTAGCTCCGCATTCCTTGTACTTCATTTCCATTGACATCATGGACAACACCATTTCTTGCTTGTTTTGTCCATCTCTTAAGAATATACTGGTCAGACAATAATTTAACATTTGTAATATCAAACACCTTCAAAACATGACAACAGAGTATACCTAATGTCTCAAATTTTTTGCAACTACAATATATGGATTTATTGCAAGAATCAAATGAAACTTTCCATTCTTCAACTTGGCCAACAATTGTAATAATGTACTTTCAGATAAGTATAGGTCAAATTCTTCTTGAAACAAGTCAAAAATGTATAAGTATACAATTGTGCAACTTGTCGCAACATTAGTGAATATTGACTTTTCAATCGTAGTACTTTGTGTCGCGCTACCAAACTCACATTTTTAACTCGTTGTATCTCTTGTCTTCCACCACTCTTTCAAAGTGCCTAAAAATTGGATAATGTCTAAGCTTGGGCTCATGAAGCTTTTGAAGTGCGAGTTCATACTTTCACTAATTTGTGTACTCGTGATTCCTAATGTGAGCGTTTATTTCATATAACATGTTGCCCATTTTTCTTGATGTTATAGATTGACTTCAACCATGCATTTTCCGCACGTTGTATGTATAAAGCAAGTTGTTCCACGCATTTTCAAACTCAATTTCCTCTACATAGCTATACATGCAAGCCTTGAAATCGTAAGAAGTGAGAATCATTCTTCATCAAATTTCCCAGTGTTTGATACCATTTTGCATCAAATGCCATGTTCCATGACAAGTGCTAGGCGCGACTTCACGCAATGCTTTGGCCATGGCTTCATCTTGGTCAGCAAAAAATTATTTGCGCTTCTTTTGCATGTGAGCTTCCAAAAATGTTTTGAACAACCACTTAAAGGACTCGGTTGTTTCATCATACATTAAGGTTGCCCCAAATATCACCACTTTTCGTAGTGGTTGAATCCCGAGAATAAAGCAAGCGGCCGATGTGCTTTATTAGTGCAATAAGTTGTGTCCAATGAAACCACATCACCAAAATATGCATAATCAACAAGCATTCTTGCATCGCATTTAAAACACATTCGTTATTTGTTCTTCCAAGTCCATCTCGATAAGTATAAAAGAATGACGGATTTTCCAACAATTGTTGTTGAAAGTATTGTAACAAACATCCTCGCTTCCCCATACATCAGCTTCTTTGTCTTTTAGTTCAAGATAATTCTTTTGATCAAGGCAGTATATCCAATATTCAACCTTCCTCCGCATGCGTGCTCATCAACCCAAATGAATCTCGTTGTTGAAGCCCAGAATAATCTGCCAAGTCAATCTCTTGTGCTTGAACTTTCGATAACTTACGGTGAGATGCTAACATGGGTGGTCTCTATAAGTTGAAGTTCATGGTTATGTTCTTCCCACAAACTCGTGAACAATATATTTTCACGCACGTGAGTAAGCAATATTCTATTTTTGCAATTAGTTCTAGTCTCCTATCGAGTGATTCACAGGTTAGATAATCTTTTATCTTCTTTTCGAATGCCTTCTTTGCAACAAACAAATCGGGCATGAAGTAATAGAACCATATTTCTTTACTTTTATTTGTGTATGCCTTCTTAGCTCCCAAATCGAGTCTTCTTACTATAATCAACCCAATACTTCCAAGATGTCTCAAGACTATCAAATTCCATCCCTGTTTTGGGCTTCAACTCCACATCTCCATTATCACTGTCAATAAATGGTAGACCATCTACACTCAATTCTCTAAATAATTTGAAAAGAAAAAAACAATTGAATAAGGATCAAATAAATATTATCCTTTTTAGGCAACACAAATATTATTTAATTCTTAAAAAAATGAAATGAAACTATTTACTTTTGCGCCTAAGTTGAACAGCACATCAGGTTTTTTGTTATAACTGATCATATATATACATGTTTTTAGTATTTCTTGATTGAATGCTCAATCATTTATTTTTTCCCAAATTGACAAGTCAACATAGAATATCTCAAAACCTTTACCATGAATGACAGGAAAATAACTTACAGCATATTTGAACAATAAACTTGTCAAGCAACACAAATCCTTTGAATTAAAACCACCACTGTAGCAGATATGATGTGGGTGGATAATTCCTTCTTAATGGAACAAAAAGCTTTGCAATATCCTATAGAGGAGGCGGAACGAGCAAGAGTTTGTTTTGTGCGGGATGTAAAATGCATGCGCAACAAATTCTATTTTTCTAAAGTAGGTTTATATTTTTTATTATTTATTAATTGAAAATGGGGCATGCTTGTGTCGGATGATGGAATTAGGGCCTGATTAGCAAGAAATTGATGAAATTTACAATAGCAAAATGGAGAGGATCCGTTCTCGCCCTGCTTGTTCCGCTACATTTTCTTTTCCACATTATAATCCTTAAAAAATCAAAAGAAAAAGCGCCCACAATAAAAACTTTAATATTAAATTAATGGACGGACGACACGTGCGAAGGAAGAAGCGGATGCAAGACACGACGTCGAATTTTAGGGTTATAAATATAATAATGAAGAATATGTGGGCCTCTCCTACTGGCTAAGGTCAGTGTAAGTCAGCGGCTACGATAATCTAGAGGGTGAATAGATTATCTCCATCTTTTCGGGCCCTCTTTTCTAACCGAATGCTCAAAAGCATGATAATAAAGGTCGGAATGTAAACAACACGCGTTGATTTATAGTAGTTCAACCCACCTAGGGCCTAATCTACCACCCCAAGATATCCGGATGGATTTCAAAAGAAAAAGAATTTTATTAATTACCAAAAATTAATACAAATTCAACTTACAACACCTAAAGAGTAACCACTCTTCTTTAACACCACCTTTGGAGATTACCACGATCTCCCTTTGAAGATTATCACAATCTCCTTCAAGCGGCACCTTGTGAAGATTACCACAATCTTCAACCTTGAAGAATACCAAATTCTTCAACACCTCAATAAGAAGATCACCACAATCTTCTTGCACCTATCACCTAGATCATCCGCGTATTATTACTTTTAACACTCACACTGATATCTTGTGTTTGAATGATAACCAAAAATCAAGATTACAACTCAATAATGAATATTACAATTTGAGTGCAAAGTGTAATCAAGAAATAAAGCCTAGACCTCAAGATGTGAAAGTGAAATACTTAGGCTATAAATACAACAAGAGTATTGAATATGAAAGCTTGAAATTTGCGATTTCTTGTTGTGTATTTCTTGTGTTGTTGTATCTTGTGTCTTCAATTCATCCTCTATTTATAGGAAGTCTTCACCAACATAGGCTCCCAACATAGGCTCCTCTATCTTCACTTTTGTCTACAAAAAAGAAGATCACAAGATGTAGAAATATTGTACAAAAATCAAAAGTAAATCTTGTTGTCAAGAATTTCAACAAAGCATAATTTTCTTGTCACAAAATAGCATAAAGGCGACGGTTGCCCTGTTGAAGATTTCGACCGCTTTGAAAAAATTAGTGCGATCGGAGTGCAGTCGTCGAGGGAGTCGACCGTCGGCGACGGGTGCGACCGGTGCGCCTGCTAGGTCATGACCAAGTCGACCTCACCCTTGACCGTCCTCCATTTTTTTTTCACGCAATTTGTTTTTACATTTTGCGTTGTTTCAATTTATGCGATCTTGGTGCAGTCGACCTCTTGTCGATGGTGGACCCTCCAATATGAAATGTTGTCCGATTTTATCAAAAATAAACTTCAGAAATACTCCAAAAAATTAGTAAAAACATTTTTAAATCAATTGGGAATATTTGGACAACATTTAGAAAACATAGTAAACTCATTTAAACAAAACCATCAAAAGTGTTGTCCATTTTATCGAATAATAAATTCTAAATACTCCATGAAATTAGTAAAATATTTTAAATCTTTTAGGAGTATTTGGACAACATTTAAAAAACCATTGTTTTTGGTATAAATACTCGTTTAAACATAATCATCAAAATCTTGATAAAAATATTTATCTAACAAACTCCCCTTTTTGATGATTACAAACCAAAACAATTTTAGGAAGTCGATTTTAAATAAAACAAATTTTCGATTAAAACATCAATCCATCACAACAAATATTCATCATAAGTACAAACACACGAGGATAAGCAAAGATTTTTCAAAATCATTTTGCACAAGCTCCCCTATCAACATGCATAACAGAAGCAAATCATTAAAAGCTAAAAGCTTTAGCTTTTACAACTTAAGCTTGGATTTCATGAGCTTATAAGCTCCCCTGTCCACAATACATCATTAGTCAAGCATAAAAGTCCATAATTCATCAATTGGACTAAGAATCATTCACAACTATGGTTTTTGAGAGCCATAGCTTGTATCTTTTCTTGCAAGCCTATTTCCGCTTCTTTGAGCGTTAAAGTATTTCTCTGTTTCTCCCCCTTTGGAATCATCAAAAAGAATGTTAGCACAATAAAAACATCATACAATTATAACAAAGTCGAACTTAATCGATTTATCGGCATATTGATCATTGAAGCTTAAATTCCAAATAATAAGGAGAAGTCAATCAAGTGACTTCACGAGAAGCTCATTTGAATGATAAAACATGATCTCTATAAACTTATAAGACTTTTCAAATTGAGAGAATCATAGGTGATGAATTTTTATTGAAACATTTAGTCGAACAGCAGGCGTGCGTCGAATAAAACTAGAAAAGAATATAACGCTTTGCAAATTATTCAAGCCAAAAATTTTCATCACCAATTGCAATAATACAACATTCATCTATCAACAATAATAATTCACAACACAACTTTGCAAGAATTCCAACAAAAACAATACATAAGCATTTTCAGGGTTCCACCCAATTGAGATAAAGGAGTAAATTTTTACCGAGTTAATCGGAGAAATCGAGGTAATAAGGATGATAAACTCGTACTATAAACCCAAAAATATAGACTATACAAGAAATAAATCATTATGGGTGAATTGTGTGAAAATGCGAAGGGGTTCGATTTTGGAAGAAAAGAACCAAAATAATGTTTAGAGATGACGAACCATTTTAACTCGAAAATGGCGGGCGCCGGTTGAAGGAGTTAGGCGTCGGTCGGGAGGCTAGTGGCGGCCGTCGGCCTCAGCTTTCCTTCGGCCAACGCTTTTTACATTTTGCAAATTCAAGTTTGATCAAAAATCGATTTATAAGCACTAAGTTTTAAACGTCTGAAAATGCAAATGTAAGCCTCATTCAATATACATTATGTCATAATAAGCTCGAAATGAGGGGTAAAATACTCGTGTAAATGATTAAAAAGTCCATGATTATCCTTGAGACGGAGTTAAACACATCTCAAGTTTTTTTTTGTTAAAACGCGATCACTTAAAAAAATATCGAATCTCAATATGTTTAGTTAGATTATGACGATTTCATATTTTGATAAATTGTAAACACCGAACTTGTTATCCCGGAAAAATAAGAATGTTTTAATACTTTTGGATATACAAGTCATAAGAAGTGCCTTTTAAACATTTGAAATTTCTTTTAACGGCACTTAAATGAGATTCGTTGGGATGGTTTTGAAGTGAGCATATAGACATATGGCATAGAAAATGTCGAGTCCACAAAGGAATAAGAAAAGTTCGTGAACATACCTCGATTATGTTTGTCAATCAATATGCCTTCCTCAACCTTTGTCAAACTTTACATTGGTGGCCGTAGAGGTTGAGATGATTCTTCCTGCTTAATACCTAACTTCTTCAAAGGTACTTTTGTATACTTTGATTGTGAATTATAACCACTTTCTTGGCATTGTTTAACTTGAAGTCCAATGAAGAAATTTTAGCTCCCCCATCATGATCATCTTAAGTTCACCTTACATCAACTTAGAAAATAACTTGCACAAATATTCATTATTAGCACCAAAAAATATTATCAACATAAATTTGCACAAGAAACAACCTTTGCCTTTTTTTTTTAAAACAGAAGTGTAGTATCAACTTTACCTTTTGTAAAATTATTTTGCAAAAATAATAAGTCTATCAAACCATATAGAGTACTTGTATCAACCGTACAAGACATTTATAAAAATACGTTTAACAAAATTTTAAACTCGGGTAGGCTTCTATTTGGAATAAAACCATTTAGAAAATTGGATTTAACATCCATTTGGTAAGCAATGCAATGAC